>OX579641.1:10421193-10516387 GCA_951230915.1 Antitrichia curtipendula
GACTTTCTGTGATTTTTTTGTGCTGCCCACCAAACTCTAGTTTTGGCACAATTTTTTCTCTTAGGCACCAATTAAAATAAAAATTATATATCCACAAAGCTCTCGCAAAACCTCACAACCTCAAAAAATCCCCAAAAAATTCTCTACAAATTGAGGTCACATGAACCTACCTGGACCCAAATTGTCCTCCAAGGGGACAAATGGGGTTTTAGGGGTTAAATTGAAATATTACACTACAAAATTTTGAGGTATAACAGCTTTGTAGTGGAGAATTGAATTGAGGCTTTGGAAGATCATTTTGGATCTTTTTGCCTTAACCCTTAAAGTCCAAGAGTCCCCTCTTTGAACACTTCACTAGCGGTTATTTTGGAAACAACGTGAGACCTACTATAGGGTACATTTTTAGTGTTAGAACTAACAATTTAAAAAATGTTAAAGTTCCTATAGCATCATTTTTATGAAGTGTATTGCATTACAACTACTATATAGTACATCCCCCGCCCTAAAATAATCTTGTTGTACTTTATGACGTTGAAAATTGATAAAATTAGAATTTTAATTGCTATCTAGAACTAGCAAAACAACTCCAAGCATTAGTTTCCCCTCCATCCATGCAATCATCAATCAAAAGACAAATGAAATAACTGAAAGGGTCAATCAACATTGTTTGTTCTTATTTTTTGCATCTCTTTAAGTGTTGCCTAATTGAAGGAGATGAAGCTTTGGAAGGTGGTGCACATGTCCACACATGGTCTTGAACCTATACCAACTATCCACAAAATGACACTTCACAAACAACAATTAAGTGTTTATTAGTGCTCCTTGAAAATGTCCCCAAAATGCCACTTTTCAATACTCCAAAACTGCACTTTGAAAAGGATTCTAAAACTTAAAGTTTCTACAATGTTGGGAGTGCATTGAACTCTATTTACAACACAAAATGAGTTTTTTAAATGCTATTTTTAGCCTTAATCCGAAACATTTCGTCCAATAGGAAGATCATTTTGGAATGGAAGGAATACATAATAATAATCTATAATACACAATAATGATCTAAATTACATAATTTGTAAATTTATCTAAGTGATACCCTAAAAGAGAAAGCAAAAAACCGCACAAGGAGCTTCAATTTTCCATCTACAAATAGACAAAATTATGATGCATGTTTCATTTTGGGTTGTTATCTATCATTTGCTCCAACTCAAATCTATGGAGGGCGATTTTCAAGGACGTGTTGCATAAATTAGGTATTAGCCAATATAATATTATTTGTGGGATTTTCAATTTTTGTATTTCTTTTTTCTATTGTACCATGTCTGATTCATTTCTATAAATTGTTTGATATATGATGTTTATGTATGTATTGTTTGTGTGGTTTGTGTTCAATAGTAGTTAGAGTGCATATGTTGTACTAATCAACCTTCAAATTTTAGTTTTAACTACCATAGGATGTAGGAAAATGGGCAAAAACTAGAGGTAGGACAAAAATAGGGGCATATCTATTGTGAAATAACAACTAAATAGTCTTCAAAAGAAAAAGTTTTGATGCACATGTATATGAATTATAAGGTATAGTGAAGTACCCAGGGTCCCTCAATAGATTCTTGAAATTTAGGCAATTATCTACGATCTCAATTTCTGACAAAAAATTTTGAAGATTTTTTGAAGATAGAAAAATTGATTAGCTTTAATGCTTTATGGAAATATATATTTTTTATTTCAATTGTTATGCCACAATAAGCTCAAAATACGTGAAGACGGACAATAAAAAATATCCCAAACTTGAAATATTATAAAATGTATATATTTCTTATAGATCATATTTTTGTCTATGTTGGAAGATTTGTTTCATTCCATTTGGATAAGTGATGTGAAAGTTATGAATCTCCTTGTCTTGTGGGGCAATCTTAGTAAACTCTTGAAAAAATAATGTATTAGATATGTTTAGGAACTCAATTTTAACAATTTAAAGAAAATTGCAATGCTTAAGTTTTCTTTCTAGAACAATCTCACTGTTGGGATTAGTGTGTTTCAATTTCATCTTGGAGATATCAATAATTAATTTTTTTCTTCTATCTTGTACCTACTTTGACCTAACAATTATTTTTAAAATGAAATAAAGGAGGGGGTAGGGGGCCTGAAATCTCAACTCAAATCTTGAACAACAAAAAATTTAATTCATAGTTTGTAATACAATTTTTTTTAATTAAAAGGATTCAAAGCCTTATATTCCAATTAGGCTGGGAACAGAAATGCTCGCTATTTTTATTTTAATCTGAAAAGGGCATGCAAACCCTTTACAGTTGTATATTATATTATAAATATGGTGGTATTTGACCCAAAAAACATTGACCAAATACTATTTAGTACAAAGTAAATTAATATGGGATTCTAATGCAAGATCCTATAGTTAGATGTGCAAAAGAAACAAATGTTTAAATTTTTTGTTGTTTGCATTGAAAATGTCTGTTTTGAATGTTTTGACTAAAAATTGACCTTGGAACTTCATCAATTAAATATTTTTGAAAAATAAAAGTAGACTTAAGATAGATAGAAAATCTAAATCCATCTATTCTATTGGTGAGATTGCTTTGGCAAGCAATCTAAACCACATGAAGCTTTTCTTTTTGGAAAAGTGTCAAGAATAGAGGAACATAAAATCGATAAACTTTTTATTCAAGTAAATGACTTGATTTTTTCCAAAACATAAATCTTTGTAATTTTCACATTAATATTCTATATTGAATAGGGGTATTAAGGGGACCAAAAATTAAAAGAACTTATTGTAGGAAATTATAGATGTTTGAAATATAATGTACAACCCTTAGACACTTTAATAACTATTGATGTACTATAAAGGTAGATATTTATATAGTATATAATGTCAATTAGTATGGGTCCCCTTAAAATCCCTACTTAGTGTAAATAGAATGAAACTGAAAGTTTCCTATGATTGTAGATAAAAAAATATGTTCTATTGGAACCTAATTTAATTCCTAAAAGGATAGAAGTCCATTTAAGGCTTTTTTATTTATTTTTGAGCAAACCATTGCAAAGCAAAAAATTATGTTTCAAAATTAATTTTGGAAGAATGTGTGTCATGTTACTAGCTTTCTAGTGCATTGATTTATACCCAATTCAACTAAATAGTTGCACAATTATGAGGTGAAATGTGTGTATTGTCTCAACTTGGTAAGCTAAAATATATCATAAGTTTGATTTTGTTTCTTAATCTATCCATAACATTGTATACTGTAGCTAATTCATTGAAGTGTATCGTGTTAAAGTTTCAAAGTGATAAACTTTATTGATTGTAAGATGTTTATCTTAAAATTTTAAAGAAAGGTTTGAAGGTTTTCATGACTTTGCACTTGCATAGCTCATCTTTTGTATTATTTTGAGCAAAATGTATGTATTCAAACTTATGCAATTTAACAAAAAAAATTTAAATTTGAAAAATCTTAAAAAAATTCAAGAAAAAAACTTGATTATAAAAAGGTTCTCTTGTTCCACAACTTGCCTATGCTGAGAACATAAAGACCAAATGGAGCATAACTTTGTGACCACTAATCTAAATCAAATTCTAAGAAATTTGTTTTGTATTCAAAATAATCTTTGTGTATCACTTTGCTTAAATTCAACCTTTGGATTGAAAAATTAGGATAGCAATTGCTAATCCAAAATTGAAAATGCCACCCAAACATCCCTCTATCATTTAGGAGTTAAAAAACAACATTTCAAGTATTTTTGTTGATGTTGCCTAGACACAACTATTTTATTATGGATGGCATCACTTTTGACTTGTATAAGGGGCACTTGAGCTTGCCTAAAATAGTGTGGCAAAAGATAAGAAAATATTTTTTCAAGGTTGCTTGAGGTTTTGACAATGTGGCTTTGTCAAGCTTTCAAGCCCCATAATTCAAATTTTACATTGTAAAAGATCTAAAGACTTCACATTTGAGTAGAGCCTCAAGTTGGAAAGAAGTATGCAAATTTTCAAAGCAAAATAATGTTTTTCTCTACTTACCCAAATTGGAGATCAAAACAAAATAAAAACATGATTTCTTTTTTCCAATTGTTGGATCTTTATAAAAAGTAAATTTTCTAGAAGGTCTTTTGATTTTCCAATCTTAAAAAAAATGAGAGAAAAAGAATCAAAATCTAATACTTTAGTTTGAATGTCTAAAAATTTCCAAAATCATTTTAGACTTAAAAGAGATTTAACAATTGATCCCTAAAGTTTCAAGATCTTTTTTTCTTCTCAACACCCCCATAATGGTTATTTTTATTGCAAAAAAAAAATGGTTAAAAAATTATATTTTTTTCGTATCTAAGTGTATGATCTTGCACTAGACTATTAGAAGATTGTATGGAAGAAATTTAAAAAACTTTGACATGTAGATTGCAAGATACTTGCATTTAAAGTAAATAAAATTAAAAGATTTGCATCTTGCTCAATTAGATTTTTTGACTTTGAGTTTTTATAATTCAAAATTTTTGCACTACTAATTTTGATTATCTAAATTTTTATGTTGAAGAATTGAATAGAGAGTCGAGGAAAAAAATTCAAAAAACACATACTTGATTTTCATTCTTAAGAAAATTGTTTAGTAGAAGTATGAGATTGAACAAAAAAATAAATTGTTATTAGCTATGGGATGAAAGTGAAACACAATAATCTCAATGGTGAGATTCTCCTAGCAATCACATTTAACCTTGTTTAATTTATAAAAAATTAAAAATTTTAAAATTGCATTCAAAAAAGAATTCTAAAAGTATTTTTTTTAAGTAGATTAAGAAGATGCTTAGATTGCCTCCAAAACAAAATTGTCCATAATCTTTTCACTGTTAGTCCAAACAAAATGAATCAAAGCTTCATGTATAAACAAAAATACAATATTTGAAAAAAAAATAAAAAATAAAACAATTCAATTTTTTGTGATTTTTTGTGCTACCTCGTGAATTGCTTTCTGGACTTGGTTGAAATAAAAACTATATTCCCATAAAGCGAATGTGATTTTCTATCTTCGTACTTTTTTTTAAATGATTTCAAAAATTGAGGTCACAAAAGCCTACCCAAAATCCCACAAGTCCCTCCAAGGGGACTTTAGTACTTTAGAGGTTAAAATAAAGGTTCAAAAATTAAGATCGTAGTTATTTGCCCAAACTTTCATTTATCCCATGAAGGACAAAGGTCCTTTAGCCAAATGAATCAAGCATTATTTTTTAACCTCAATTTTGAGCTTAATTTTAACTTCTAAATAGGCCTTTATTCATATGCACAAGTTCAACTTTTGTATTTTATTTCCATAAGACTGTAAATTATCTACCAACATGAAATACCTCAATAAGTTCTATGAAAATATGCTTTTCATGTTTTTTACATCATAAAAAAAAATCAGTTAGTAAATAGAACTACTAAAAAATTCCTTCAATTTAAAAGTAATAGACTTGTAGTGAAAAATAGGATGAAACATTCTCAAATAAGTATCTTTATATTGTACACCTTACACACTATGAGTAGCAACTTTCAGGGGAAATTATCACTATAAAAAATAATTCAATTTCTTCATAATTGGATAATAAAGAATTTATGTTCTTAATTATATATATCTTATATTATGATTTTTTTTATAAAAGACTGTTGACATTTTCAAAGTTTTGGCTTAAGACATCAAATTATTGTGATTCTTAAAAATGCAATGTTTAAAAAAATCATATCAATTTTAATGTATTGAAGTAATTTGAGATTTTCACCAGAAATGGAGGTTGGAATGAGAACTACACAAGTTAATTCAACTTTTGCAAGAGGTAGTACTTGGTTTCACGTGCATTTTTTACTATAAATTTAAAAAAAAAAAATTATTTAGTGTCTCTTGGGAAAAAAGGAATTGTCTTCATCTGCTCTAAAGTTGTCAAAATTTGGAAATAAATTTTTTTCTTGGAAAAAAAATAAAACAACTAGCATGTCTTGCACTAATGGTATTAACAAGTGTAATATTTTTTTATTTAGACTTGATATTTTTTAAACAATAGAAAATATAAGCAAAGCTCACACAATATTATGTAATGTGAATTCTAACTCATAGAGTTTTCAGTTGCACTATTTTCTTGAAGTTTAAAAAAAATTCAAAACGTTCAGAAATTAAACTTTCATGCTTCATTTTCTTAATTTAAATGAAATTCAAAATCATGATTTTGGAAGCTAATTATAGGATCTCAAAGTTCACATTGAGAGTAAGCACTTCAAAAAATTCAGATTATTTGACCACACAATTTAGTAGATATTTAAAATTTGAAGTTTTATTTGGGTCAATAAAAAAACAAGGGAACACATTTTGAAGGAGCATATCTTAGTGAAAATATTTTGAAATGATGAGCTTTCTGTGCTCGGTGGAAAACAAAAGTGTTGGAAAAAGCTCATCTTAAATCTCACAACATCCTAAGCATTTTTTGATTCATGCTAGAACTTACGATGCATGGTGGTTATTAAAATGAAAGTAGTGTTTGTAAGAAAAATAAGAATGAGCACACTTGTCTTCTCTTTAGTCTCCTTAGATTTGCCCTTTTTGAGGTGGGCAAAAATTGCATGGCTAACTTTTGCGTTGGCTAACTTTTAAGCCCATGCCCAAACTGAACCCTAAAAAATGAGTTGTGAATTACACTACAACTTTAAAGAATTCCATGAGGCAGATTTTAAATTGAAAGTTGATTATAAACTACCACCATTGGATTTATAAAAGCAATCTATTTTTTGGAAATAGTTTTTATATTTTAAAAAAATCTCAAAATTGTAGAATTGGCAGCTCCAAAAAGAGGGGCAACAAATAGAAAATGGTTGCTTGGGTCATTAGGAGTTAAAGCCTTGAGGCACGATTTCAAGCCATTTTCCACTTCGAGATAGGCCATTCCCAGTGCAATACTTTTTGAATTCTTGTAAATTTCTTACATGAAGTGTCTTTCATTACTAATTTCATGCTTAGAAAATTTCAGACGAATCCAAATAGTAGTTAAAAAGTTATGCCTCAAAAGGAAGTTTTCTTTAGTTATGGGCAATTTTGGGTTGCCATGATAGATAGGTCTAATTTGACTGAAATTTTTCATACATACTCTCAACAAGCTTTTTAATATAACCCCAAAAGTTGAAAATCATACAAGTAGAAGATTATGACTTACAAGCCTTTGAAATTAGGCTTTGTAAATTTTGAACATTGCTAAAAAAATGAAAGCCCAATTTCAAAGGTTTGTAAGTCAAAATCATGTGCCCGTATGCCTTTCAACTTTTGGGGTTATATCAACATGCTTAGTTGAGAGTATATATAAAATATTTTATCCAATTAGACCTATCTATCATGGTTGCTTCAAATTGCCCGTAACTTAAAAATGTCCTTTTCATGCATAAGTTTTAAACCAATATTTGGATTGGTCATAAATTTCTAAGCATTGAGATAGTAGTGAAACACACCTCTAGTAAAAATTTCACAAAAATCCAATAAACATTGCATCAGGAATGGCTAGCTCCAAAATGAAAAATAGCTTGAAATCATGTCTCAAGGCTTTAACAGTTAAAATATTTGTCAAATTCTTGATTCAGTGTGCTCATTTTTTAAAGACAACTATGCTATAGAATCATCTTTGAAGACTTGCCTAAGAATAAATGTAAAAACTTATTGCCTACTTTGTGGTTGATTAATTTTGTCTTTTATAACTTACCCTAGCAAATTCAAAGTATGTTAAAAGTCTCTAATTTAAAATATGAATTCTAATGCTTTAAATCTAGTCATACATGTCAAATGATAAGGTGGAGAATTTGGAGAAACACATAGTTTAGTTTTCCTTGGTCATTGTTAATAATTTGCAATGAAAATTTTCCATTTGCTTAATTCCTAAAGGTATTCAATGTTTTCAAGCCCAAAATTGATTCAAAGTAGTCTAACCCAAAGCAAGGCTAAAATCTTCATCTACATTTATTCATGAATAAATCCAATTGCATGATTCTTTAGTTAACCCCTAAAGGACCAAACACCGTTTTTTGACAACATAGCGATTTTGGGCAGCTCACTATGATCGGAATTTTTCTTTTTTTTCTTTGAAATTTTCACATACAATGTGCCCGAGGAGTAGCTTTAAGGTCCAACAATTTTCGTAACTTTTCACTACATGTTTAAAAAGTTATTGCATGATATGTCATTTTCATTGTTCAGCGGGCAGCCGGGGCAGCAAAAAAAACTTCTTTAAAAATCACTTTTAAAAAAAACTAAATTTTGAAATTGGTTCTTTAGATTTATATGTACGTGGGAGGCTTTGAATCATTCCATTCCGATCAATGAGTCAAAAGTTATGAGGATTCTTAGTTTGAGGGTAGTTATGGAATCTCTACTCTAAAATAAACTTTGATGTCCTTTATTTAACTCGATTTTCAATATTTTTGAAAAAAAATAAAAACATTGGGTGTAGATTGTTTATTACAACATTACAATCGTTGGGATTGGCATTTTTCAATTTCATAAATAAATTCTTGACAGTTTAGTGCTTTGAATCATTCTCTACCTCTTCCTACTTACTATTTTTTTCCTATATGTTGTACAATTCCAAATGATCTGAAAATTTTCAAGCATGTAGCCAACTTGCCTTGAAGAATAAGTCCAAAGAGTAACCATCATTTTGGACATTTTTTCATACAAATGTGACCTTGTGGAGGGCAGCTGCCCGTTTTTTCGCAGGGACAAAAAAAGGATTTTTGTCAATTCAAACGCTATTATCTTGCAATCCACTTGGTGAAAAATTCTGAAATTTTTTCCACATCTTTTTAAATAAGTTTACTACAAGATCCTACGGCTACAAGTGTCCAAAAATGTTTTTTTTCTAAAATTTGGCACTAGTATTAGAAATGGCAGTTCTGGAGCGGTTTTGGTGAAAACATAGTCAAAAACCTTTAGGGGTTAATAGAGTACACACTCCTAAAATTTCTCAATTAGAAACCTTACCAATTGCAAGATCAAGTCACTTGAATTTCAAAAGAAGCATTCTCAATTCTTCTCTAATGTTTAGATTTAATCTTTCAAACTTTTTACACAAAAATGTGTAGATCTTACAACTTGTTAACCCCTAAAGGACCAGCATGCAATTTTTGGCAGTATAAAAAATTTGGGCAGGTACTTGTGACTGGAGATTTTCATATTTTTGGCTGAAATTTTAATAGAAGGTGGGCGCAAGGAGTACCTTTCATATACACTAAATTTCATGACATTTGGAAATAGGAGTCAAAAGTTATGGCCAAATATGTTACTTTTTTTTGTAACTGGGCAGTGCGGGCAGATAAAAAAAATCACTTTTTTTTCAAAAATAAAAATTTGAAATTGGTTTTCTAGAGTTATATATACGTGGAAAGCTTTGAATCATTCCATTTCGACCAATGAATCAAAAGTTATGAGGATTTTTAGTTTGCGGGCAGTTATAGATTCTCTACTCTGAAATAAACTTTGAAGTTGTTTATTTAACTCAATTTTTAATATTTTTTGAATTTTTTTTTTCATAGGATGTAGGTTGTTTATTACAACATTACAACCATTGGGATTTACATTTTTCAATTCCATAATTAAATTCTTAACAATTTAGAATTTTGGATCATTCTCTACTTCTTGCTACTTACTATTTTTTTTGTATATGTTGTACAATATCAAATGATTTGAAAAATTTTAAGCATGTAGAGAACTTGTTTAGGAAAAAGAATTCAAAGATGAACCACCCTTTTGGACATTTTTTCATACAAATGTGACCTTGTGAAGTGCAGCTGCCCTGTTTTTTGCAGGGACAAAAAAAAAGATTTTTGCCAATTCAAATGCTAATATCTTCCAATCCGCATGGTGGAAAATTCTGAGTTTTTTTCGACATCTTCTAAAACTAGTTTACTATAAGATCCTACGGTTACATGTGTCAAAAAAGTGTTTTTTTCAAAAATTTGGTTCTTGTACTAGAAATGACAGTTTTGGAGTGTTTTTGGTGAAAACATAGTCATAGAACTTTAGAGTTTAATCTCTATAATATGTTGAAGAATTAAGTTGAAAATACCTAAAAGAAAATTCAAACAGAAAATGTTTCATATTCATAATTGAAATATATAATAAGTAGAAAGAAATAGAGTATGATTTAAAATATTAAATTGTTAAGACTATAGTTGTGGGATTGAAAAATGTCAATACCAATGGTTGTAATGTTGTAATAAACAGTTGCCACCCAATATTTCTATTTTTATTAAAAATACATTGAAAATTAAATTAAATAAAGGACTTCAAATATTATTTTAGAGTAGAGATTCCATTACTATTTGCAAACTATAACTCCTCATAACTTTTGTTTTGTTAATCAAAATGGAATGACTCAAAGTTATTGATGTATATATAAATCTAGAATACCATTTTAAATTAAAAATAAAAAACGACTCTTAAAGAATTTTATCAAGTTGCCTAAGCTGCTTGTCGAACAATTAAAATTATATCATGCAATAATTTGTTAACCATGTAGTCAAAAGTTATGAAAATGGTTGGACCTTAAGGCTACTTTTGGCACATGAGTGAAAATTTCAAAGAAAAAAATAAAAATTCAGTTTGTAGTGAGTTGACCAAATTCACTATGTTGCCCAAAACACTGTTTAATCCTTTAGGTGTTTAAAATAAATAATTAATTAATTCTTTATACAACTTATGTGCCAAGTTAGCACATTAAAATGACAATTAAGCATCTGTTTACCACAAGTATTAAATGCTCTAGTTTTTTTTAAACACATGGACAATAAATGCTCAAGTTTTTGGATAGGCCTCATGAGGTGGGTACCCCCTCTTCCAACTTTTTTGCTATTTTTTCAAGTTATTATTACTATATTAGTCAAATTTTCATATTTTCTTTGTTGACAAGTGAAAGGAAGTTCCATTGCACCAAAGAACACGACATTTGGATACTTTACGCAGAAGTTACTGAAGAGTCAAATAAAATTTGGTAGATGCTCTAAAAATCGTCCCTTAAACATACATACACATTGATTTTGTAGATGTACACCAGCCCTTTTTTAAAGCTTTTTGAGAAAGTGCCAGGATGGCGATCACTTAAAATTTGGTGAAGCATTGTATTTCTACATTCATCCATCTTTTGGACCAAAAAATACTTTTCAATCATATTTATGTACTTTTTCATCCAAATTCGGCGACTTCATCCACATTTTTAATAGAAATGGGAAATTTTTGGCGAAAAAAGATTACTTTTATCTGGCGAAAAGTAGAATTTTATTTTGAAATGGTGCTATCTGGCCCCATGGTGCCAAAAAAAAAAGGGCTGATGTACACAGAGTGATGATGGGGGGTTTAGGCAGGGTGTGATTTTTGGGTGTACCCACCTTAATAAGTCATAAACTCATAACTAATAAGCCCCTGTACCCGAAGTTATCCAGAGAATAATGAAGCCCAATTTCAATGCTGCCATTGGATTACTGAAGTTTGATTAATTGTGTCAAAATTTCAGAATAATGGATCAGGTGCATGTGTATGTAAGAGACCATTAGTTACCTGATTACTTACTTGATTACAAGATTGTTAGTATTGAAGAATTTGAAGTACCAAATACTTCAACCTCGGTCAAGTCCTCGAGTCCTCAACGCCATTGCAACTATTTTACTAACAGATAGATCATGTCAATCTAAACCACCCTCCTCACTGTCATTGGAGCACACAGGAAATACTGAAACATAAATGAACTACCGTTCTTTAATCTTTAATCTTTATGGAATTGAAGCCTCCTCTCCCAGTGTCTATCTTGCAATTAAGTTTTCTATTCGAAAGAATGCTAAATTAAATTCTATTCAAAAGCAGACTAAATTTTCACTTTCACTGTAAGTTTTGAATCCAAAAGAAAAGGAAACACATCAAATGAAAGCAGAAACAATACAGCACTTGCACTTGATATTAAAGGTAGAGTGAGGCACCAGTAGCCAATCATTCAAGCCATTTTGTAGCAGTGTGAGGTGGCAGAATTTTTCCCCATATAGGAAAACAGGAAATAATGGGGATTGCAAATTTTTCATAGTTTTATTCCCAAAAATTTTAGTTACTATGAAT
Source organism: Antitrichia curtipendula (assembly GCA_951230915.1). Classification (NCBI taxonomy): domain Eukaryota; kingdom Viridiplantae; phylum Streptophyta; class Bryopsida; order Hypnales; family Leucodontaceae; genus Antitrichia; species Antitrichia curtipendula. The sequence continues at coordinate 10,433,301 of OX579641.1, forward strand.
TTTGGGAACCAAAAAGTACTCATGACTCATAGCCTATGTCTAGACTCTCCCAATTCCAATCATTCAAAAACTATTTTCCCGCTCACTACTTCGGGACATGTGTCATAACCTTATTAGTCCCAATCTTGAAAAGGAGCAAAAACATCATTCCAAGCTTGGGTTGGAAATCTATTCCAGCCTTGGTTGTAAACATTGCACCCTACATATTCAGTATTGGGCGTGGTTGACAATTGGTGCCTCTACCTTATGATTGTTGTTAGAAAAATGAATCTAATTCAAAGGTGTATAAAAATGTATTCCTAACATTGTTGATAGCTAACACCATTCCCAACATCAAGTGAGAATTAACCTTAAGGTTTGTTGTTGTAACAAAATATATTTTAAAGTAAAGGATGGTAAAATGAACAATAGTTCTAAAATATATAGTTGTGCATGTGGTAATCATTTTAGGTTACAAATGCATGTCTTTTGCACATTTTCTCATTTTTTAAAATTAACCTAAAAATGATGGGACCTATAATCGTCTATATCAAACTTCATTAATCTTTTAGTTGAATTTTCAATTTGATTTTTAAAATTAAATAAAATAAAAAAATAATTTTTTTCAAAATTTTGATACAAAATTTTATTTATTTTTAAATAAAATAAAATTTGAAGACATCATATGAATTAGAAAATGTAAGCAAATATTTTCTATTTTTACCTTGTATGTTGATTGTAAATAAGAACATCATGAATAAAGCTTAATTATCAAATTTACTAACTTAATTTACTTTTAAAATTTGTAAATATTACAATGATGTTTTCTAAACCTTTAAATGAAATAAAAAATATAATTTTAGTAATTTTTTCATAATGGTCGCATCTTTTTTATTTTAGAACTCGTGTTATTTTTCCCAAACTCTTGCCTTAATCCCTAAGTGTAGTTTTTGGAAAGTAAAATGATCAGTAGTATATTAATACTGAAAGCTAAATTGAAGGCAAAATGTTTTTTAGACATTTTAGATGTCCAAAGTGGATTATTACATTTTGTTTTTATTTCTCATTATTTTGAGATTAGAAAATCAAACAAGTTTAAAAAAGAAATTGTTTCTATGATGATCCCATGGTTTAAAAAAATGGGTATGCATTTTGATTTGTTTTGGACCCTGACTCGGCTTCAAATCACCTTTTATTTATTTTTAAGAATTTGTAATCGTAGGATCTTATTATTTACTAGTATTTAGGGTCTAACATATAAAATATTTAGGATCCAAGGTAGTATACGTGTGAGTTTAGTTGTGCAAAGTATGTAAATTGAAACAAAATGTTTTTTTCAAGTCTCTACAAGCTTCTAACAATTTTGCTTTGCAAGGTTTTGAGTCGAAGTGTTCAAATTTCCTTTGCAATGAAGATCTAAAATTCGAATAGAACCTCAAATTAAGAATAAATATGCATTTTGTTCAAGTAAAGTGATGTTGTAAGCAAAAGAATTGTTCTTGAATTTGAAATAACCATAATTATCAACCCTTGAAGGATGTTGAGGCCCAAAAGTGGTTGATGGATGACTTCATTTGTTCATTGTTCAAAGAATGCATGTATTGGTTCAACAATTGGAGCGGTTTTAGTGACTACCTTGGACATTGGGGTGCGTCCTTCAAGGGTTAAAATTTTTACATTTATACATCCGTGCCCACATAATTGATCTAGAATAGTCAACATTATACGGTATAACTTTCTCCAGAAGGAGATTTCATTTCATTTATAAAACACTAAAAATTTGTTGATTTCTACTCCAGTAATTCTAACCCTAAAACAGTGGGTTTACTCCAGAAACTTGGGAAACCCAGAAACTTCTGTTTCCCCCCTCCGTCATAATCCCCTCCGTTCGCTCGCTCGCTCGTTCGCTCCTTCGTTCGTTCTTCATGATGCATCGTCTCCGCACATCATTCAACTCCCGTCCCTACGAATCCCTTCCCATAGATTTGCGCAATACCGATCGCCCGGCCGATGAATGGCGCCTTCGTCGCGTTCTCCTTCCATAAAAGCCCCGCCAGGGACAAAGCCGCGGCGAGCCCCATAATGAGTCTCCTGGGGGCTGTAAATACCAGATCATAATCACCTCTTGAAGGAGCTGTTGGCCGGCATTATGAGGGGGCTGCCCTGCAGGATCAGTATCGTAACGTGCACAGCAACGCCAGTTCGCACACTTGGGGCAACCACCGTGGCAGGCCAGGCGGGAGCTAGCTAGCGGGGTGGGTACATGGGCACTTGAGTGCTTTGAAGGGAGCACAGGCGGAGGGAGCATTTCCTGCTGCAATTGAGGCTCAATACAATTGCAAGAGCTGAGCAAGCTAGCTAGCTAGCTACATGGCGAGCTCCCGTAGCTTGCTGGCAGAAGCTAGAAAGGCCGGCTGGAAGAGCAGGCGTCAGAGGGCTAGCTAGCTTACACTCGCTCCCTAGCAAGCTCCCACAGCGTAGACTAGACCAGGCCTGCAGAGGCGTTCATAGCTAGACCCTCACCGTCTGTCTGTCCGTCTGTCCGTCTGTCTGTCTGTCTGTCTGGCATGGCGAGCTTGGTTCAGCTTGGCTTGGCTTGGCTTGCTTGCTTTGGTTTGGTCGCTTTGGTTTGCTTGACGCCCATCTCAAGGTTGGGGCTCTGCTGATGAGCCCGGGTCCTTGCACGCGGCGGCCTAGCCCCCCTAGCACGTGAATGATCAACGCAGCCTACGCCTGCAGCACTGCAGCAGGAGCTCCGCTCTTAAACCGTCTTACACCTTGGATTCGCCTCCTTTCAACGTCACGTCATGCGCAGGATTCATCCGCATTCAAGATCCTCAATTATTGAAGCACTTGTGTCGCTCTGCTTGCAACAGAAGAGCTCCTCTTCCACGCACTGCACCAGTGGGAAGGAGCTCCTGCTGCTGGACGTGGTCACGGTAGATGTATATATTAAGAGGGCCAGCCACAGGGGGAGAATGAACCAATCTATCTGCGTTGATGGGGACCAAGACGACCTATCATCAACCTTATCATAAGTTTGCAGACTGGTATGTTGGATGGGGCTTTCTTGAACTTGACATGTATAGATATAATATTGAAGTGTGTATATCGCGTAATGGTCGTCTGACAACAGCCAAGAGAATGGGGAAATTCGGGTATGGCAGTAGGGTTTAATTCGGGGAGGAAACAAAAACTCTGGCGTACCAGGTGGGGTTAATTGATTAAGAGTACTGAGAAAGGAATGAAGCGATGTCTGCATGTGAGCTGATGGAGACCAATACCGGTATAGATTATCAACCTGATTATCGTAAGTGGGTGGGTTAGTTTAGTGGGTGCTTATTAGAGAGAATTGCGAGCATTAAATAGAGTTTATTGCACGGTCTGACACCAGCCAAGACAAAGGAGTAACCCTAGGGTTGAAAGAGAAAAACTGAGGCGTGCCAATGACCAGCTGGTGGTCTGACTGAAGGCACACTGTAGAAATATTGTGGCAGAGGAATCTAAGATTCAGGTAACAAGAGGCAGGCAGGGAGGACTGGGGACTGGGGAGAAGCAGGCAGCAACCTGTTCACCCGTCGATCAAGCGCTAGCTGCTAGCTAAGCTGGACAAGTAGTAGTGGCCGCTGACACCCTTGGACGGCGGTTGGACCTGTTGTAATAACTCTATTGCGAGCCTGGCCAGGCGGACCCAGGTTTGAGGGCAGCGTGTCCTAACCACTGTGCCGAATATCGCTGTCACAAACATTCGGGGAGCGAAAAGCTCATCACCACTTGGGCCGCGATATTCGCGTCGGTGAACGGTCGGCGAAGGTCCCCCAATTGATGGCCCAACACCACTAAACTGCAACTGCACCTTATCGTGTACCCACAGGGAGGGCCACAGTGGGGGAGAAGGAGAGAGAAAGACGCAGACTTGGGGGCCCACGAATTCCAGGCTAGCTACTGCTTCACGTAGTACTCTACTTAAGTTACTGCTGCTGCTGCTGCTGCATGGCAGTACTAACTGAACTCGATCGCTCCTGTGTACAAAGGCCACGACTTTTCAACGCTACAGACCTCCCTTCGTGATGAAGAAACAGCATGTGTGACGGTGACAATGGAACCATCACCAACGTACTCCTGCGCACCCATTAGTAGATTCCTGCCCAGATCTGGCTCTAAACACTTATTATTATCATGTATACTTGCAGTATTCTGTACTCGTGGTAATGGTTTCTGCAGAACCAGCAGCAGCAACAACTCATCTAGGAAATCACAAGGACTCATCAACCACTGAGTGCTGGAGTGGTACTCAGATTACACACCATCACACGATAGAGATCATTAATCAAAGAATTAGCGTACACACATGCATATATAATCATTCATTCATTCCAAGCAGGAGGGTATTTGATCCGGTAGACAAAATTTCAGTGAGAAGATTTATAAATATGTGCAACATACTCAAAGCTGGGGAAAGTCCACATGAGTCTAAAATCATCCTATGTGCGCCAGCAGTGAGAGTGAGCAGGTGGAAAACTCAACACTGGGAGGGGGTGGGGGTGGGGGTGGGGGAAACTCCGTCCAGCTCTAGATACAAAAGCAGGGCAGGAGAATTAAAAGAGTGCTTAGCAAATGTCTTCTCCAAAAGCAGAGTCCGTCGTATGAGTACAGATGAGCAAAGTGGCTTCAGGAGTTGCGGTCGAATTGATGGAAATCCTGCAACATCTTGCGCAAAGCTAGGCTTGCGTGATCAAGCACCGGGCAACTGCGGGTGACGTCCACTCCAAGTGAGCTGGATATCGGCCACTTCGGGGAGGGCTCCAAGAGCTGATCGATCAGAGCGAGAATGGATACAACAAATTGGAAAAGAAGCCTGCAGGGAGGGAAAAGACATGAACTGATGGCAGCACAGCGCGGAGTTTAAGTGGGGAAAGGGTGGGTAGGGTGGCTGCCAGCACGCAGCCGCCTCTAGAGGCTCAAAATTTGGGTCCAAGGGAAGGGACCCAGCTCAGGCTTTGGTTCGAGTAGCAATCAACCAAAGGGGAATAATGACGACGACGTTGCAACCAAGGCTGTAATATCCTCCCTGGACTAAACATGGTTGCCGCAGGTGGTGGTGGTGGTGGTGGTGGTAATATCCTCGGGGGCGGTAGCCTCTCATCAAATCATAGCATAGGCTACTGGTCCCTACCACAGTGATCATATCCGATTTGTACTGTTGTTTCAAACGGGGAAGATGAAGATGAAGCCGCAATCTGTACTCACTCACTGCCTGTACGGGACTCTGTCGGCAGGTAGTAGGCTTCACCGATGACAACCTCACTGGAAGGATCATCTCGCAGCTGGGAGACTCATCCAGATCCTGCAGGCCGGCCCAACATGATGGTGAATACAAACGTTGCAATGCAGCAACTTGACGTCAACCACACTTTTTTCCCCAGCCCTTCCCATCGACAATCTACCCCAATCACCGCAACTACTAGTTCACCCTAATGAATCCCATCCCAATCACATCATGACCTCAGCAACGATCGAGCAGGAAGGACGTCCTTCGCTTGCAGAGATCGATGCGAGACCTCATTCTGCTTATTTAGCTAGTAATTACTAATGCCGACGAGTGAAACTAAAGAATACCATAAACCCCTACTGAACGACCTAAACCTCGCACTAATCAACGCATGTACACGGGGAAAAGGGAGCTAGCTATCTAGCAAGCTAAAGGAGCTGCTGTACGGGCGCTGCTGCAGAGGCCGGGATCTGAGAAGCAGAGTTATCAGAAGGCGGAGCATTGACTGCAGCAGCAGCGGAAGAGGCAAGGTCCATAGGGAGGGCTGAATTACGAGGGCTGCTGGCGCTACTAGTGCTAGTGCTAGAATCAGAATGGGAAGCAAAAGTGGACTTGTGAAGGACGTCGACAGGGGAAGCGGGCACACAGCGGCTTGGGGAAGTAGCAAGCACTTTGTTGTGGTGGGATTCGAGCCAGTCTGCACCTGATCCGGCACCGCCAGCAGTAGTAGGAGCAGGAGCAGGAGGAGCGACGACGACGACAGTATTACCCGACGACGACTGCAGCACCTCAGCCAGAGGGCCGCCGACCGAAGAGGGCTCCCATGGAATGGGGTCCCACGCTTCCTCGTGAGGGGGGTGCTCCTCGTGGCGAGCGTGATCGACGAGCGAAGTCCCAACCCCGAGCACCATTGGATCATGCGATGATTCATCACCCGCCCTGGACATGGAGAGCTTCAAGGGTGAGAGAGATAACTTGCCTCGGGACGGGCTGCCGCCGCTGCTCTGCGAGTTGAAGTCCCCGGATGGCGCAGCCGTGGTGGGGATGGAGATCGACAGCTGCGTGTTGTTGCTGGTGTGGTTGCTCTGCCCACCATTGCCGCCGCCACCCCCGCGGCTGTTGGCGGCGTTGTTGCTGGTGGCGCGGTCCGAGTCTTCCACGTCCGAGCCCCATGCGAGCGCGCTTTGGTCGGCGCGCGAGCGCGGCGGCCAGTCGTCGGCAAAGAAGTGGCGCAGCGGCTGGCCTTCGCTGGACTCGCGTCCGCCTCCGCCCACGCTCGTGGTCTCCACCCCGCCATAGCCGCCGTTGCTCAGGAACGAGTGCTGCTGCTGGGATGCCGCCATCGCGGCCAGGTTCACTTGGCTGGTCTCCGGCATGAGCCCAAAGTCTTGCCCCAGCAGGCCGCCCATCTGCGGACTGGTGTAGCTCAGGAGGGAGCTGTTGCCGCTCCCCTTGGGCTGCGGGTTCGGACTCACTTTGGATGAAGTCATTGTTTGCCATGATTTGTTCATGGGGGTGTTCAGGCGGGACAAGTTGCTCAGCGACTGCGCTTCCTGGCTCAGCCCGCGCGTGCTGCCCGACGCTTCCGAGAACAGGATCTGCTCGGGGTTCATGCCCATCTCCGACTTCACCGTCATGCCATTCATATTGTACCTGCGCCACATCCATCCAGCAATGCATGCCAATTGATCAGGCTCACATGCAACGTGATCAATCCCATGTCTCCGTAACCGACAGACACTATATGCGCGCAAACCCCAAGTACACACGTTGACACTCCACAGTTCATGACTCTCAACCAATTGGAGCTCTAGCAATCCTCCATTATACATGCGAAACCACATCAACGCATGGAGAGTGTTATGCTCCAAACACTGGAATTGACTCCACTCAAGCGTGCCAGAGATGCAGCGTACGTAACGCACCGAAATTTGACATTAATGAACGAAGGTCCCGAGCGTGGGAAACGGATGGCAGCCATGGCGATTCCATGTGCGCACATGAGCACTAATGTTGAGGTTTGAAAAAGGTCAATGCCAGTACACATCCATGTGGTCACGTGAGAGAGAGAGGTACCTGTAGTCTTTGCTGGTGAGCCCCGAGGTGCCGGTCGCGGAGGACAGACCCGGCAGCTGGAACTGTCCGGACGAGGCCGCCGGGGACGATCCGCCGGACAAGGCCCCAGAGCCGCCCGGGCTGTTGTAGCCAATGCCCCCGCCGCCCAAGTTGGTGGTGGATTGCGAGTTCCCCCCCGACAGCATGGACGGCCGCAGGTTGCTGTGCGTCAAGCTGGAGCCTGGCGTGGGCGTGGACGTCCGGGAATTGCCAACGGCAATGGCGGGTTGCGGCCCAGAAGACGTCGCGGACCCCGACTGAGACGCTGACGACGTCTGACCTTCCGCGGGCCTACGGGAGCGGTGACGCCCGCGGTGCATGTGGCGCTCGCAGTACTTCTGATCGGGGACCACATCACGAGCGCAGCGCCACTTCTTCCCGTCAGTTCGCCGGCAACGGCCGGGCTCGGGATCCGTGTTGTTGGCGACGCCTAAGTGGAATGCACCCCAGCCAACTGCACGATCGACCCCAACACACAATTAATCAGAAACCTAATGCCACCATAATTGCTAACTCGCTTCGGCAAATTGAAATCAAAACAACACATCGGCACTTCACCTCAATTACGACTAACTGGAGCATACATTCTACATTTGAATGACATCGAGTTGAGCAGCAATGTGAGGGAAGACGAAGGACTTACGGTTCGTGGCATGGTGGCTGGCAAGCCCATTCATGGTGGCGACACTCTTGCGAATTGGATTCAAGAGCTCATTCGGCACGTTGACGCCGGCCATCATGTACTTGAAGATGAGTGCTTGGTGCTCCAATTCCGCCCACTGACCAGTGGTGAAGGGAGCGCGTGCCCCGCTGACGGAATTGTGAACCGATTGACCCATGGGGTTCATGCTTTCTCGCCCCATCGAAAGACCACCGCCTGCAGGCACACACGCACGCCAGCGGAAGTCAACGCCAGAAGTAGGATCAACACCGACGCTCAAACTACATTTCTAGCAATGACTCCAGCAACTCAAACCCCAAGTGGTGGTGATGGAGCCCAATCAGCCGCCAGTTCGGCATTATCATACCCCATGAGGCCTCATTACCGTGTTTCAGGTTTCGATCAGACAGTAACATTGCAGAAGTTTAAGCAGCGCGCGTAACATGGTAAACGTCACCTAAAGCAAGCCTCTTACTCAGTGAACAGGAAACCAGGACATCGAGCACAGGACGCAATGCAGTACGTGCATGTCGACAACAATCGAGGCTACGATATATTAAAAGTCGAGACACATTTGTTAACATACTCACTCACTTCCTCATAGTTTGAACTTCACGAAACAAGCTACACCAATGCCATCTTCGCACTGGGCGGCTTACTTGACCGATCAGACGACGAGGAATCTCGTCCACTCGAAAGCAAACAGCTGTGGAACAATCTAGAGAAAGCTGCACTGGCTAAGACTAGTAGCAGACCTCGGCGTCTAGGGACCCCCACAGCAGGTCAGGTAAAATGGGAAAGTGGCGACGACGACACGAGGAGAACTTAATTAAAGCGAAAGTTTACTATACCGGAAGGCTTATAGTGGTACGCAGACGACTGCAGGTGGTGGTACGAGAGCGGCCCTCTAGCGCCGCCCTGCGCTCCGGAGTACGCCGAGGCCGACACAAGCGAATCTTGTCTGAGGAGGCGCGCATCGGAGACCACATTCCCGTGGTCGTTGCCCCCCAGAAGCGAGCCGTCGCTGGCGCACGAGTTCGTAGGGGAGCAGCCCAGCCGTCCGTCGCTCACCATGCTGGAGCTCAGCACCATGGTGCCGCTGGGGCTGCCGTTCATGTGCATCTTGAGGTCGGCCTGGCGGTGGAACGAGTCCGTGCGCGCCATCTTGAGCGGGCCCCCGCCGCCGCCGCCTCCTCGTCGGTCCTCCAAGTCCATCTCGGAAGCTGGTCTGCACTGCTTCAAACCCAGGTGGTTGTTGGGTGATAGCGACCCCGGCGAGTTGGGTGAGCTCATAGTTTGGTGCATTGACTTGCGCTTGCGAGCGCCGTAACTCCCGTCTCTCTCGCGCACACACTCACTCAGTCACACTCACACTCTCGCGCTCACTTCACCCCACCACGGTCTGGCCGAGCCCGTGCACGCGCTGCACAAATCCAACAAGTTCTTCGCTACTTCGCCGTAGCCCTGTGGTTGTCGCCACAGAGCTGAGGGGGTAGTCCATTGGGCGCACCAGTGTGGGGAGCTTTTGGTCTCGGGTGCGGATTATCGATGCTCAGTGATCCTGGAGTCTGCCCCAATCCGGTTTCCTGATCCAGTGACCCCCAATCCCTCCAGCTCAAAGTTGATCACTGACACGGCGATCTAGCTCACTTGTTTTGGGAATATTGTCGTCTCTCTCTCTCCCCACCTGTGCAGCACTGGAGGGTCAGTTGCCCCGCTTGACCTTACCCTTTGCGTAGCTCAGCTGCCCTGCAATCCCCGTCGAAGAGCACGCACACGGCAGGCTGACACATGTAACAGTGGATGCGTGTCGACACCCCTGGCTGATTGATTCACCACCAAGCCACCCAACTTGGGTACTTAAGTTACACCCACAGGCACCGATAACCGCTCCACGCTAGCGCTCCTTCACTTTCTGATCCCTGAAAGCTCTGACTATCCCCACACCTGCACCCAGTGTCCACTTTCAAAACCCTTGTATCTCTCGTTTCAAAACTCACAACTTGGGCCTTAGCTCAGAGAGGGATAGCCGCTCCCTGGCAATACACATGTGCTATATACAAACAAAGTTCTCTAAAGTCACCGCCGCCGACCTCGTCCTCCTCCTGGCTGCAGTGAGCTCAACACGCGACTGAACAGCAGAAGTCTACCTCTCGAAACCCACACTCATCAACATCAACACATACACCCAAAACTGGAGAAAACATTCCCCGGGCCCAGCCCGCGTGCACTATCCCAGCGGTAACGAACTGTTCCTCTCAGCACCGAATCAATCAATCCCCCGAGCCCCACTAAGTTTACTGGATCATCATCTGAGGCAGCAGCCTAATGTGCGCGCTCTCTTTCCCCTCGCCTGAGCACCTGGGCACCCTGCCTGGGTCCCCAACGAGGACCTTAGTAGCAAGAGTGTAGTACTACTACTACTACTGATGACGACAACAGACAAGCAAACGACAGGATTGTTCTCCTTTCAACTGAGCGCGCGACGGAGCTTTCTAACTGAGTGCGGACCCCCTTTTTTCCCACCCCCCAGTAGAGTGAGATGAGAATCAACACAGACGAAAGGCAAAGGCAGTGACTAGTAGTAGTGAGGCGGAGTGACGGCACTAACCTACCTTACTACCGCTCAGAGTCTCAGACAGCCCTTGGGCCCGACGAGGACTTCACTGTTGAAGAAAGAACACTCAGCATTGGCTAGCTCTGTCACGCCCAGACAGTGCGGAACGACGGATGTAAGTTAACTTATGTGTGCCGTGTGTGCTGCAAGCCGAGCCGAGCCAAGCCGAGCCAAGCCAAGCCAAGCCAAGCCAGGGCCGTCCCCACCTCCGTCCGTCCGTCCCTTGCTTCCCTCCCTCCCCTCCTCCCTCCCCGTTCCGGCTTTCTAGATAAATGCCCAGGAGCCCACCCACTCACAGCTGGGGGTTGTTGTTCAGGTTCCACAGGCCGCCGCCTTCGTAAGCACCATTGGAATGGAATGGCACTAACTTAAGTGAGCGCTAACACGAGCACTGGGAAAACGAGAAGCCAGCAGAAAGAACGAAGCTTAGAACACGAGGGCGCACTAAAGTGGGCTCCAACTCCGTCGACTAGTGCCCCTGCTGCTGCTGAACTTTCAGGCCTTCAGTGGAGTTCCCTCCGGCATTCCTCCGCCTGCCTGCAGCTGCCAGTGTAAGAAAAGGCATTTTCCCCTTGGACGGGCCCCGCTTCGTCCACTTTGTAGCAGCCCCGCTTTCCAGCTTTCGGCCCCGCGCTGCAACCGACACATCTATACCATACGGAGATCTCTACGAGTATGCTCTACGAAGCTCCCGTCAAGGCCTCCCTGCTCAGGAAGGTACTGCTACGCAACGAGGAAGACCATTCAGTTGTGGACCCAGGGGCCGCTGCGCATAAAAGCCTCATCCTGGATACGAGCTGGGATGGGCTCATTGCGGGCAAAATTCTTCGTGGGATGTACATTTCACATCACATGTGCGCATAAGAAGAAGAAGTGGGCTTGCAATAGGCTTGTCCCAACTTGTGCCTAGAATGCACTTAGTTGCCTTGAATACGGCTGTAGGAAGTCCCAAAAGCGCCCTTTCAAAAGCTGAAAATTAGTTTGGGGAGGTTCGAACTTCTTGAAATGTTTTTGAGTAAATTTTCCTTGAAAGACGATTGGAATTGACATTGAACCCAAGTCTTTTCATATATTTCAAAGCTACGTGGAATTAGTAATGGTCACTGAAAGTATCCACCTCCCTAAAATGTATACTATTTGTATATTGTTGGTGCAATGAGAAAACCCTAGTGTTTTATGGACCTCCTACAATACAGTTAAAATAGTCCCAATTAAGTTGTTTCAAAGCCAATAAGTCTGTTACTAACATTTTTCTACTGTTTTGAGCTTTGATTTATTCTTCGCAGTGAAGTCCGTCACTTCTTAGTTGTATGATAATCCACAATAAATTCACGCTAAGTAGTGGATTCTTTGGCTATGCACTCAAGTGATTCTACATGTCTCCACTTGTGCCAAAAGGACACAAGATTTGATATTCAACTAAGATAAGGGTCACATTATTAGTAAGACAAAGGTCGCATTAAAAGTTTTGAGAAGTATCACATTGGGTGGTTTCAATTGACACAACACCAAAAGGTGCGTGATGTGACCTAGTGCAAGAATTGGTGCCTGACCACCTTGTGAATGTCAATTGCACTTAGTACCTTTATTGAGTTCAAAAATGTTTTTAGTAAAAGAACGATAAATCGTGGAATATTGTACATTTATTTTAGTCATCTCATTATGAAAGAAAGAAAAAAACTATACATTATAAGCGGTCAAAGCAAAACCACATAGCTTCCCATTATCTATCCTAGGAAGAGACTCATGTCATGCTAATTGTGGCTCTCTCAATTCCCTACACGATTCCAATGGCAATCTAGAAGTGTCCCTTCATATTGTAGAACAATGAATGAACCTTTTGCCATTTGTAAAAGCAACATCCTAATGTTCATGAATTGAGATCATCCATCGACTTCAACCCTTTGAGTCCCAATTCCACAATGACAATGAGCCATTTTTTTTCTTCTCCATTTGGATGCAAGAAAGAAAAACTGAATCCTCAACTAAGGATTCCAATTGGACTCGGTCCCCTTAGTTAAGGCTCGGTCCTTTAGTTAAGGTAGGAGTCTCTCAAAGCAAACATTCAAGAGTTGATTGCATTTTCAAGGAAGCTAAACTCTTTGAAACAATTTTTAGTAAATTTTACTAGGAAGAAAAATGGAATTGACATCTAATCCAAATCGTTTCATATTTATTAGACCTTTGTGGAATTAGTACAAATTTTTTGAAGTTGAAACATAGTGGTTTCTAAAAGTGCCCCCCACCCTCTTGAAATGTACAATGTTGGTACATTGAAGGAAGTAAAATGTACCTCTGTGCTAAAAGTTGCTTTTAAAGTCAAGTCACTTTTAGAAACACCTACCATAGGTAACTTTCGAGCCCTAAATAAGGGAATTCTCCCCTTTTTATTTTCCCCCTTCCCTTGTATCATGCCTCTTCCTCTCTCTCATTTCCCTCCCCGTCCATTCCTCAGTACAATTCCCTCTCTGCGAGGTTACTTTCAAGTATTCAATGGTATTTTTTGCAATGGAGTGGGTCTGGAAGTGCAGGTGACCTGCCCTTCCCTTACCGGGTTGGGTTCAGTTTTGCTTGGTTAAGTTTTTTAAGTGGGGGATACCTTACCTTGAGTTTAAGTTATGTGGTAGCCCATTGGGCGGAAATGCGGAATGGAAGGACCACTTTGTTGGGTTATGTTTTGGGGGCTCACACATGCGAGGAGCTGTATTAATACTGGAGCCGACAATTAAATCTTTGGGTAGGTTGGCTTTGATGTTGGTAAGGTATGTAGCCCACCATGTACCGCAGCCCCCTTCTCTCTCTCTGTAAGTTAGATGCTTATGCCTCATGGGCAGCTGCTTCCAATGGCACACTGGGAAGGTGCTGAAGTACGAATAACTTACATGGGGGAAATGGAATGATTGCCTGGAGAAAAACAAGGCGGGGGACGACGATGCCAATTGCCACTTATCAATGAATTGGGGGGGCGGGCGGGTGGGCGAGGTGTGGACTTTGGGTTTTCAAAAGCAAGATTACTAAAAGCACGTGCCAACTTCGGTATTCTCCCCCATGTATTTTACGTTACCACAAGTATAATTATTCTTGATATGGACTATACTTACTTTCAGGAGGCTTAGGTTTTCGGGGTTTTGAGGAAGAAATGGTCCCGTTTCACTCTATATCCCCAAAAAAATTGACTAATGCATTAGCAGAATTTTGTTTTCTTAAAAAAAACTGTGGGTTGTCCATTCCTGCAAATTCCTCCTTGTGTTGTTATTTATCATGGACTACAACTGCTGCTAGCATGACCTCGGAGATATTTGAACTTCCCACCATTAGAGAGCATGCTTGAAAACGAGATGGTACCAGTGCCGTCTGCAGCCGCTTTGGTGCATAATAAGTTAACGCAAAATTAGAGTGGCAAAAGCACCATCTTTTGCATCTTTACCCGCAAAAGCAAAGGCAGGCAAAAGTTTCAAGACTTCTCGCAGTTGGGGCTGTCCTTCCTTTGACTGAGTGGCTTTGTCTTACATTTGCAGGTGGGATTTTTTTTTTAATAGTCCCAGGTGATAAACGTAATTAGGAGCTGAAAAAGCTGAAATGGCGGGTCTGGCTTTGAACAAGCATGATGCATCAAACCCCAGACAGACACCATAATCAATAATATCAACAATACTAACAGTCAAATGGAAATCTTGTATTTTTCCATATAGACCCACCAGTACGTCAAACTTATTTTTTAGTTTATTTCTTCTTGAAACGAGCAGACATCAAAATCCAGTGAAAGAATGAAGGCAATGATAACTTATGTCTACGTTTCTATGTCAGTTTTCTACACATTTGAAGACTTTTCGTTGCTAAAGACAGTCACACTCTACACTTCAGTCAGTAGCACCAAATCTATTATTGAGATTGTTTTTGCATTGTATCATGTTCAAGTATTTATTTAGATTCATAATGAGGAGAGTGATAATTTCTTAGTTAAAATAGACTCAATTAACCTTCAAAAGTCCAAACATAGTGATTTTTGACAGCTCACTACAAGCTATTTTTTTTATTTTTTTTATTTGAAATTTTCACACAACATGTGCCCAAGAAGTAACTTTAAGGCATAACAATTTCCATAACTTTTGACTACATGGTTAAAAAGTTATTGCATGATATGTAATTTTCATTACTCAGCAAGCAGCTCGAGTAGCTAACACTTTTTTAAGAAGTAAAATTTTGAAATTGGTTTTCTAGATTTATATATGTGTAGAAAGCTTTGAGTCATTCCATTTTGATTAATGAGATGAAAGGTATGAGGAGCTTTAGTTTGCGAATACTAATGGAACTCTACTCTACAATAATATTTGAAGTCTTTTATTTAACTCAATTTTCAATCTTTTTTAAATTAAAATTAAAATATTAGGTGGCAATTGTTAATTACAACATTACAAACATTGGGATTGGCATTTTTCAATTCCATAACTAAATTCTTAACAATTTAGTATTTTAAATCATACTATAGTTCTTTCTACTTACTATATTCTTCAAGTATGAATATGAAATTTTGTTTTGAAATTTTTACATGTATTTCCAACTTATTTCTTCAACATATTATAGAGAATACCAAGTTGTAGGATCTATTCATTTTATATAAAAAGTTTGAAAGACAAAATCTAATTCAAGTGACTTTGACCTTGCAATTGGTAAGGTTTTTAATTGTGAAATTTTAGGAGGTTGTACTCTAACAAGTTATCTAAAGGATCCTATAGTTGGATTTGTTAATGAATAAATATAGATGAAGATTGTAGCTTTGCTTTGGGTTTAAGAACTTTAAAGCAATTTTGCGCCTAAAAACATTGAATACCTTTAGGGGTTAAAATAAATTCAATTAACAATTAGCAATGCTTTAGGAATCTTTGTATCTATACCTTAAAGGATGTCAAGACTAGTTATTTGTATAAAGAGAGTATGCTTTGACACGAGACTATCTAAGGTTATAGTGAACTACAAATTTTAGAGGAGTAATTAGGTTGGGTGGAATATTCATTCAGTATGAAATTTTCAACACCTATTACATTAGGGTTCATAGATGTCGAAAGTGTGCCACTAATGCTCCAATCCAACCACCTTGTCTTACATGTCGCCATGTAATATTAATAATTGTGGGTAGGTGACATTTTGAAATGATTTGAATACTTGCTTAAATTATGAGGCCTTAAACTTCTTTACCAACTTTACCAGCATTGAAATCATGATTGAGATTCAATAAAAGGTAAAGGATAATGGTGGATAAGGTATTATTAGCGTACTTGGTCTCTACCCATTTTGCTTCATTGGTAATTAGACTGTAAATATTGCCCAAATTATAGGACATTGCAGCATTGGCTTGCTTTGAAATGTGCACTACTAGTACATAGTGGCACAAACATGTTCAAACAAATTGTTGCCCAAATAGTATGGTTTAGCTTAAGGTCCATTCAAACTACATGTAGATGTAGCTTTTGTCGTTGCAAGGCAACTTTCCCTTCTACTTGAAGCCAACTAAGTCAATCAATTAATCAATAGACCTAAAATTAATTCATTGATGATCATATTTAATAGTCACAATACAAAATTATTATGCAAATTTTTTCTATTTTTTATCATATGTTAAAACCTTATTTTTAAAAATATATGTATATTTGATATGAGATGGCACCCCTCACCACGGATACATTAGTCTACCAATCAATTCATCAATGTTTATTCATTTGTCACTCCATCCATTTGTTACTCCATTCATCAATTAGTAAATTAACTATTCAATATGTCCGTCCATCAATTCTTTGATTACTCCATTTTTTTACTCATTCAATCCATCACAAAGCTAGTAAGGTGATATGTCAATTAGTTAGTCAATTATTCAAGTATTAATGAATCTATTAAATCCCAAAGGCCCAAAGAAGAGGTTTTCATCTTATAAATTATCAAGAATTAAGGATTATCTTTTTGTAAAATCATAATCAAGTGGAATCTAGACCTAAAATTTTATGTTTTATGTTGTGAATAACAACTTCAAAATATGAGCATGTATGGTATAAAAGATTTAAATGATGTCCTTGGGTTTTTTTGGGTTTTTTTTATCAATGAAAATTGTCCGTGTATTTCAAGAAGAAAATAAAGTAAAACCAAACAGAGTAAATGATTTAACCCCTAAATGTCCACGGCATCAAAATGTGGCGTTGAAGAAACTTGGAAGTTAAATAAAACCTTATCAAATTACTATTTTTAGTAGTTTATATCTTTGAAAGATTTTTTTGAAGTCTAATTTTAGCATCAAGAATCCAATTTTCAAAATGAATGATTATGTTTTTTCTATTCAAGAAATTGTGCAAGGGTGTCCACTGCAATCTTGACTTTCCATAGTGTTGAGGGCTTAGTCTTGGAAATGAGACTCAAATACACTAGATCTTGCCTGGAGAAAAAATTGCATTAGAAATTAATTAAAAAAAATTGTAGAGGTCATTTTGAGAAGCCATAAATTGATTGTGGTTATGCATGTTAGTCCCTTTATCCTCATATTTTTTTGGTGATCAACCTTTAGATTTGACATGCGAAAACAAGATTGAAAGACTTCAAATCACTTTTGCAATTTTAACACCGTCTTGATTAAACGTTCTAATCTTTCAATTTATAAGTGATATTGTTGTATTTTCTTTTCCTATGTGATCTTTAACATGTCTAGTTTGAATTTGTATAGTTACAATTCCAAAAGAATTGATACAACTTATCAAAAAGTTGACTTTATGTTCAATTTAGAACAAATTCCTAGAAGTTCAGAAAATACCTTAGGCATTTAGGGGTTAAAAGAGATAAAAGCCCAAATTTCACACGTTTTGCTTTAAAATTTTAATTCCTTTTGAATAAATGTAGTGGAGTCAGTTTTTTGAAATAGAAGATTTATTTCCTCTCAGTTCAAAGAGTTGGCAATGTTTGTCTGAAATTTCTCAATCTTTTGGTCATTTTTTATTTTTGGATCAAGCATGTAATTTAATTTTGTGAAAGATGAACAAGCATGTTCCTATTAAGTTTAATCCTTAACCCTCAAATGCCTAAGGCACCAAATTTTGGTATTGATAATACATTGGAGTTAAATAAAATCCAACCAAGTTGCTATTTTTAGTAGTTTATATTTTTGAAGAAAACTTTTAGAAGTCTAGTTTTAGCATCAAAAATTTGATTTTGAAAATTATTGATTATGATTCTTCTATTCAAGATTTTGTGCAAGGGGGCCAATTGCAATCTTGACTTTCCTTAGTATTGAGGGCTCTTGGAAATGAGACTCAAAAACACTAGATATTGGAGAAAAAATCACATTAAAATTTTATTTAAAAAAATTTGTAGAGTAGATTTTGAGAAGCCATAAATTGATTGGAGTTATACACGTTAGGCCCTTTATCTTCAATTATTTTTGGTCACCAACTTTTTAGATTTGACATGTGAAAAAAGGATTGAAAGACTTCAAATCACTTCATAGTTTTAACACCTTTATGATCAAACGCTATAATCTTTCAATCCATAATTGATATTGTTGTGTTTTCTTTTCCTAAGCGATCACTAACATGTCTAGATTGAATTTATACGGTTACAATTTTTTTTAAATGGTACAACTTATCAAAATGTTGGCTTTTTATTCAATTTAGAGCAAATTCCAAGAAGCTCAAAAAAGGTCTTAGACGTTTAGAGGGGAAATGAGAGCCCTAGCATGAGGGGCTTGGTTTTCATAGAATCTTCACAAGATGCATCTATTAATCTAAGACGGGGAGGGAGGGATCACAATTTGAAATTGTAGTTTTTACATTACAAAATTGATTTAAAAAAAATGAATATTAGCTTTGAGGTTGTCCATGGCTTTGAGTAGGCAAAAGCTCATTATTGATTGGTCATTTTAACAAGCTCCATGATGCCCGTATAAGGAAAAATTTGAAAACCAAATGGGGGCAACCCTTGTAGAACCTCATGTGTCCTTGAAGTGTTAATAAATGTCTTTTTCCTGGAAAAATATATATAATGTCATTTAATAGTTTTTATCTGAATCTATAAAATATAAATAGATTGGTAATGAAAGCATAGGAGATGGATAAAGAACTATATTTTGGATACCTTGAATAATTGTTCTATGCTTCCATGTTTTGTTAATTATAGTAGAAGGATGCAATATGTTATCAATATGTTCTTTATCAAATATAATTTTTTTTATTAAAGTGATGACAATTGTTCTTCAAGGTAATAAAAATGCTTTTAGATGACAATAGTGGTTTAGAGCAAGAAAAAAACTAGTAAAGAATAATATTAGAAACAATTGGAGTAGCTTAAAGGTTGTATGTTTTTATCATATTGACAATGTTTGTTTGTGATTTATTTCATAGTTTCAATTATAACATGCAATGCAAGATTCCATTCTCTCGACTTAAGAAAATTTGAATAAAAACTAACCCCTAGTAGCCTAAGGTCCTTGCTAATGCTACAACATAGTTGCTAAAGCAACAATGAACTTATTAGATTAATGGAAGATAAATCTCCAAGAAGGTTGTAGATTGTAGTTTGAAAAAATAACAATTTCAATCATTACTTTAGCAACCAAACAATATAAATACATAATACATGATTTATTTTTTGTTCTACATGTCACTTCATAAAGATAATATATTTTTGTTGCTCTTTACATTTAAATTTTAAACTAGAAGATTGAACCTTGAATAGAAGTATTTTGATCAAGAATTTATGACAATTCCATTTTAAAACATCATACACATGCAATTATATATAAATGAGCCATAGAATTAGGTTTAAATGAACAATTAGATATATCCAATGAACATTAATTGTAGTTTAGTGACAAAATTAAATCCAATTCTACCAAATCTCATTAAAAAACACTATAATTCAAAGGTACTAATGATATAAGTAGATGGTAGATTAGACACTTTGTCTTGCCAAATTAAACTTTCACATGTGTTGGTCAATTGAGTGATGCTATAGGCCACTTTCAAAGAAAATAATTGTTCTATTCCAAACTTGTTATCAAACTACAACAAATTACTACAAATAGATTTTAGGGTTGGTACATTCATCATGTTACGTAATTATTGTTTTTTAAATACTATTTGGTATGTACTAAAAATATAATTATTTTATATGGTACTTTTTTCATAGTTAAAAAAGATCTCTTCAATTTTATTATCTATTATTTTTTTATTTATGTTGTCCACCTATAGTAGTCATTGTATAACAAGAGGTTCTACAAAGGAATGCACTACAATAGTAGGTTGTAAATTAAAAGCTATAGTAATTTGAGAACTTTTTTTTGTTTGTGGAAAAAGGCCACAAAAGTACAATTTTATTTCAATGCAAAGGTAATCCTCACAATATCGTGCCACATAGCTACAACATTGCTACCTTTAGTTTGATGCTCAATTTGTTAGACCCTATCCTTTGGAAGGGTCTCTTTTGTATGTAGACATGCAAAAATGACATTAGTGGTCCCACTTTTAGCATGATCATATTGAAGGTATCTAATAAACTCTATAATTTTAGATTTGAAGAAATTCCTACTACTTGTTCCACTTGTTGTTTTAGGAAATTTTGATCTAAAAGAAAATCTACAATCTACTTGTTTACAATGACTTTCATAAGTATTTATACACTTCAAAATTTGCCATTACTAATTGAGAAATAAGATTTTTCTCAACAAACTTTGGACATATTGTCGTACAAGTAACATACTTGTACAAAATGATTTTTCAATTTTTTAAGAATCTATTTTATGCAAGTGTATTACTTGTACAACAACATGTCCAAATTTTGTTTAAAATCTTTATTTATTTCCTCAATTAGCTATGACAAATTTTGTAAGTGTATGAAATATGTAGAAATGCATTGTATATAAGCATAATTTACAGTAATTTATTTCAAAGAGCATCAATTTCCATTGATTTTCATTCACATTTGAATCATAGGCCACCATTTTTATGATTGTATACCATTGAATTTGGCTTCAACATACATTATGCTTTTCAACACATATGAAATTATAAGTTTATTTGAATTCCAATAAATGCCAATCATCAAATATATTTCGAAATATCTCCCACCACCCAAAAAAATTTAATTGAGGAAGGCCCTTCATGTGGTATCTGACTGATATCTTCTTTCTCTTGCAATGGAAAAAAAAACACTATTGTAATGTAATGTAATTAAAAAAAAATCTCAGTCCTTGTCTGGGCTAGGATACCTCAACTTGATGATAAAAAAATGTATCATGGAAGTGACCATATCTCATCTGTGCCAAAAGACAATATCAAGTAAATAAAAAAGAAACAAACTATTTTTATGATTAGAAAAAAACAACAAAAAACCCCTTCCTCCCACAGGTTCATGACTTGAATTTGCAATATTAAATTGAAGAGAAGGTAACAAATGCCAAGAAGTGTGTGAGCAAAACCACAGTAGGTAGACTTTTTAAGTACACTTTTTTTAATTCTTAGTTTATTTCCCCAATAATGAAAGCTGATAATGAGTTGGTGATACACACACACCCTCAAACCGATGTGACTACCAATTATGTTTCCCTTCTTTCATTGCATTGGGGAGCTCCATCGTTCATTATCTATCAATTTCCATGCTATTTATTCTACGCTACTGTGTTGCATATACGGAGGTCGTGTTTGGGAATGCATCTGTTCCGTGTTTTCATTGTCATTGTTCCAAGCTCTCCACATTGCAAAACAATGACCTTCAAATGGTGGGCCACTTTCAGTGTTGGGCTTTTCATCGTACCACGCCCCTATGGGGACAAATATCTTCAGTAAACTCTTTATCGCAGGTGGTGGATAACCTTCCAGTGAATGAATCTGCCGATAGTTGTTGTTTCTTTTTCCCCCTTTTTCAACTTTCATAAAGAGAGGGTGCTGAGGTACTGTTTCTGGTGAAAGAGATGGCCGCTTGAAGTGTCCACGTGTTTGATTTACTATGACTAGAAAATACACAAACGAATCATTGATCAATTACACCTTCCTTTTTGAACAGGAATGATAATTGCGGATTAGGTGGGGTTTTCTGAAACAAGTGAAATGGAATTTCATTAGAAAGGAAATCACAGATTAGTTTCATTCAGACCTGTTGGGGGTGTCCATGTGTTAAGTTTACTACAAAACACCACAAACAAATCATTGATCAATTACACCTTCCGTTTTGAACATGGACTTTTTAATTTCATTTTTCTTTTTCCTGAAACAAATGAAACGGAATTTCAGTGCAAAGGAGGTCATGGATTAGTTTCATTCAGGCCTGCTGGAGTGTCCATGTGCTGATTTACTACAAAATCCGTAGATGAATCATTGATCAATTACACCTTCCGTTTTGAACATGAATGATAATCACGGATTAGGGATGCTTTAACACCTAGAGGCCGTGTCATTCCCCATCGGGCCAATTGCAGAAATATCAGCCTTTTCTCCAATCACAAGTGAGGATTTCCAACCTCTTACCCAACAAATTGGCCCCGTCTCTTTCATTAGGTGCAAAGCGTCCTTTTTTTTGTTTCTCATTCAGCCCCCCGTGAAAGGGATTCCGCACACTGTAAGTGAAGTTAAGCTCCCTTGATTTCACTTCCGTCTGTGTCTTTGTCTGTCTTTTGGATGCTGTTTTGGAAGTCCGATTGGTATTCAAGTAGTGTGTACCCTAAGGGTAGGGTAGGATAGGGTAAGGTAGGGTAGGGGAATACTCCTTTGTTTGTTTTGTCATGCCCCCCCCGGCTGTCCATTGCCCATGCGCGCCCGTCCGCGAGCAGCAGCGTCGAATTCCGAAGTCAAAGAGGGAGGACAAGCTAATCAGATCTGTGTACCTGGTGCATCAAGTGATTTCGAGATCATAGGCTCGCTGCTGCTGCTCGTCTCATGGTCTTGAGCTGCTGCTCGTCTCATGGTCTTGAGCTGCTGCAGGTGATGTCACTTTGCCATTCCTAGACAACATTCAGGCTTCAGACCAACTGGGGCAATCAGATCTGGGGACTCATACCGGACAGAACACTTCTTTATGGAACCCTAGAAGGAAGAAGGAAGAGGAGGAGGCCCAGACCGGAGGCCCAGACTCCAGACCTGGGTGCCCCGCCAGGCCTGGTTTTACGGGAATATTGTTCATGATCCCCTTGTGTCAGTCCGGTGCAAGAAATTCATACATCATGGTAAAAAACCACCCATAGTCGACCACTCGAACCCCTAAAGTCTCAAGGCCACTTTTCCATATAAAAAACACTCAAAAACTACCATTTCTATAGCAAAGAGCAACAAAAAATTTAATATGTTTTTGTTGCATATCTAACCGTAGGATCTTGTACTAGACTAGTATGTGAATGTATAAGAATCTGTGGAAGAAATTTCACAAACTTTGACCGTGTAGATGGCAAGATATTTGTGTTTAAAGTGAGTGAACCTTCATAACTTATCATTTTTGTTCTATTGATTTTGAATTTCTAATTTCATATGATAATGAATGGAGTTGAGAGTTTAGGGATTTAAAACAAAACAAAACAAAAAAACACTTAGTTTTCACTCATAAAAATTAGTATGTAGAAGTACGTTCAAGACTAAAGGAAAATCTAAATTGTTAATGGTTCGAAGATGGAATCATGGAATTGAACAACATTAATCTCAACAGTGAGATTATTCTAGCAAGAGATCTTAACCTTATGAAACTTTTAAAAAATAAAAATAAATAATTGGGGGCAAAAATCAATCCTACGAGTTATTTTTTTCAAGAAGATGCTTTGATTGCCCAAAAAACAAGATTGTTCATAACTTTCGCATAACAAATTCAAATGGAAAAAATCAAAACTTTCCATGTACATAGAAGTATAATCTACCAAAAAAAAAATTTAATTTTAAAATAAAAAAGTTTACTTCAAGTTTTTTTGAAATTTTCTTTTCTGCCCATCAAAATCCATTTTGTCCCTTGAGGAGACAATGGGACTTTAGGGGACCGTAAGCTATTCCGCGTATGTTTTGGAGAATGTAAGGCAATGTAAATTTTTTGCCATGTGAGAAGATAGAAATCATGGGGATTGCAATTTTTTGGGTAATTTTATGTCTTAAATTGAGCATACATGTTTGAAAATTCATTTTTCTTAAACTTGTAAGAATGCTCCTAAAAATTATCCTCTTATACAACAAAAAATTGAATATACACTAAATATAATGTAATTATTTCTTCTTCCTTTGGTAAAATATGATGCCACATGATTGTTATTTTCCCTCATATTCTCAGGATTGATGCATAAAGTATGTTGCATCCTTATTTGTTATTTTTGTTTTTACAAAGGCAACTTTGTTGGTCTATTCACATTGCATTTTATTAATTCATTTATGAATTACTTTCGGATAGGAAGGGAGGAGGAGGATCACTTGTGTCTATGATGAAATCAAACAGAGGCTCCAAAATATGTCTGGGAATCTTTGGATTTTATTTATATCCATTTTCTTTCTTGGGATTGCTTATGTAGATTGTTGTAGGAAAGTACATTCAGATCATATAAGAATAGCTATTGCAAACCGCTTCATGCACTCTACGGAAGCGCTCTTGCCCATGCAACAATACCCATCGATGACATAAGCCGGAATACAATGGCAAGCATATGAATAGCTACGAGAACAACTCTCTCTTCATTTGAAATTGGCACCGAAACTTTAATGCATCAAATGCGCAATGGCCTCCCCCAAAGAATTGCCATTGATAGAAGTCCATTTCTTCTTTCAATTTTGCCCAATGTATTCCCAAACTTCATGTACATATATCTAAGAACCATCTCTATATATAAAACCAAATTTTAAGTTGTTAGAAGCATGTGGGTTCAAAATGGGATGAACAATTGTTTAGGTGTTCATGTGAGTGGTGACAATTTTTTTGGAAGAACATTGTATAATTCTCTACAAAAGTAATCTAAAGTTGTACAACGATCATGACAAGACTTTTTGTCTCAAAATACATACCTCTACCCAAACATACTTTTCCAAACTTTAGACCTACTTGTGGAAGAAGAGGAAAAGTCAACCATAAACAATAAATCATCCACAACAAGGCTCTAAGCTTACTCAAATTCTTCATATGATGATTCTTCAAGACTTTGCACTAGCATTTTCTACAATTCTCAACGCCACTCCTCCATCACAACAAAGTCACAACTCAAGTCCTCTTCCACCTTCCACGACATTGAGTTAAAGGTAATTGAACCTATTCCCTCTCCTTTAAGAAATTAGCCTTCTCTTGTATCAAGAATCATAAAGGATTAGTTTTTATTAATTTTTTGGTAAAAAATAATCTTTAAAAATTATTATGTTTTGAATTTTCTATAAAAAAACATATTTGAAGTGAAATGGTATTTTAAACATGTACTAATACTATTCTTCTAAAAGTAGGTATCTAAAGGATGAGAGTCCATCAATATTTCAAAAGATAAGTGGACTTCATTATAATTGAGTTATAGTCAGGTTGGATTTTGGGTCACTAGAGAAGGCTCAAGAATGGAGAGGGCTGGGAATGGATTCTTCTATCTTAGATTTGGTACTAAAGCTTAGTTTAGGGTTATGCATTGGAATGTTGTCATCAAAAAATATCTGAGGCAAAAAAACACAATGCAATTAAGTTATTAAAGTAGTGGTGTTGGCTAAAAATTATTGGAGACATTTTAAATGTAATTTGGAGCTTCTTGTTACCTAAAAGGAACTTGGTAGCTATTGAAGGGTAGTAGTAATTCATTTAAGCGTGGAAATTAGTTTATTTTGATTTTTTCTCTCTCTCTCTATGTATATAATTTTTTTTATCATAGAGATAATTTTAAGTATTCAAAATATAGACTATATTCATTATTCAATAAAGGAAATAAATACATTTGACTTGTAAACATAGATGTGTTTTTGGATACAAAGATGTCTTAAAATGTTGGAACGAAGCTAATATATGAGTTTAGAGGAAGAGCGTGGAATACAAACCACCTTTAGTGGTTATAAAATACCTATGTTATAAGTACCTATAACATTATCTACAAAGTGCCTTATATTATAGGGTACCTTCAATGGTTATAGGGTACTTACACCTTCCAATGGTACTTATATTTTAAAGAATAACCTCTGAAACAAGCTTTATATTCTAAGCTCTACATTCCACACCCGTATGCTAGCATTTCCAATGGGGAAGTTCTTCTAAATTTAGATAAAATTCTAAAACAAAAGTTAATTTTCTTTAAATTATGAAAAGATGTGTTTGATAAAATTTGAACTTTAATAAAATAAGATTAGACAAACCTCCATTAATTTATGGATGTTCAAAAGTTGTTACCTTATTTGAAGTAATTATTAGTTTTAGTTATCACTTTACATTTAGTGGATAGAAGATAGAAAAATTAAATAAATGATATGGAGATGTTTGATAAGGGTTTCAATTTTACAAAGCTGCTGTTATAAGTTCCTTTGTTTTTTTAGTTTTACATGCATTTACTAGACCTCTTGCATAATTAGGTCTCTTGGTTTCTTCACTAGCAAACGCATCTTCAAATCAATTGAAATTGGGACTTTAACCCCTACCCCCCTGAGGGTGTTTTCTGCCAAAAACCACTCAAAACTATCACTTCTGTTGTATTCACTTAAGGAAATCAATTTTTTTGTTTTTTGGGAAATTCAACCGTAGGATCTTGTACTTAACTTGTATGAGACCATGTAGTAAAAATTTCATCAAATTTGACCGCACGGATTGAAAGATATTAGCATTCAAAGTTGAAAACTAAGTTTTTTTTCAAGAAGATGCTTAAATTGCCCGAAAAAATAAGATTGTCCATAACTTTCTCATCCCTGGTCCAAATAGAATGAATCAAAGCTCCATGTATAGGAAAAAAAACATAATCTTTCAGGAAAAAAATTCAAAAAAAATAATTTTTACTTTTTGTAATTTTTTTTGGACTGCCCATCAATCTCCATTTCTTACTCATTGTGCCATAACTTTTTCATCCGGCATCCGATTGAAACAAAAATTATATATCCACAAAGCTCTTGCAAAGCTACACAACCTCAAAAAATCTCAAAAAAATTCACTTCAAATTGAGACAATAGGAACCTATCCGGATCCAAATTGTCCCCCGAAGGGACAAGCAGGGTTTTAGGGGTTAAACTATAATTAACCTCTAAAGCTATGTGCAAGTCAAAACATTTTTTTAAAATTGGTCATTTAACCCCTAAGTGCCTAAGCCTTTCCAAGTGTGTTCTTTCTATGAAAAAAGAGCATAGACTTATAGTTATCCCCAATGATGCAATTTTTTTTTCTTTTCAAAATCTAACCTTACAGATGTTTAAAGAGCTAGCTTATTAGTGTATATAGCAATTTTGAGTGCAAAATTGCATAGGAGTTGTGAGATCATAACAAAAGAAATATATGTTTTCTATTTTCAGTATGCTGCCCCTTTCCACAATGTTTGAGAAATTTGCAAATAAATATTTTTGGGGACTGGAGGTGACATGAACAACTACAAATTATGTTAGCACACTAAAATACACTTTCAAAAAACTTAATTTCACATGAAAAGCTATCAAACTCATTACACAATCCACCTTGCAATTGTTGAAATGCAATTTTTTTTATAAGTAGAAATCGCAAATAACTCCAAATCAACACTTGCATGTTTAAATTTTCAACAGTGAAAATCATGAAAACACTTTACTCTTTCCATTGGGACCATTTTCAAAGCAAATGGATAAGTACAACTTTTTAGATCTCAAATCAAGTGAAATTGGCAAGCTTTGTTCAAAGCCAAGAAATCAAGTAAAATTTGCAAACTTTATTCTTCCACTAATGATACATATATGCCTTTGAGGACCTCTCAAAAATCAAATATTTACCTTTTTTAGTGAAAAATAAAAGTTTCCAATAGTTAACCTTCAATATTGCCCGTGAAATTTTTTAACCGATCAAAGGAATTTAACTGCCCGTACCCAAATGAGCCTGAAATTTTGCAGCGACCACATATGGTCGCTCAGGCAGTTAGGGGTTAAAATGAAGTATCAAAAGTTATTTTTTGTTCCTTGTTTTCTGGGTGAAATTAGGTAAACAATTTTTTTCAGGAAGAATCCAATTTTTGTGAAGATCTAGTGGTTGGAAAAAATGAGTTTTGGAGGGGAGGGGAACACTTGGGTTGGAGGAGGGCATCATCATTTTGCTTTGAAATTTTTTATATTCCTTCTTTACTCAAGACCTTACTCAAATTTGAAGACCCTAAATCTTGATTACAAAGAAAATTTGAGTTATAGGCCTCATAAGCCCAGCAAAGCCACAATTTGGTTCAAAATTTGGTCACTCTTGAAAAAAACATTTCACTCTACTTTGCAAGTTTTGTTCTTACACATACATTGTCCTCTCCTACTCCAAATTTTCTATATGTGATCATAATAGTAGTCAAGAATAAGATCCTCGTGTTACAAATTCTAAAAAATGAATGAAATTTGATTAATAGCCTTTTTTTAGAGACTCCTAGTTTTGGATAGTTTCATGAATATTTGTCAATTCTTAAAGGGGGATATAAACTAAGGATCAAAATATGAATGGCATGAACCATTGTGGTCTACGGAGCCCTAACTACGGTAGGCACCTTCAAATGCGACATCGACCCTAAACCACCATCTTCACTCTATGTACATCTCCAAAATCAATTATGTACCTAAAACTATCTATAATGTAAGAACATTTAAGTTCTAAAATGAGTAGTATGTTTACATTTGATCGCAATTAGGTCCCTGATTGAGAATGGGTGGTTCGACCTTATGTGGAAGAAACTCTTTTAGAACCAAACTTTGTTCCTTCGTAACTTCTGCATACAATATCCAAATGTCGCTTTCTTTGGTGCATTGGAACCTCCTTTCACTTGCCAATAAGGAAATATGAAAATTTAAACAATTTAGTAATTAGGCACTGTAGCAATTAGTGGCAGTTTGGGGGGTACCCACCTTAAACATACAGGACATCAACATATGAAACTCCTCTGGTACAATGTTTTTCTTGAAGTTGCTGTCAACCTAGTTACCCAAAACTCGAATTTCATTTTAGGAGATTGTAGAATGAGAAAAAAGTTGTGCCTAATTGGGTGCTCCTCCACTACTAATTTATTGGTCCACGTAGAAACTAACTTAGCTCCCACTCTTATTATCTCCAATCTCACCCTGTAATGACTTCTCTGCTATAACTTAATTCTGCCCTGTGAATTGGTTCATTTTTCTTCATCAGTTTTATTTGTACTCGGTAGTTGACTGCTCTAGACTTTGAAAGAAGAGAAAGTGGTCCATATTTTGAGCATGCTTCTTCCATTCCCTATAAGTTAATGTAATTTCCATTTCCAAGTTTCCACCAGCATGGGTCCAGATTTTAGCAACTGAACTATGGTGACTTTGGCATTATTGTGTTAGGGCTTGGCTCGGAGGTAACTACCCCCTAATCAAGGGCATTGGTGGTAGTTGATTTTGATAATAAGCCCCCTGTTTGGGTCGAGGGATTAGCTTGGAACAGACCCCACTAGCCGCGACTAATTATAATAGGCCCCCCTCCTTCCATGTGCCCCTCCATTTCCTCTTTCCTCCCCTCCAAGTGATCCCAAAACCAATCCAGTTCATTCTTAGAATTTCAACAAATAATCTGAGCCTGCTGTGGTTTAGCACCTGGTTCCTTGCTTAACTTATTACTCTTTTTTTTGTCCTGGACAGGACAGAGATTCTTCAGGGCACTCCGTCTCCGCTGTTGTACTGCAGCACACTACTGTACAGTGTGGTTTGGGGGGGCTAAAGGGGAATTCCAGTTTTCCAATTTTCCTAAATAGAAAAAAGAAAAAGGAAAAAAGGAAAAAAGGGCAAAAAAGGGAAATAAATAAATAAATAAATAAAAATGGGGAAAAGATAAGGAGAAGAAGCCGAGTAGAGCACTGTACCGAGTATTGAGATAGGTCATCTAACTAAATACCTACCTCTTTTCCTGCGGGTCCGTTTGCCCATGGAATATGGATATTGGGACGATAGATTTCAGGAATGAACAGAGCCAGAAATGGGAGCATTGCCCAACAGGAAAAGAGGAGACCCTAGATTCCCTATTACTAATTTTGAAAAAAGGTCATCGACTTGGGGAATAAAAAGAAATGAAGCGGGGAAGGAGACAAAGGGCAGCATTGGAAAGGGGGACTGGGGAGGACGGAGATGGGGGGGCAACCATGGTGGGGCCGACCCCGGGTCGGCCCCACCATCGTGACCGACTTTGGGGGGTCACTGGAAAGTGCCGGCAGTGGCTGTGCCGGCCTCGGGGAGGGGGGGAGAGAGGCAAGTTCAAATTTCACGTACGAGTTAACGTAGTGCATGCCACGGGCTTCCATGCACTG
This sequence comes from Antitrichia curtipendula, assembly GCA_951230915.1. Lineage (NCBI taxonomy): Eukaryota > Viridiplantae > Streptophyta > Bryopsida > Hypnales > Leucodontaceae > Antitrichia > Antitrichia curtipendula. The sequence goes on from OX579641.1 coordinate 10,463,344, forward strand.
AACTGAACGCTATGATTCAAATTTATACAAGAATATTCTAAAAAACAAAACAAACGGAAGAAGGAGAATAAGAACTTCAGTTGGGGTCCAAGGTCAATTTGAATCAGCTTGGACTTTGAAGCGGACATTTGATACTCAACCCGCTTTAATTTGAATGATATTTGGGAACATCCTATATACGTGCGTATCACTATCATTTTCTATACCACACTTGTCAAAGAACATCTCAACCGTTGCACATTTTTTTTTTGGACACAAATGAAACAAAATTTCATTGCAAAAGGAAGTCATGATACAAATGTGCTAGCCGCGAGTGGCCTGGTAGAAGAAGACCAAACTTCACCATTTGCACTTCAAGTATGGCTTGCCAAAACTCTCTTGGTGAGCTCCCCAATTGAAGCTTGGGTGGGTGGATAAAGAGCTATGAGTCACCACTGTGGTGTTCCAAATTTTCTCTTTGAAATTGCCAATTCAAGTCATTATGCACTTTTGCATCCAACATTCTCCTCTCCCCGTGTTTACAAATAGAGATATAATTGGATTTTGGTTTTGCATGCATAGCTAGAAATAGACTCGATTTTAGAATAGATATCAAATTAAGACCTGCTCTTTGGGGTCTTTATTTGCTATTTCTAACTTTGTATGCCATCAAATTTGTACCTCTAATGACCAAATTCTAGTTTTTTCATCTTTCAACATTGATATTTTTTGCACTATAATTAAAATAGTAAGATCAATTGAATGATTATTTGATTGGAGACTTAGATTTGGATCAAATAGAATAAAATTCATACTATTGAATTATCATTAGTATGCATTTCTTAGAAGTGGTAAGAAAAATATAAGATGTAACAAGGCTATGAAAGAATTATTGGAATGGATTCTAGACCATTGGATGAAGATCGATATTTATAGTTAAATCTCTCATATTTAAAGATTCAATTGATACATATTTAAGCAAAATATTATTTTTAGAATTTCAATCTATTTAGATGTTAGTATACTAAAAAATGATATAGTTTTGATTATACTTCCACATTATTACCTTGGACATTCTACTAATATAATTTATTTATTTTATATACATACCAATTTATTAAAGAACAATGAAACAACGGCAAATTATTGATAATTAGTGGGCAAGGACATTTGGGATAATTGCCTTTAAATTCAATTGAATTAGATAGGTATAATTTATCTTCTATTAATATCAAATTTAGGAATATTTACCTTTTTTTAAAACTTTATCCCTTTAAAAACCTTCACAATGCTTCAATTTCTTCTAGTTCAAATATAGATGCATTTCAAATAACCACAAAACTTTACCAAATACATTTAAAAAATATATATTTCTGAGAATTTTCTTCAATTAATTATTATTTTTAATTTTTAATATTAATTTAAAAAAATTAACTCTTACAAAATCTTCCTTATTTTCCATATGGAATTGTAGTAAGGAGACAAATTTTCAAATTTCTAACTAGATATGTAACAAACTAACTATTTTTTTATTGGAGTGCTTTTATCTATGTTCATCACTAAAGTTGTTAGAATTGAGACACGTGATAATAGAATATTTAAAGACAACAATTGATCTTTGTTTGTGTCAATTTTCCTAAATGTAGATCTTCTTGTGCTCATGGCTTATTTCTATGCTAATCCAACTATCCTACTTCATGAAACATTTTTATTTTAATTGTTTTAACTCTAAATTTTTTAATTCACAAGACAAAATTTAATCCATTTAGCACAAATTTACATATTAAATAAAAGAAAACTAACAATGTTATCTTTGGAATCACACTACAAAATTGTATTAAACTACCCTCCCATTTTTATTTATTTGGACACTGGACAACCAAAATATTCTATATCAATTCTATTACATTGTGAAACAAGTATTGCCAATTCAAAATCTATTGAAATTTGTTATTGCTTCAACAAATTTGCAAGAGTTTCAAATGCCAACAATAAACGTTGGAGTGGTGAATATGTTCTTTTGCTTTGTAATGGAGATATTTACGTGTATTTCAATCATTCAATATAAATATTTAGATTTTATTGTGTTTAATTTATGTTGTGCTTCTAATGGTAATATTCTCAAGGAAAATTTTATATATGGAGACATTTTGTTGATTGGAAATGTTTGAAATAAATTGGAATATTTTTCAATATACCTTTTATTTTTTATTTTTTAAATTTGTACAAATGACCCATACAAAATATAAAGGTAATATATTACCATTACATTAAAATGAATATACATAAGCTTGGATGAATAAATGATGTTTTTTTTAGAGTTTTGGATATCAATAGTACATTTTTCCAATGAAGATTGGAACATTCTACCTTAATAAAATCCTTAGTTTTAAGTTTGATTTTCAATCTAATAAAAAGATTAATTTGTAATTTTGAGGGATACAATAGACAAGCTATAACATTTCTTAAATATCAATATTCAATGCTAGTTGATTGTATAAATCGTGATATGATTTCTCCCCTTATATTTTAACAATGCTAGCATAAGTTTACAAATGATTTTAACAACATATAGTGACAACTTTATAAGAAAATTAGTGAAAAAATAATAGTCAACGTATTGGTTCTTATTGACTCATTATGATTTAAACTTCTCTTTATTTGTAAATAGACCATTTTGTAATAGAATAATTATAATCATCAACATCGAGGATGCTGGAATTTAATGATTCATAACTAAAATATTACCATTTTAAAGTACATGCCTAAATTTGGATTTTATTTTATTTTATTTTTTCCTTTACTAGGAAAAATGGTATCAAAATAACACACCTCTCCCAAGAATTTTTTTTTCATTTTTTTCATTTTTTTTATCATACAATTTTTTTATAAATAGGAATTGGATTTATAAAATCTAAACAATAGAGACATCCTAATGTTTAATCCCTAAAGGTTCATGACTATGTTTCACTATAAACCACTTCAAAACTACTAATTCTAGAATTATGATGCTTCCCTCCTCTCCTTTTTTGCATATACAACCACAAAATCTTGCATTACAATTGTAAAAAAATGCATGGAAAAATTCATACATTTTGACCACATGGACTGTAAGATATTAGTGCTCAAAGTAAAAATAATAGATGTTTTGGCACCTTACTCTACTAGTTGTTTAAACTTTGTTTATCCTTAACTAAATTTTTTTTTCCACTAAAGAGCTTTGAGGTTAAATCTTCACAATAGGGAATTGAACGGTTTAGGAATTGAATTGAATTTCTTAGAGGAAAAATCAAAGTAAAAAATTAATTATTTTAGTTATTAAAAATATTCTTTAGCAAATGTAGGTATAAGATGAAAAAGAAACTCTAAAAGTTAAAAGTCTTGGAATGAGTTTTAAAGAATTTTTGTTCAGGTTCCTATGGTGTCAAATTCTAAAATAATTTTTTGAAATTTATTTTGGAGGTAAGAGAATGCACTTGCTTTTGGGGAATATCGTTTCTATTTGAATTAGTAATTCAAAAAATTATGCCTTCTTTAGCACAAAATTATTGATTCCACACAAAAAAAACTTCAAAATTTTTAAAATAATTATTGTTTTTTCACTTACATATTATATTCATATTTGCTTTTAAATCTTTTATTAATTTAATTTGGATTAGGCATGGGAAAGTTATAATTCTTCTTCTTCTATAGACAATCAAAGCATATTCCTGAAAAATATCATATAAAATTTGTTTTTGAGCTCAATTTCCACAATTTTTCAAAACAAAAACTAAGTTTCATTGCATGTTGATTACTTGCTACAACAATCTCACCATAAAAACTGACATGTTTCTATACCATTTTAGAACTATTTTCAATTTCAGTTTTCCTTCCATCTTGTATTTACATTCACTTAGCAATTTTTTGAAGGGTGAAAATCAACTTTTTGTTTTTACAAAAGAGTTCTCAGATTTTCAACTTGATAATCTACCAAAAAGTTTTAGACCTCAAAACTTTGTAGTGTAGTGGATTCAAAGTCTAAAAACTTAGGGTTGATAGGTTCAAATTTTTTTTCCACTTTGAATACTAATATATTACAATCTACATGGTAAAAGTTTTTGAAATTTTTTCCATACATTAGCATGCAAGTCTTATGCAAGATCCTACACTTAAATATTTTTTTTTTCCATTGTATCTCTTGGCAATAAAAATGGCAATTTTGGAGGGTTTTTTTATAAAATATAGTCAATAAATTTTAGGAGCTAAATTGTTGATATTTCTAAAATGGATTTGAAACATGTCAATCCTAACATTGAGATTGATGTAGCATATAATTTATACCATGTGGGTGGGTTTGTTTTGAGAAATTGTGAAAATTGAGTGTAGAAAAAATTATTTACCTTCTTTTTTAGAAAGATGACATGATTGTCTGAAAATAAGACTCTTTGAAAATTTTACATCACTAGTTCCATGAAACAAATAAAAGATTTCTATGTAGACATAAATATACACTTTTAGAAGGAAAAAATATAATAAAATAAATGTTTTTTTGCATATTTTCCCTATCGCCCGTGCTTGAGTGTCTTGTGCTTAAGTAGGAAAGCAGATTGTGGAAAAAAAAATAAAAATCATAGGATGTAGAATGCTTATTATAACATTACAACCATTGGGATTGGAAGTTTTCAATTCCATGTCTAAATTCTTAACAATTTAGTATTTTAAATCATACTCTACTTCTTTCTACTTGTTATTATTTTAAAGCATGAATATAAAATTTATATGTATTCCCAACTTATTTCTTCAACGTATTATGGAGAGTTGCAAGTTGTAGGATCTACACATTTTTGGATAAAATGTTTGGAAGATGAAATTTAACCATTTGGAAAGAATTGAAAATACTTTTTTTTGAAATTCAAGCATCACGATCTTGCATTGGGTAAGGTCTTCTTTTTTAAAATTTTAGGAGAGTGTACTCTAACAAGTTAACCAAAGGATTCTATCGTTGGATTTGCTAAATAAATAAATAAATATAGCTAAAGATTTTAGCCTTGCTTTGGAGACTATTATTTTGAAGCAATTTCGGACCTTTACACATGAAAGAACTTTAGGAGTTTTATATGTGTTTTTCAAAATAGTGCAACATTGATAAATTTGTGTCCTACGCACTACGGATACGATGACAATCAGTGTACCTAGAGGCTAGAGCCAACCGACTCTTGAAGTATGCACTAGCTAGGTGGATCCGTGACTAAGTGTCGGGCATTTCGTTGCACATATCGTTGGGAGTTGAAGTCTCCCTCCCGAAGACACGGCCCAGCCGCGTCCAGCCCTGCCCAGCTCAATGATTCCACACAGTTGGCCCCTCTTGCCTGGGGTATGAAGCACGTGTAGTAATACGGCGAGGTGGGGTATCTTCAAGTCAACTTAGATACGCTCCTTGGAACTCACTCCACCACCATAGCCCTTTTTACTTGAGTGTGGACAAATGGCATTTGGTTCCACAAAGACAACCTCTTGGGGGTAAGCTCACCGTAACGTACCCTTAAGCTAACGCAAAAAAATAAAATCAACCCTTTAACTTAAACTTAACTCCGTCTGCAGAAACGATAGACCGACAGTATAAGTTACACAAGTTCAAGCATCATGAGCCATGCCCCAACTGATGTCTCCGCCACATCAAGCAAAAGCCAAGTTTCCAGAACAGTTTCCTGTTTCCATTCCAGGAATTAAACAATGCCTTGGAGTGCGTGAAGTTAAGCTAGCGATTCATATTCCTCTAGAGTGCAATGATGGTTGTGCATCATGGTCATGGCCGGTAGTGGAGTGGAGGCTAACTTAATTGAATGTATCGGTCCACGCGGAGGCCTTGGGATAAGCTCTAGGATGGACCATGGTCTTCTTCTTCAAGATAATGAAGGGGAGAGAAGAAAGAAAACCAGGCAGGCAGGTAGGTCGGTCGGTCGGTCGGTCGGTCACTGAGCGCAGAAAGTAAAAGACAACACTCACTAATGAATCTACAAATGGAGGTGGAAGAAGGGAACGGAAGGGAACGAAAGGGAATGACACCATGTTGGTTTTAGTTCTAATTGAGTGGGGAGCTTGAAGGGAACTCTTTTCTTTTTTCTTTCTGAAAGGGTGATTTGTACTTTGAGGTTCTTTTAATGTGCCTTTGAAAAGAAGGAGCTTTTTCTTCTGTTGGTACTGAAAGAGGCTTCAGGGCAGTGGGTGGGGGGGTGGTGAGTGGGATGGACGGACGGACGGACGGAGGGCGAGGCTTGGAAGAGACCGAGGTCCTGTCACAGCCATGGTGCAGGCAGGCAGGCAGCGGCAGGCAAGCAGGCATTCTTACAAGTGGACTGGAAATCAAAAAAATCACGCACTCATGACACTCCACCCCCGGCCACAGCTGGCTTGAACTTACGGGCGACGCATGGCTTTCTTCTCACTCTCCCAGTCCCAGTCGCAGCAGCAGCAGCAGAACTGAAACTCAGAAGGAAAAGGAAAAGGTGTCATTCTTCTTATCTTGCCAAAAGGACCTTTTTACGACGCACCCGGTGTCTTATTACCATTATCTCCATTTATAAGGTGGGAGACAGGACAAAGGAGACGGGAGGGAGCGGGGGATTTTTTTTAATGACGCGAGAGACGTACCACCCCCATCCGTGGATGTCAGTTTTGAGATACTCAAGTGACAAAAAATATAGTTCTTTTTTTCTTTCCTTTCAAAATATCACATATATAAGAGTTAATAATACTTTCAACCACGAATAGTAGAGAAATATTATATTTTATTTAGAAATGTAGATACTTGTGTGTACTAATTTGTATTAATTTAATTTGATGGAAACAATAGTCACGCTTGATATCTTTAAAGAACTCATTTTCTATTTCGTTTCAATAAAAAAAAACATATTGTTTCACTTGTAAATTGGTCAATAGTATTTGGGAAAGGTCTCTATTACCTTGAACATTGAAAATCAACCTTAGTAGGTAGTCTCTTTCACGCAAACCCAAGATGAAAGAATTGGAATTTTGTCATCCATTATTGTTTCAATGTATGTTGTTTACGATAGGTTCAAGCTCTTTCTTTTCTATATCATTCTTTTTTGTCCACCGGGACAACATTGTAGTTGATTTCTCTAGCTTGTTGTTTTCCTTTAGAAACACTTCAATCAAGAATCCTTTGTATTGTATGAGTTCTCTTGTTACGCCCCACGTTAACTTTGAACTTTAAATATTGATTTCGCTTTTATTTGCATTCCTTGTGTACATTCCTCAATGTTATAACGCCCAACAATAATTTATAGCAACGGCATTCACGCACCCACTCGTGACAATTTGATAGCTTAGAGTGTCTCAGTGATAAAACAATTCCATTTATTTTACACATAGGGTATCAACTTGAGAATACTAATTTTGAAAATGTAAAATTTTTTGTCTTCAAATTAAAAACAAAACAAATCAAAATTTGTTAAAAAATTCAAACTTAATGTACTAAAGTTGATTATAAAGCCTATACAAATGATGGCTTACATGATTTTCCAAAGTATTGACAGTAATTTGGTTTTCAACAATTCAAAGTATTACCCCTTAAAAGGTATTCAATGTTTTCAAGCCAAAAATTGTTTCAAAGTACTTAAACCCAAAGCAAGGCTAAAATCTTCATCTATATATATTCATTGACAAATACAACTTGTAGGATCCTTAGTAAATTTGTTAGAGTACACCCTTCTAAAATTTCAAGTTAAGAAACCTTACCAACTACAAGATCAAGTTGCTTGAGTTTCAAAAAGAAGTATTTTCAACTCTTTCCAAATGGTTAAATTTCATCTCCAAAATTTTTACACAAAAATTTATAGATCCTAAAACTAATTAAACTCTATAGTATGTTGTAAGAATAAGTTAGGAATACATATAAAAAGTATTCAAAACAAAAAATATTCATATTCATGCTTGAAAAAAATAATAAATAGAAAAAAATAGAGTATGATTAAAAATATTAAATTGTTAAGAATTTAGTTAGAGAATTGAAAAATGCCAACTCCAAAGGTCTTAATGTTATTATAAATAATCCACATCCAATATTTTTACTTTTTTCAAAAATAATAAAAATTGACTTAAATAAAGGACTTCCAAAGTTTATTTCAAAGTAAAAATTCCATAAGTGCCCGCAAACAAAAAATCCTTGTAATTTTCATCTCATTAATCAAAATGGAATGATTAAAAGCTTTCCACAAATATAAAATTATAGAAAACCAATTTCAACTTTTTTTGTTTCTTGAAAAAGTGATATTTTCTTAGTTGCCCAAGCTGCATACTAAGCAATGAAAATTACATATCATGCAATAACTTTCTTACCATGGAGTGAAAAATTATGAAAATAATTGGGCTTTAAAGATACTCCTCGGGCACATGTTGTGTGAAGATTTGAAAGAAAAAAAATAAAAATTCCATTCACAGTGAGTTGCCCAAAATTGCTATGTTGCCAAAAAAAACATTGCTTAGTCATGTAGGGGTTAAAACCTTATCATATGGTAAGCATTAATATTTTGAGTGTAGTGTATATTACATACGGTTTTGATTGATGGCCATTGTGTAATTGATCTAAGTTTGAATGTTGCACCACTAAATGCACAATTGAAACAAAAAAGTCCCAAACAACATTAGTAGAAGCCTTGAATTTCCCCAAGTATACATGTGCGTGCATAAGTAGTACAAAGGTTATATTCTTTGATCGTGACATCTTAAATGCCATAACTAAGACAATATGAATACGAAGACTTTCATTATTGTCATCTTGAAAATATCCTTAAACTGCACGTAAATAATTTTTTACCAATTCAATACAACATTGAGGCAAGTGCTTAGGCATGTAGTTGCAAAATAAGAATAAAAGCTTTACATATAGATTTGTGGAGGATGATGAATAATCCCGGGTATTGGCATCAATCATTATAGATGACATAAGAAGCTTGCTATTCAAATGTTAGCATATCTAAAGTAAGTTTGGCAATTGCAATTACTACATTACAATTGTCACTTGGAGTGAAAAGAAACAATATAACAAGATAGATGAATAGAACAAAGTGAATAAGTTAGATCTAAGTCATAGCATGTATGTATATATAATAAAAAGAGGACTATAAATCCATCAAAAATAAAATCTGAATATGCCTTAACCCCTAAATGGTCGAGGGCTGTTTTGAGCTTACTGGAATTTGCTCTAAATTGAACAAAATGACAACATTTTGATAAGTTGTATCAGTTTTTTTTAAATTGTAATCGTACAAATTCAAACTAGACATGTTAGAGATCTTGTAGGAAAAGAAAACACTACAATATCACTTATGGAGTGAAAGATTATAACGTTTGACCATGAGGGTGCTAAAACTGCAAAAATCTTTCAATCTTCTTTACACAAGCCAAATCTAAGAAGTTGGTGACCAAAAAAAGATGAGGTTAAAAAGCCTAATATATATAACCCCAATCAATTTATGGTTTCTTAAAATCTACTCTAGAATTTTTTTAAATTAATTTTGAATGTGATTTTTCCTCCAAGATCTAGTGTATTTGAGGCTTATTTCTAAGAGCTCTCAATACTACGGGAAGTCAAGATTGCGCTAGGTACCCTTGCACAAAATCTTGAATAGAAAAATCACTATCATTTATTTTCAAGATCGGGTTTGTGATGCTAATACTAGACTTCAAGAAGAACTTTCTAAAAATATAAACCGCTAAAAATAGCAACTTGGTTAGGCTTTATTAACCTCAAAGTTTTGCAAACACCAGATTCTGGTGCCTTGGGCAGTAAGGGGTTAAGGATTAGAAATTGAATTTCCTCTTTCAAAACAACAAATAAAGGTTGTTCCAGGAAATGGGTATTCCTATATGTACACAAATAAGTAGATTGTGCATTGTCAATAATAGATGAAGCAATTACTATAGAAGACACCCATGTGAAAATAAGGCCAACATAGCTATCAAAAAGAATAGAATTATGCAAAATAACATGTTGCCCTAGAAAAATTGATTTTAACATTAAATACAAGAATCGATGATTTATAGACTAGACAAATGATACTAATTAACAAGCCTATTCCATACATTGTTGGTGTATCAAAATGCTTAGCAAAAAAAAATTGTTGTTGGAGACAAGGTCCCTTGGATTGATTCTCCTTGCAATGGAAATTGTCCATGTATTTTATGAAAAAAAGAAGTTTTAATAGAAATTATTTTACAACCAAAACTATTTGATTTGGATGAGCTTGTATTGTAGACATTCTAGACATCATAGACGTTCTTTGTATGAAATTTTAAGAGCCCAAAAATTTGGTAAAATTACTATTAACCAAAATTATTGAAACCTCTCATAACCTAAATATGACCTACATTTAAATCACATAATTAAAGAATATTGGGTGGTTTCACTATTTGCAATCCAACAAATTCAGAAATTTTGTAATCTAGGATTTTAATTTCATAAACTTCTTTAAATTCAATGAATTAGAAAAAGAGAAACTTATAAATCATCTCCAAATACAATCTATGGAAAAAAAATCAATCACAAGACTTTGGAATTATATTATTTTCAATTTGGTTTTCTTCCACCATTTTTGTCTTGGTTGCATTTCATCTTTCTAGTCATAGATTCAATTTTAGTTGTGACTTCACAAGCATTCCATGGTTGCAAAATGGCCCATGTATATGTCAATATAGTGATCCCAAAAGTCACTTTAGAAATTGGCTAAACCAATTCTAACCTAAAGACTATCAATAGAATTTAATACAAGTAAAATATTTATTCTTCTCATTTATCATAATCTTTTAAAGATCTTGTCTTAAACAACCTTCAAGATGTTCATAAATTTTCTATTCAAAAAATTTAATTACCCCTCCAAAAGTCATATTCAAGTAAAATATAAGTATGAAGTGTGTATTTAAATGTTATTATAATACGCCGTATAGATTGTTTATGTAGAAGTGATATGAGTTTAGCATTGTGGACTTAATCCTTGAATACTCAAATGACCACTACATAATTTCGGCCTCACATTCTTCATTATAATAAAAAAAAACGTTAAGATGACTCAAAATATCATTTCCTTTTATATATTTTTTATCAAATTTCTTGAAGATGGATAATTTAATAAAATTTTGTGGTTGAATTTTATACTCAATAATTGAACTTATGAGATTTTTCAAAATAAAGGGATTTTTAAAATGCATCTTGTGTAATAAATTCAAATACCTATTAAAAATTTGAATTTTCTTTCCAAAAAAAAATGAAATGACCTTTATATTTGAGTAAGTTCAATAAAACTATAATTTATTGTTATCATCAATATTTTTAGTCCTTTGCATTATTATTTTTATTTCTAGCATAATTTTAGTAGATTAATAGAAACACTAAAATTCTAGAAGATGAAATCCATCCATTGTGAATAAAAAAAGGGTTGAGTTCCTCCCCAATGCAAAATGTGTTGGTATTGTACTTCCGGCATTGCCAAGACTTTCTTGGCAAGCTTGTTAAACAGTTCTAGTTCTACTTGGATGTCAAGAAGACTTAGGTGGCACTACTCATCTCACCCGCCCAAACCTCTACATGGACAATAAGCATCCAACTACTCTACTCGTGAGTGTGAAGCACATGGAAAGAATTCAGCAAAGGTACTAATTGTGCAAGCAAAAAGAGTTGAATATTTGCATATCTAGTGGGGGAATTTTCATATGGTGGAATTTTCATACTCTATTTGTGAGCATGAAGAACATGGGGGGATTTTTAATTTTGTTATGGCTATTCATTGTGATTTTTCATATACATATGCTTGCAACTTTGAAGTGTTAGGTTCACAAAAAAAAACTTTGAAAAATAGATGCAAAACCAACCCGCCTCTAGAAGTCACACTAGAAAAAAAATAGGATTTCTTTGTCTAAATTTACGACTACTTTTTGCTAATCTAAAGAGTTACAGTCATTATGGACAAGTTGTTCTTGAAAACGTAGTCATAAGGGACAAAGGGGTTATTTTTCATTGGTCAACTTAGTTGAAAGTCATCGACACATTTTGCCAATGTGTTTAGTATTGTGGCAATTAGTTTTAGTTTTTCACAACAACACATCTACTCAACATTCCTGTCACTACTTAAAACATTTAGATCATTCCACAATCCACATGGTTTCTTAATGGTTACACAACTTAATTAATTTTTTCCTAGCTTGTCTGTCTTTTTCCTTGTATATATTACAATAGAATTTTTTTTATTCAAATACAAAAGATAACTACAGTTGTTTTTTGAATTTTTGTTGGGCGAGAGAGACAAAAAGAAAGACAATGGCCATTGCTTGAACATCCTCCCCTTCAAAACAAAACAAACAAATACGCCATAAGAAGATCAGTCCTTATAGCATTGCTTTGATTCTAGAGCAAGGTCCTACTCAATTTCTTTCACATGTAGTTTATGCCAATGCAAAAATAACCTTTTTTTTTAATCCAAAGTCAATGAATTTGGAGGTAATTGTTGAGGAAGAGTTTTCCTAAAAGGGTTGAAGGCCTTTCGCTGGTAGAAACTTGGACCATGTATACTAGAAAAATGACTACAACAAGATACACTAGTAGTCAAGTTCGTCACGTGGTTCTTGTGTGGATCATTTTCCTATTGTACATGGTCCAAGTTTATACCCAAGCTTGCTACATTGACACAAATGGCTCTTGAAAATGGAGAGTTTGAATATTAAAAATGGAGTTTTTTATTTGCTCTGTTTGAAGAACAACTATGTTGAAATTTTACAGTCTAAGATAGTCTTTCATTTCAAATTGAGACATCTTCCTCTCTATACCACGACGTCTCTAGATTGACTTTTTTTAATGGTATGTGTGCAAAAGTTATGTTAAAAAGGACATTGAATGTGTTGAAGGTTATAAGCATCGTATGTAAACCTCAACACACTCAATGTCAAGTCCCATATTCTGCAAAATCCATTCTACTACTTTGTCTGTTCCAAACCAGTTGCTATGCCTAGTGTATAGTATGATCATGAGACAACTTTGCCAGGTAGACTAACGTATCTTTTCTAGAAAATCGCCATGCAACTCACTTGGCCTAGCACCTCTCCTGGGCCCCTAACACTTCGGTTTGTTGAGGGATGGTGGGGATCCAAACTTTCTTCTCTCGAGTCGCAACCCAGAGTCCTTCAAAAGTAATGGTGTGGATGCACTTACACCTACACGAATCTATGTCCTTTGTAGCCGCTAGTGACTCGCCTTCCAAGTCCGATCTTACTCAAATTTCTTCACATGTTGCTTTCCTCAATGCAAACTCTCTCGTCCTCCCCTTCGGTCCTTCGCCAATAGGAGTTTTTTTGTTTTTTTTCTGTGTATTAAGTTAATGTCAAAATAATTGCTCGGGAGACACAAAGATGACTGACAAATCCTGACAAATCTTAAGTTTCTGTGACTGCCAGTCAGTGGGGCTCCTGAGTGGGTGAATAAAACTTGGGATGTGAGATTGATGTGAATTTGACTTGCCCTGGAACTTACGCAGAGTGATATTTTGCTCCAAATTCTTGTCTCGTCTGAAGCTTATCCGGTCTACAACTTAAGTTACAAACATGAGATGTGACTTTGAAACTAAGGTAGGAGGTCCTAAAATGGAGCGGGTTCTAAAACCAATCAGGTTCTAGAGGTACATTTTGCACTTTCCAATGTACAAGTGGTGTGCATTTGAGGAGTTGGTCGGTTTTAGAGCCCACAAAAATGCACTTTTCTGCAACTTCAGAAATTCATAACTAATTCTACAAAGTTTCAAAAAATATGAAACAACTTGGGTTAGATGCCAATTTCTCTTGCCTTTCAAGGAAAATTTACTGAAAAATATTTAAAGAAGTTCTACCTCCCCAAAAGTCAGCTTCAGCTCTTAGATGAGCGGTTTATGGACCTCCTACCTTACAGATCTTTATTACTTGATGGTACTTATAGGATGCAAAAAAGCATTTGATACAATCTAGGTAAGGTAGGAGTCTCATAAACCGACCATCTAAGAGCTGTTTGCCATTTCGGGGAAGCTAAACTGCTTGAAACAATTTTCAGTATATTTTAGTAGGAAGAAAAATGGAATTCGCATCTAACCCAAGTCGTTTTATATTTTTTGGACCTTTGTGAAATTAGTTATGAATTTTTGAAGTTGAAATCCAATGGTCACTAAAAGCGACCACCCCTTGAAATGTACATTGTTGGTACATGGAAGAAAACAAAATGTACCTCTGGACCATGATCGGTTTTACAGCCCGGTCGGTTTATGAGCCTCCTACCTTATAACTTACATTAGAGTAAGATTTGTTGCAAGTCATATGGATGACATTTGCATAATAAATGAGTAGTGACATTTTAAAACCTTTTTTTTTATTTGGTGGGGGGATTGGAAGATTCTATATCTTGGGTATGGGTTGAGGCCAATTTTTGGCTTCCAAAATTCATAATAAATTCAATTTAAGCAAAAAAAAATAATGAAAACTTGACAATGTCCATCATTTATATCTTTTTGCAGGGCTATAAATTCACATTGCCTTCTACTACTCCAGAACATATGCGGAATTGCTAAAGTGGTCGACTATGGGTGGTTCTACCATAAAGGACAAGTCCTTGGCGGAATTTTTTAGCTTTTCAGTAAGGTAGGGGTGATTCATTCATTGAAGAAAAACAAATGAGTGGTGTACTTTTTTTTTTTTTACACTGGATGGTGTACTTTTTAACTCACTAGGAAGGGACCGTAGGAAAGGAGTTGTTCACATTTGTCTAAAATTATTTCAAGGTCTTTGCATTTTTCCACAAGTGCCTATGTATCTCATAGAAGTGGTCCTTTTTCCACACCTCAATGTATTGTAATGACAAATTGAAACAAATAGGATAGACTAATGTAGTTACACAATAAATGGTTTTGATCTCATAGAATAGACATCCTCTTCTAAAAGGAGGGGATTAGTCCTTATAAACATTTAGAAGGAAATTAGTCCTTATAAACATGGTTGGTAAAAATATTAATCAAGGATAAAAACTTATAAAATTTTAAAATCAATGAGTTTAATTAACACTGCATTTCATCGTTAAGGGTAGTCTACTCTAAAAGCGACCGTGTTCTAAATGTGACCCTAGATGCGACCTCTATCTAGGAAGGATTGGCATGTTGCTTGAAACATCTACTACTTTCAATGATGAGTTAGGTAGGCTTAAATGTTCGCTTTAAGAATAGACTACCTTAATGTAGTGAAAAATTGTTAATGTGTTATAAGCAGAATGACAATCAATGAGCATTATAACATTGTATAATTGGAGATTGTGCATCCCTTTATGGATTCTTGAGAGGTATTATTCTCTTTTTGATAGTTGGGGAGGAATTTAGTTATGTATTTCTTCAATTATGATTGGTTTTGCAATTAGATCTCATTTTAAACCTCATTTTTACATTTATTTTTTAGAGATGAAAACACATGTCTTCTACAAGTCATAAAATTTTCAGATTTTTATGTGAAAATTTGAAATTCCTTTAGACTTTTTATTAAGAAGAAATGAAATAAATTCCTATCAAATACAAAAAAAAAATCTTCAAAAAGATCCTGAAAACTTCTCCATAGGTATATACAACATAGAATATCATAGAGTAAAATATTTATCATGTCCTCTTACAAATTAAAAATCAAGAGGTCGTGGTTATAGGCCCAAAGTTGCGAAAAAAATATTCAATTTTTAGGAATACACCAAGTTTTTAAGTTTGAGTTTGAACTGCACTCCATTAACTTTATTTCATCATTTTGTCCCTAATTTCATATAAAATCATTTATACGGTTCAAATTCACATCAAGAGCAAGGAACTTGAAATATATATATATATATATATATATTATAGGATGATCTATGGATTGAGCATCTTTGTACGTAGAAAAGTAAAAATATACTACAATGAAGAAATATCCACTTTCATTCACTTAAAGTGTATTCAATCAACTCTCCTCTAAAAAATTGGATGAAAAATTATTTTTTCTAATATAGACCTTTGTAAAATCATCCAAAGGGCTTAAAATATTTTCTCAAGCATTAAAGGGTTTAATACAAAGTCTGTTACAAACAATACTTTTACACAAAAGTTTGCATCAAATGCAAATGGCACAATGCACTTGCAATTTGAAAAATGTAGACTGCTAGATTACTTACAAGGATGCAATGTAAAGGTAAATGCATCTACACGCATCTAAATGAGCAATTAAGCTTGGTTTCCATTATTATATTGAATTTTTATGTGGAGTCTTGTTTGTAGTCAAAAGGGGAGTCAATCTAGATTTTCTTTAACTTCATTTTTAAGACATTGTATGAATAAACTTTAAATTTTGAAAGTGTTACAAATAGTTGTTTCTAAAAATTGATCCTAAACTCTCATGAATTTTGAGGGAACATTTTAGATAAGATTCTATAGGATTGGTTTTAGAAAGGGGTCGGAATTAAGTGCCATTACCTTATACCTTTTGAATCCCAAACCATTGATATTAGGAGAAGCACGCTGACCGTGGTACGGTGACTCGGAGGCGCTTCAAGAGTAGGTGTTGTTGTAAGGTAAAAGACTCAAGAATAGTTTGGGCATTAAGAACCGCCCACCTGTAAAATGTACACAATTTGTACATGCTGTTTTTTCATAGCCTTCGTTGATGTACAAACAATGTACATTTCAAGGGTGGACAATTTTAGAGTCCTATGCCAGTTCAACTTCAAAATTTTATAACTAGTTTCAAAAAGCTCCAAAAAATATGAAACAACTTAGGTTAGATGCCAAATCCACTTCTCTTTCAAGTTAAATTTACTGAAAAATATTTCAAAAAGTTTTGCCTTCCCAAAATTCAGTTTCAACTCTTAGGTGGGCAATTTTTGGACCTGTTACCTTAATGGCTTGCTTGATGAGATGATTGATATTTAATCCCTAAAGGACCAAACACCATTTTTTGACAACATAGCAATTTGGGCAGCTCACTATAAACGGAATTTTTTTTTTTAATTTGAAATTTTCACACAAGATGTGTCCGTGGAGTAGCTTTAAGGCCCAACAATTTCCATAACTTTTGACTACGTGGTCAAAAAGTTATTGCATGATATGTCATTTTCATTGGTTGGTGGGCAGCCTGGGCAGCTGAAATTTTTTCTTTAAAAATCACTTATAAAAATAAATAAAGATTTGACATTGACTCTTTAGATTTATATATACATGAGAAGCTTTGAATCATTACATTTTGATTAATGAGATGAAAGTTATGAGGAGTCTCAGTTTGAGGGTAGTTATGAAATCTTTACTCTAAAATATACTTTGAAGTCCTTTATTTAACTCAATTTTTAATATTTTGAAAAAAATAAAAACCTTAGATGTACATTGTTTATTACAACATTACAACCGTTGGGATTGACATTTTTCAATTCCATAACTAAATTCTTAACAATTTAGTGTTTTGAACATTCTCTACCTCTTTCTACTTACTATTTGTTTCTTATATGTTTTACAATTTCAAATGATCTGAAATTTTTCAAGAATGTAACTAACTTGCCTTGAAGGATTAATCCAAAGAGTAACCACCATTTTGGACATTTTTTTCATACCAATGTGACCTTGTGAAGTGCAGCTGCCCAGATTTTTGCAGGAAAAAAAAAAGGATTTTTGTCAATTCGAACACTATTATCTTGCAATCTACATGGTGGAAATTTCTGAAATTTTTTCCACGACTTCTCATACTAGTGTACTACAAGATCCTATGGTTACAATTTTCCAAAATCGTCTTTTAATAAAATTTGGTACTTGTCTTAGAAAAAGCAGTTTTGGAGCGATTTTGGTGAAAACATAGTCTCTGACCTTTAGGGGTTAAGGTAGAGCCACCCATTCGTGATCAATGATCCATTCCCAACCTATAGGCGCAATTATTTCCAATCACTTTTTCTGAAGCTTGGAATGTTTTTTTTGGAACTAGTCAAGGTTGGAACTAATAAGTTCATGACACATGTTCCAAAATAGTGAGAAAGAAAGTAGGAAATAATGAGTAAAAAATTAGTTCTTGAATGATCGGAATTGGAAGAGTCTAGACATTGGCTATGGGTCCAGCGCACTTTTTGCCTCCCAAAATTCATAGCAATTTCAATTCAAGCAATAAAATTTTCAATTTTTTTTGCAATCCCTGTCATTTCTATCAATGCACCTCTAAAAATATTTGTTTTGTCTATCACTACTCTAGATCATATCTGTAGTTGCTTATTCGATTGGTTATGGGTGGTTCTAGATGAACCTTAGGTCTCCTAGATGAACTCTCTTGAGGCCTTGTAAGATGGGTACACCCAAAATCGCCACTTTTTGCTACTAAGCCTAGTTACTATTATTAGACTAGCCAAATTTTCATATGCTCTTGTTGGCAAGTGAAAGGAGGTTCCAACGCACCAGATAATGTGGCATTTGGACACCATATGCAAAAGTTATTAAGGAACAAAGTTTGGTTCTAAAATGGTTTCTGCAACATAGGTACATAACTGATTTTGGAAATGTACACAGAGTAAAGATGGCGGTTTAAAATCAGTGGCACATTTGGGTGTACCTACCTTATTGGGTTCATGTTCCAGACTCCTTTAGCTTTTTTTGCAGCATGGCGGGTATTTCCCCACCCTGCATGCTGGCGCCCTCAGCTCCTTTTTCTTCTTTGCTCTCATTTTCCGGTTATCTCTCTTGCGGTCGGGGCCTCGTATTTTTTTGTTTCCTTGCCGTAAAGGTAGCCCTTTATTTGTTTTAACAGAAAAAACACAGAAAACCACTGGTATTCTTCTGCCGTACGTGCTCCTAAGTCCCCAGACATACCTACATAGAGTTACAGCTTTGCCCTGCCTTTGGTTCTCTCTTGGCATCAAGGTAACCACATTTCAGATTGTCCCCCGTGTAAGTTAATGTCTGCTTGTACAGGACTGTGCATTTGGATGGAAAAAAGGAACAATGAAGCAGAGCAGAGCGCCCAAAATTGTTTACCCCAAACCCAACACGACCAGAATGAAGCCTTTAGAGCAGACCCACAGCAACACGCTCAAGCAAATCAATGGAGGATATTCAACTATTGTAGAAGATCAATGGTACAAAACCTTTAGAGGTCACTTGCGGCGTGTTGCTGTGGGGCTGCTCTTAGGCCTGCTTTTTGTTCACAAAAAACAAACTAAGGTACAGACACCTCAAAGTGTCACTTCTTCTATGGTGTGCATTTGCTATTCTTTGATTGGTTAATCTTTTATATATATTTTTTTGTTTTGTTGGCAAATGAATGGAGGTTCAAATGCACCAAAGAATGCAACATTTAGATATATCGTATGCAAAAGTTACGAAGGATCAAAGTTTTTTTAGGTAGAAATTCTAAAATAGTCTCTTTAGCAATGGCTTCACATAGATGTACAAGATGTGCACAAAGTGAGGATCTCTTGAAGTGGCGCTTCTAGACACAATGTGATTTGGGGTACATTCACGAGGAGGTGAAATGCAAGAGCTAAGAACTCATGTTGTGGATTTTATATGAAGTTCGTTTTGCAGTCCAAGGACCTCATAAGGTAGGAGGCTCTAAAAGTGAGCGGGCATTTAGAACTGCCTATATAGACTCGCCTGAAATGGACGTAAGGTGGTCTTTAAATGGACCTTTTGTAGTCATTGAATGGATTGGTCAAAAAAAGATTATTTATTGCAAGAGCCAATCATTCTCTTTGTTTTCCCCATTTTTCTCTAGAAATTGCATGTGAACGGTTTATGGAAGACCTAGGGTCATAAATAGGGACCTATGACCCATCACATTTGAAAATTCATAAGTAATTCAAAAATGTTTCAAATAATACGAAACAACTTGCGTTACAATCAAAATCCATTTTTCTTTGTCTGAAAAATGAGCTAAAAATTATCCTATCCAAGAAACCACATGAAAAAGGCAGACCAGCCCTTAGATGCTCGCTTTCAGAGCCTCTTACCTTAGTCATAGTTAAGGTAGGAGGCTCATAAACCGACCGGACTGTAAAACCGATCATGGCCCAGAGGTACATCTTACTTTCTTCCATGTACCAAAAGTGTACATTTCAAGGGGTGGTCGCTTTTAGTGACCACTGCATTTCAACTTCAAAAATTCATAACTAATTCCATGAAGGTCCAAAAAATATGAAACGACTTGGGTTAGATGCGAATTCCATTTTCCTTCCTACTAAAATTTACTGAAAATTGTTTCAAGCAGTTTAGCTTCCCCCAAATGGCAAACAGCTCTTAAATGGTCGGTTTATGAGACTCCTACCTTACCCTTATTTTTCAAGTAGTAACTTCCTCCCTAAGATAGACTGTGCGTGAGTATGGAATTCAAAGGTACGCAAGTAATGGTCCCTCTATCTTAGAGTGTGGGTACTACGATACTTCCGTAATCTTCCCCTCAAGTACTAAAGGGGAGAGCTCAACAAACCTCGAACTGATAATCACTGCCGTGGTGGTGAGGGCCATTTTCAATTGGTTCCACCCACAAAGTGCGCAGCGGGAGGAATACGACAATACACGCGAGCACAATCAGGAATGGGACAATGAACTATCGAGCCAAGGTACGATGAAAAAACTTTTTCTAAGGATGAATCCGTCCAGGGGCGTCATCTTCCATACACCTCCTTTGACCAAAGGGTGTGGGATAGGTTGAAAAGTTTAGGACATGCCTTTGGGGGGATTTTGGGGGCTTCAGTTGTTTGCACTTGCACTTTCTTTAGTTTAGTTTACTTTGCAATATTTTCAGAATCCAAATGGGGCATGCAAGGATCGAAACTACCTTGCGGATCTGCTCCATGAGTGCAATTTTTGTTCTGTCGGGGTTTGTCTGCGGTAGGAGGACCTCCTTCGTTTCCCAGCCTCAATTTCATGTACTACAAAGTGCGCCGAAATCTTCCCATGCACGCTTTTTCACGACCCCAAATCCAAAACATATATATGGACGATTCATATCCTTGTTTGTGGGTCATGTTTAGACACCTTGCAAGGGCCGTTGAGAAGCTAGGGTATACTTAGATATCAACTCAAGATTGTTGTTTGTTTATATATTAGTATATTTTATATTGTTGCCACAACCATTGGTATGTCATTTGTGATTGTTATAGAAGTAATGGCTCATCCCTTGTTAAAAAAAATTGTATACCTAATTTTTAGTTCTTCAAATAGAGCAAATTATTTGTAGCATCAACATTTAATAACACGTGTCTTTTCAATTTTTTCATTATGTTGAAGAATAGTCTTATATATATACTAAACAGAGGGCATACCTCCGTGCTCAAGGCTTTCCAACAATACCAAGCATGTCCCAATTGGTCATGAAGCCATAGAATTTCAATTGCCAGCACAAACAAACAAAACAAACAAAATAAAGTAAAAGTAAAAATATCGGCACAATTTTGAGGTAGTCTTTATGTTCTCTAGCTCATTGACCCTATGGACCTAATAGCTTGACCGCTCTTTGCAACTAGATTTCTAACAATTTCTTAATTTGTCAAGCCTATACACTTCAAAATTCTATATTTTTTACCTTGTCAATTGAAACAACAAAAAATTGACTTTGTGCACACCTCATTTTTGAAAGGCTTTCTAGCATTA
This sequence comes from Antitrichia curtipendula, assembly GCA_951230915.1. Lineage (NCBI taxonomy): Eukaryota > Viridiplantae > Streptophyta > Bryopsida > Hypnales > Leucodontaceae > Antitrichia > Antitrichia curtipendula. Next base: position 10,484,952 of record OX579641.1, read on the forward strand.
CTAAGGGCTCCTTCATCACCTTGGTAGGTGCCAAGGTCCCAACACTGATGATAAAAAAAAAAAATTTAATTTAAAATATAATACACTTGCTTTAATATACAAAGAAATGAGTGTAGCTTGTATTGTTGCCACAACCATTAGTACATTGTTTTAAATTATTGTAACAATATTGGCTTTTTATATCCATTTTTAATTCTTTAAAGATAATAAAATATTTGTAGCATTGACATTTAATACCATGCACACTAGCAGTTTGGGTATTATATTTAAAATTTTAAAGTTTTTTGGCATATAAAAATAGGATGTACACACTTCATTACTCTAACAACACCTTTGAATAAACTAGATTTCCACATGTGTAGAGTATATGCTAGAAATGTTTTTTTCCATCCCTACTATTCTTTTCATTGGAAAAACATAATGTTTGCTCCCTTTTTCAATTAGACTACATTTCCTAAATAAAATTTAAAATACTTCTCACATTGAAATTTAAAAAATTAGAAAATGAGACAAATATTTCAACTTGTTGCTCTATAAGATCTTAGTTTACAAAATATTGGGATTTGTTTCACCTATCAAGAATTTGCCATTGAAAATGTAAAGAGGACACATTGTGTGCTCTTGGTCCTTGAGGGATCAAGGAGTATTTCTCAATCTTTCAATACATAAACATTAGGCCATAATTTTATCAAAGGATTAAAATTTGATCATATTCAACACCATATAGTTTGTAATACATTTTCAAAAAGTTGTGTCAGATAACTACACCTTCAATCGCACGCTTTATAAAAATCACACACTCTAGATTCTTGCCTACAATGTACTTCCACTATTGATTAGAGTATATGGCCGATTTTATAATCACCTCTTTTCAACACTTTGAAAATTTGTAATTTATTCATAGGGGTTCCAACAATGCATTCTAAAGAATCTAGAAACCCCTTTTGACTACCTACATGATCCCTACAAAAACTTTTCAATATAAGAACATGAACCACTCATGCTGAATTCCTTATTTGTGTTCCTTATTTGTGTGATTTAAGGTGCAGTTACCTTAGGTTATGTCAACTTTTAATAATACAACCTACCATCATCTAATTTATAAGTCTTATGAAGGCCGTGCCAACCATGTATTTTTTTGTGTTCTTTTTTCTCAAAAGCTTTTTAAGTTACAGAGGAACCAAAGTGGGTGGAGTGAGCTTCACCCTGGGCTGATTTGATCCAGATTTGCCGCAGTTAGCATTGGCTGGCTTGCGCGAGTGCGTCTGCCGCTGCGGGGCCCACCCACCCAACATGAGACAAAGAGGAGGCGGGAGGATCCGCCAATATCAACTTGCACCAAAAGACGTGACCCCCAAAATATCTCCCATTCAAGCTTCCCCTTGCCTTTGCTTTTTTTCCCCATGGCTGGTAAGGTACACTTCTCCCCACTGCCATATGTTGTCGTTTCTAACATGCTCTTGCGCTCTCGTTTTCACACAATAGATCCCCCCTTTTTTTTAAACATAAGTCATTGCCTAGGAATGATAAAAAAAATAAAAAAAATAATGATAATATTATTACTACAGTTGATGTTTTCCAATCTCCCCTTCAGTGGAGTTCTTGGTGTCCAGGCAGTCGTCCTGAGCTAAGCTCCACTTAACTTAATTACTCAAAAGGGGGAAATGGAACTGTAGCCATTCAGGGGTTTTCAACCGCCATTCAATTGCAGGGGAAGGTACGGTACGGTTTACAATTACAATATTAAGTTTTACTAGCAAACAGGAGGGAAGGAAATGCACCTTGCTTAGACATTTTGGGACAGGAAAATAATTATAATTTTGTGGGTTGCAACCAAGAAATAACTTATAAACAGGGTACTTGGTTGAAATGATGACCACCTATGTGTAGAAGCGACTACACAAGCTAGTCAAATAGTATGCCCTGCAATAATAACGGTAACTTGTACTCCCTCCCATCCCAAAATGATCTTCCGGTTCCCCTTTTATTTATTTTTGTCCCAAAATCAAATCTCCCGGTTTTCCTTTATTTTTTGGGTCCCAAAATGATCTCTTGGTTTGCACGTTGTGATGTGGGAGGAAGAGGGATGGTGGTAGTTCCAAGAGCAAAGGCAATGGAAACAACGGAAGGGGTCAACCAATATTGTGTGTATGTAAACAATCGAGGTTTTCCACTATGTGTGTACATAACATAAACGTCATTCAAGGAGTGGAGTTGTTCTTGTCTTTTGCCCAATTGAAGGAGACAAAAAATCTAGGTCTTTCTAGAAGGCGCCACACATGGTCTTGGGCCGATACTAACCCATAAAGTCCCAGTTGGCCCCTTGGGGGACAAAATGGATTTCGGGCACGTTCCTGTGATATCAATATTTGTTGTAATTTTATGAATTATTTTTGTGTAGATAGAAAAATACATTAGCTTCTCCAAAATATAAATTTTATTTGAATTGGAGTATGGGAGCAAAAGTTACGGCACAAGAAGTCATTTTTTTTTGTTCAATGGGTAGAAAAAACTTCAAAAAAATTTAAAAGTAAAAAACAAACAAATAAAAAATTGTCCATATTATACTTTTATGTACATGGGAAGCTTCTATTCATTCCATTTGGATTTGTTATGTAAAAGGTATGGACAATCTTGTTTCTGGGTAATCAAAGCATCCTCTTGAAAAAATAACTTGTAGGATATTTGAAATACATAGACTAATAAATTTCATCTTTAGTTATGAGCTTAGAGGGGTGAATTTATTGGTGAATGAATTAAATTCATTATAGGGGCTATATTAATTATATTTAATTATGGTTAATGTGCCTAGAGATAGGTGGATATTTACAAATGGAGGATTTGTGTATTGGAATTAGATAGCTCCTCTTAATCTCCAAGAATCCATAGGAGGAAGGCAAATGTAGATGTTGAATTCTTTTTGGCAAAATAAATTATGGCATGAGAATCTAGACATCATATCTAAAATATAAACATCATATTTTGATTTTTGCAAGTTTTCATTTACTTCCCTTCCCTATATAAACTCATTCACAACCTTGCACAATGATCATGAAGCAATGAGTGACCACACTAGGTATATCATTGAAGAAAAGACAATTTATTTTTTCAACATACTTGGATGAACTTCATCCATGTTTTTGTAGTTGTGACAATAAAATCTTAAAAACAGTCATAATGCACTTAGTGAATGCCAATTTTCTTAAGGGTTAAATAACAAGTACATGAAAATTTGTTAGAATGGAGATATTCCATACACCATTTTCAAAGTACACAATCTAAAACATAAAAGTGACATCTAGGATAGATAGAGATTTCAAACCACGTGGTTGAAATGGTAAAAGTGCCAAAGTTTGCGGAATGGTGCTATACTTACAAAATTTCTCATAAGTGCACTAGAATTAGACAACTCCCAAATGATGATACATGCATTAGACAATGTCATTGAGCTAGAAATCCTAGGTTATCTTAAGAATTGATAATCTTTTTATATAAAGACAAAGTTTGGACGTGAAAAAATAGATTTTAAAGATTTATCTCTCCTCTATGGTCAAATTGTTTGAACTCCTTGTAATAGTCTCAATTTGTTAATTAGTAAATTTTATATATTTTTGTTTGGAGCAACTTAAAGTTTGAAGATTGAGTTGTAGTTGTGGATCGTGGGAGGTTTGCTACATCTCTACTATCAATAATTAGTAGTAATACATGCACATATTACAATACTATAGTTTAAATATTAGTCACCAAACTGTTGTTTCAACATTAAATATTGGAGTTCGAAGAACACTATAATACACACAAAAAATTGCTAATTGAATTATAAACAAATATGCTCATAAAATATAACCATTAAGAAATATATTTGTTCGTTAATGAATTACTAAATCTCTATAATTGTAGAATAACTTTAATTTGTTTTCATTTGTTTTAGGTCATACTTTCAACAGCTAAACATACGTTTATTAAATGTATATATTGTACTTATCTATCAAGTCACGTCTTAAGCTCCAAAATATTAAAAAAAATCTATCACTTTCTAAAAGGTCTTAAAAGATTTTATAAGCTCTATTTCTAAAATCCATTTCTAATACCAACACCTTGAATGAACTTACATATTTGTATAAACATAAGAAAAATGCCTAAGAAAAATGCCAAGTAGTTCAAAATCCATAAAATATCAATTCTTCAAATTTGTTGAAATTTACATCAAAATGGAAATATTTTGAGCATTATGCATATAAATGATTTGTGTGGGCAATTTTTTATTTATTTTTAATATCCCAAATAATTATATATATCTATATCTATATCTATATCTATATATATCTATATATCTATATATATCTATATAGATATATATCTATATAGATATATATCTATATATCTATATATCTATATATCTATATATCTATATATCTATATATCTATATATCTATATATCTATATATCTATATATCTATATATATAGATATATATTTGAACTAATTATCATTATTGGCATAAAAAATAATTTACATATTTAAGTGAAAAGATTTAACAAATAATGAAAACATCAATTTTCTCTCAACATTGTTTTTTCAAAACTGACATTAAAATAGATAACTCAAAAGCCTATTTATTTAATAGAAATTGATCATATTATGATGGTTTTTTAAAACAAAAGTAAAAAATAACTTGATTTTAAATGTATGAAATAAAAAATATATTTGGGTAAAGTATAAATTAGAATAGGACAACTATGAAATAGTCTTTTGGTTATTTTAGATCAAGTGGGAATTTTTGGTTGTTTAGGTCAAATGTTGATCTTAGTGGGTAAGGAAATGATGCTAGCGTATGAGCATAGAAATGCGGGCCTGTCTTGGGCATGTGTATAAGTAGGTACTCTACAATCATTGAAGGTACTTATAGTATAAGCACCTATAATATAGGTATTTATAACATAGGTATCTTATAATCATGGAAGGTTTTCATAATATAGACACATATATCATAGTGTATAGATTCTTATGTTCCTATGTTCCTATGTTCCTAATTCTAGATTCACATAATAGCACCCGTGGTCAATAGGATATAAAATTCATGTTTTCTAACTTCAAACATTATAATCTTGCAATTTACAAGTTCAAACGGACTGAACTTTTTTCCACAAATTCCTATAGTAGTCTAATACAAATTTGTACAATTGAAAGTGTGAATAAATATTTTTATATTTCAATTATACTGAATGCACTAGAAAGTGACAGTTTTAGATATTTTTTTTGTGAAAAATAGTCAAGCAACTTCACAGATTCAATAGAGAAGAAGCCTCTAACTTAATTGAACACCACCAACTCATTGACGAGTTTTTCATATACTATGTTGCCTACGTTCACTGCATTATTTGTTATTGAGGCCAATGAGTAGCTTGTGCCTTGAGAACACACAGGTTCCCATGCTCAGTTGGGTTAGTCAAACTTTTGCCAACTTTTGCCTCCTCACGTAAATCCACAAAATCCACAATTGTTTCAATGAGCTTCCATTTTGTTTTGTTCTACTTAGAGTTGACAAAGTCATGTCCAAGGGAGCGATGAGTACTACTTTCACCCCAAAGATCCTTACTAACCCTTTAAGTCAGTTTTGTGCTTATCAATGATGATCGATGGATTTATTTTTTATTTTTTAATGTTTGTCATACCTTATCTTCTTTCTATTTTGTTTGTATGTTTGTTTGTTCTCTAGTGTTTTCGTTGGCCACAAGAGTTTGCAGCACATGATCCCTGCATGAAAGAGTTGAGAGCAGACTGACATGAGTCTGCTAAATTGAGAAGAAGGCCTGTCCGCGTTGGAGGCCCGTTGGGTTAAGAAGAAAAAAAATGGATCACTTCAGTTCGGTTCCATTGTTTCTGTTCATAAGGTGAGAGAGCACCCATTCCATTCCCGTCCCTGTACCCAATTTCATAACGATGCACCAACAGAGTACATTCTTACTACGAAAATGTGCACCCTGGGTACATCGTGATAGGTCTGCTTCGACACTCCTGGTGTTGAAATTGAATTTCCATGTTAGATTCTTGGGGGTCCACGTCACCTCCCACCACTCACAAGATGCCACGTGACGCTTTTGTAAATACAAAAAATGACTTCATTTGTGGCGAATCTCATATTCACATAGGGTATGTCATGGCCTCAACCTCAATTGACTTTCTCCCACTTTGCTTTGTTCTTAGCAAAATAATTCATTTTGGAAGGGGATGGAGCCTATGACCGCGTATTAATCTGTTTCAATGTTTTCTCTATTTTGCAACTAATTTTTAGTGAAAATGATGATATTATATTTTTCAAAAACGAAATCACATGCCTGCTATGGGTTATAAAATTTTCAGATTTATTGGTGATGATTTCAAATTACCAAGAGTTTCTAGAAGAAAATTCATATCTAATTCAAAGTTAGCCTTAGACATTTGAAATTTTTCCTATATGTGTATATTATTGTGAAAAATATAACCATGTAAGGAAAATTTCCTTATTATACTATAAATAGAAAATCAATTAGCCATGAGAATAGGCCCAATGTTCAAATTGCAACAAAATATTCAATTTTTAAAAACTTCAAATTGGAGTAACAAATAGATTGGATAAGCTTCATTTCATTAGTTGGAATAAAATTACAAAAAGATCGATTACATTGTGGCTCAAATTCAAATCAAGAGCAAGGAGATAGGAATTTCCACAATACAATACAATAGAAGAGCATCTTTTGTGATCCATGGCACACACTTCCTCATTTTTAGCAAATACTTGGATACTCCTATAAGGTTGTTTTTGTGTGTGTTATGATAAAGATAATCTTCTTGTAAACCAATTTAAAAAATGGATAAAAAATTATTGTAATGCATCCTCCATCAAACTTGTTTTGTCATCCAAAAGTCCAATTTGGGCCCCTAATACATTCCACCACTTGTGACAATGGCTCTTTTTATAGACTAATCAAATGAAAAAGACTCGGAGAGTATTTCACAATTCACCAATGAACTCTTTGTGACTGATACACTACACTAATTTCGCCTAATAGTGCATGTGTTGTGACATTAATCCACCATAGTAATAATAGAGAAGGTAGTCTTTAGGTACCAAGGAACAGTGCCAAAGCATGGTGCTCAAGGCCATTATTGGCACTAGCTTGGTGCCAATATAGGCCTTAGGCACCACACTCTGACATTATTCATTAGTGCCCAAAGACCACCATTATATTAAAAAAGTCATACTATTTTGAATAAATATGGATTTTATGTATTGTACCAAAAAAAAATTTAATAAAAAAATTGTAATGCCATTATTTGTCTCGATGACAACTATTCCCTCCAATAATAGGACAAATTAGTGTACTTTGGTTTGACCAATTAATAAGGGTGGAAAATTAATGAGATCCTTGGTAAAAAAATTGAAGGAAGTTATATTGTTAGCAATATAAGGAATTAATGTACTTGTAGTAAAGCACCACGAAAAGAAGATAAGCTAGTTATACCTTCATTGTTTGCCCTTCCTTTCTCTCAAATAAGTATCAATTGAAGTATCACTAATATGATTTCAATATGTTCATTTTGAATGACTCCTACTTTACAAATGGTGCTTCATAGTTGTGCTTTTAGTGAATGGTTTTAGGTCTTTTCAATGCACTTCAAACATGTACCTATTGAACATATTGAAATCCAATCTTGACTTTAAAAATCCACAAAAAACACAAAAAATCTCCAAATTGTTCAATTTTTTTAATATTACTAATTTTCATTTGTCTACTAGAAAAAAAAAGCTAATTATAATTTTACCTCCATATATTCATATCTCCATATACAAATATAATCCATATATTCTCACTAGCTTAAATGAATATGAATGGATATCTCTACCTTACGTGACAAAGTCTCTAGCATGAATATTGCACTCCCAGAGAACAATGTATGAAACTTCATATTAATTGTAATGATGCATGTCACATAGGTGTTGCATTGGACATTTCCTACCAAGGTTGGTGGATCCTAGGTACTCTAGATACAAAATACATATATTCACATGCACCAATAATTTATTTGTTTTTTAATTTCTATATACAAGAATACAATTGTGTCCTAGCAATTTTTATTCCTTTCATGTGAAATCCATTTAAATATGGAATATTTATTGATTTGAAAATCATTCAAAGGAAAGTCACACACGGAGGGCAAAAGAGTCCCCGTCTCCAAATGCATTGCCATGATGCTAAAGGGTTGCTAAGATTGTGGTAGTAGGTGGATGATTGACATAGATGGAAGGGTCCAATGGATGTTGGGATTGGACAATTGATGGCATTAGATTGTTCTATTTTAGGATTTCATGCCATGCTCCATTAGTGGGCAAAGTTTATGAGGGGAGCTACAAGGTCCAAGTGAGTAATTGCACTATCATGTGAACCCGATGGATGGGAAAGGATCTTGTAAAAATTCCACACATATTGATTCCTCTAAGATTGACCAATCTTGACCTATTGGATTGTCCACCAATTTCTGTGAAATATTAAATCATATTTTTCTACTCAACTAATCTAACAAGAGAATCAGTAGAATTCTTCTTGATTTCTTGTGCTTTTTTTGTCCATTGATGGATCATGGTAGGAGTCTTAATTGATTTGAGATGGTCCTCTTGTTTCTTGGAAGTTTTAAAAAGTGATTCATTACGAAGATTTAGAAAGGTCAATTGTAGTCTACCTCCATATTAATTTACATCCTATAGTCCCAATGTTCCTAAGAGGGACAAAATAGATTTTGGTTAAGTTCCTCTAGTCTCTATTTTGTCATGATTTTTTGAAACTTTGTTTAAGATTAAAAAAAAAGGTACATCTAACTTTATGAGAGTATAAATTTTATTTCAAATTTGTATACATGGAAAGCTTTTATTCAATCCATTTAATTCATAGTGATGTGAAAATTATAGAACTTCTTGTTTTGAGGCAATCATAGCATTCTTTTGTTAAAAAAACAAACATGATTTGTTTTTTAATTCAATTTTCAAAAAAATTGAAAGAAGAAAGGTCCCCCACAGTTTAATATGATTATTGGAACAACTTCACCACTGAGATTAACCCCTAAAGGACCAAACAACGTTTTTTGACAACATAGCATTTTTGGTCAGGCTACTACTTGTAGAATAATGAATATTTTGGATTGAAATTTTTTGAGCACATGTGGACGAGGAGTAGCTTTTGAGGGCAATTTGTTTCATTCCATTCTAACTCATAGAAAAAAAGTTGTTATAAGAAATGTGATTTTCTGTGTTCGTGGGGCAGCACGGGCACGTCCATTTACACTAAGGTTGAAAATTTGGAACCATTGCCCAACGACTGCCGGGCAGAGCTGAGGGCAGTGTATCCACTCCCTGGAAAACGGGTTCCCAGCCATGGTGTCAGTCCCTGGACTGAGCACAATTATAACAGGTGCAGAAAGAATCGACTTTCACATGAAAGGTCGTTACTGGTGCCATGGGCTCCCTTTCAAAATACAGTTACACGACTGTAGTAAGGCCAGAATCTGCTGATTATCTAGCTTATTGAAGAAAAAAATTCTTAATTTTTTTAGGACTTTCATGAACATGAGTGTACAATTGCATAAGTAGTTTCAGAAGTAGTTTCATGACAAAGTTGCTACCTAAACTTAAAACAAATAAGGATGAATTTGAAAATACAAACAAGAAGCATGGTGCTTGTTCCACTTTTTACCCTCCAAGTATGTGGGGACACTTTGGAAGTCATCCTTCACACAATGCACACACCTCATACTTGGAAAAAGTGTGAAAAAAACTAAAATAAATAAGGATGAATTTGAAAATACAAACAAGAAGCATGGTGCTTGTTCCACTTTTTACCCTCCAAGTATGTGGGATGCTTTGGAAGTCATCCTTCACACAATGCACACACCTCATACTTGGAAAAAGTGTGAAAAAACCTTGTGAATTGAATACTTAGATATACCTAGAATAAACAAATATATATAGTAGATATAAAATCATATGTAAATAGAAAATAAAACTCTCTATATATGCATATATATGTATTTATACATAATGTTTTTAAAGTAAATGATAAAAGTTTATTTTTAATTTTTTTGTTATTTTTAGATGTGAAGCCTAAAATTAATTCAAATCTCATATCCAAAGTAAATAGATTCTATTATTCTATATGTGTTCTCTAAGAATTTTAGTGTCAAAAATTGAGGATCCCAACTTCTAAGGATTGCAAGAAAATTTAGAGAGAACTTTGGAAATTAGGATTATGGAATTTATTCAAAATTTCAAGTTTTTTTTAAAATATTTGCAACAATTTCATTCATGCCACATAGGCATAGATTTCATGTGAAAGTTTGGAAGCAATATATTTTGGAAGCAATCTTAGCAAATTCAATGAGAATTTTCAATCCAAATGGTGAAAAAGGGTAATTTCAAGAAACTTTTGCCCTATTTCTTGTCCCCTTATCCTTGGATGGGTGATTTTTTGCTCATAACTTTTGCATCATTTGTTTGTTTGGTGTGAAATTTTATAATGAATGTACACGTAGTAGTTGCAGACATTGATTTATATATATATATTTAAAATTAGTATATTGTTTTAAAACCGCCCACAATTGGGTGTCTATCTTGGCCATTTTTTAGGCTTTTAGTCTAGTTTTTGACCCAAAAATGTGATTTTGAAGTCACAAATTAGACATGTTGGAGGTCTTCTAACATTACACAATTTCACCAAATTTTTTTTAGTAAATTGGACACCTTCCACATGTATTCAAAGTGCACTACCGTGCAAGTGTAGAAAACACAATTTTTTTTTCAAAAAATGAAAATGGTTGAAAAGTCGCATCTTTAAGTTTTAAAAAACATCTTGTGGAGGGAAATTTTTGGACTTTATTACTATTTTCTAAAAATCAAATTCTAAAAGTGTCTATTTTCATGGTATTTTACATCACTCTTTGACTATGCATAACTTTTAGAGATAAATTTTTCTAGGTTTGATCACCCTTTTTGCCCTCATTTCTGGCCACCCGGATAGACTGACATGTCTGGCCGGTTGCTACTGTCCCTTTCCACCTGTGGAACTGAAGCATTGTCAGAATGAACGAGCGGGTGGAGGATTGGGACCCAGCATTGGAGGGCTGCCCCAAAGTCTGAAGAATGCACAGAAGGCTGGGGCTTCATTTTTTTTACCCCATTTTCAGATTTTCATATTTTAAAAAAAAAATCATTCCTTGTGATGAAGTATAAATGAACCATTGTGTTCACCGTTTAGATTTGTGATTGGAGGTGATTAGAAGGAGGAATTCATTGATGGAAAAACTGGTAGTGTTCTCTCATTTTGCAAAACCTGTACCTACAATCACGCCATTTTCTATATGTTCTATAGGTACAATCGCTTCCAAATTTTCAGGGCATGTTCCTAACTCATAAAAGAAAACTAATCCAAAGAGTTACCATGAAATTGGAATTGTATGCATGTACAATTCAGCAGTCTAAGTGCAGCTGCCCGAAATTTTTGCAGTGAAAAAAAAATAATTTTGAACTTTGAACCATAAGATCTCACTCAATTCAAGGAATTTTCCGGTGAAAATTGGTAGAGACCTAAATAGTGAAGATAACTTCAAGATCTTACGGTTGGAAACTAATTTTTTTTTGGTTAATTAGTACCCACTCCTAACATTCTACAAAACACTCTTTTTTGACTACTTTCTTCAAAACCGCGTCCAAAACCTTTAGGGGTTAATGTGGTTCAATTCCATCTTAGTGCTATTAATAACTTAGTAATTCCTTCTATCTCATGTGTACTTCTGTTCAACAATTTCTTAAAGAATGAAAATCAAGCTGTGGTTGTTTTGAAACATTTTCTAAAATTTCAATTCAATTCTCCAACATAATTATTTTTAATACAATATTGGTAGTGCAAATTTTTTAAGCTAAGAACACTCAAAGTCCTATAATTTAATCACAGATGGTGCAAAAAAAACTACTTCAACACTTAAAACATAAATATCTTGCAATCTATGTGATCAAAGTTTCTAAATTTTTTTTTTCCACATTCTTATATGAGTCTAGTGCAAGATCCTATAGTTACTAAATATGCAAAAAAAATAAAATCTTAGAGTCTTCTACTCTTTGCCATAGAAATGGCAGCTTGAGTGTATTTTGATAAAAAAAAAAGGCCTTGGGACTTTACAAGTTAATTGCTAGCGGACAAGGTGGTCAAATTTTGAATGATGGATGAACACAAATACATCCCAAGAACGCAAATAAATCATTTTGTCATCCATCATTTTTAGAGAAGATTCTTGTGTTGGTTCTTTAACATTTGTTAAGTAACTTTTCAAGTAAAGAAAAGACCCTTCAAAAATGACTTGAATAAAAAAGAAAAAGAAAAATCTTCAAAAATCACTATGATTAGAAATTAGCATTTTGAACTTACAGGGAACAAATTCTTGTAAAAATTACAAATATTCAATCTAGAATTGATTTTAGAAGGAGTTTTCAATTTTTGACTTCAAATACATTTGAAAAATGTTGATTTGTGTACTAAGTGATCTAACCGTATGAATATAATCTATGGATCATATTTAATAACTATTGTTCAAAAATCATCTTTTAATTCTTCTTCTAAGTTGCATTTTATAATACATCTTTACAATTATTATTTTTTTAATTAAGGCAGATGCACCTATTCTAATCCTTTTAAGAATTCTTCCCTCATATATCAGTGATGCACATTTGATTTCTAGAGTGTACTCCATTGGTACACAAGGACATAATTGGGTGCAAGGGTTTACAATCTTCATGTTTGAATTGAGAAAGTCAAAATTAGGTGAGGAAACCGGGACAATGCTTGTAGTAATAGAAGTACCATTCCTTACCTTATTAATTGCCGAGGCTGTATGAGTGACATGGTATGTAGAATTGTAGATTTGAAATAAGTGGAGCTTGGGGCTCTCTGGATACTCCACTCAATTGCTTAAGCTTAATAACTGAAGGAAGGTTGGTAATTTGCAGAAGCTTACAAATGACCGAGCATGTACTGTCCTCTCGGGGGGACTGATAAGCGGTGTCTGTGCGTGCGTCCGTACCGTGATAATACCTGTTGCATAAGATGAGAATTTTTTTTATTGGATTAGCGCTTGACCCATCTCACCCTTTTTCTTTTTACGGTTTCTAAATTAACGTAATTGAATGAAGGTTCATTTTGTAAGTTAGATTCCCCGTAGAACCAAGTTGTAACAAAAGTAGTGAAAGCTGTAAGGTAGGCTTAAAATTTAAGTGTTTGTGTAGTATTTGACAAGTCAAAGCCTACTTATATTTCTTGAAAAGTTGTAAGTGAAACTTCAAACAAAATTAATTTGAAAAATACACATTTTATTGCAGTTCCTAAAAATGGAGACATGACCTTATAATTCTTTTATTTTCTATTGATAATAATCACCCGTAGAATATGAATACATCTAAAGAATAACCATTTCGATCAGAAAGAACATTCACATAGTTATCATTTCAATGAATGGTATGGGAATTGTAGCTAGTCTTGCTGTTTCAAATTTTTGATTTGGAAAATTAATTTGGTTGATTTATTATTTTCTATTATATTTTGAATATTTTAGAATTGTCTCTTCTTTAACTCATAGTCAAATTCAATTTAAAAGTTTTAGGCACGCATAATCTAAAGTTCTAAAGTCCTTTGTGAATGAGAATGTGAAGTAGAAATAAAGTTTGGTGTTCATTAAAGTAATTTACTCTAGCGCAATAAATTATGTAAAGCAGAACCAAAATAAGATACTTTAGTGAAGTAGAACTAAGATAAAATACTTTAACGAGGCAGAACTAAAATAAATTATTTTAGTGAAGTAGAACAAAAGTTTAATAACTCAATAAAGTAAAATCAAGACATTTACTAAAGTAAAAGAGGATTTGATATGGAGGTAAGACTACTACTATATATAAACCAACATTTCAAAATGAAGATACTTAAATTGTATGTTTGATTATATATTGAAAGAAATATTTAGTCTCTTCTTTGGATTACTTTTATACATTTTTTTTTTTTAATCTTATAAATTTCCATTATATTATAGAACAAAGGAAGTTTTGAAATGGAGAATAATAAAGAAGAAGCAACTTTTAGCCCAAGTGGTGTGGAACAACAAGAAGTGAGGTGTGTTGAAGATGATGAAAATGTCCAAAATAATGAGATGAATATTGATAGTTTAACACCAGAGCCAAATACAATGACACAAGTGCAAGCTCCAGATCCATCTATGAGCCAAGTTCATTCTTTATTCCCAACCTTACAAGAACAAGAAAGTGCTATATTTGATATAGGTTCTAATTGTGATCTCCATGTATTTATTCACCATGAGAACAATGACAATGATCTCTATGAAGCACCACCTGCCATTGCTAACCATATCAATGGACAAAATATTGGTGATAACAATGAAGAAGTTAGTTTGAATTATCGCAATGATAGTATTGATGAGGATTCCGTTGAGTCAAGGGCCGCTACTAATGGCAATGTTAGTGGCACAAATTTTCCTTATGATGATGCTGCTAGAATTTCATTGTTTTATTTTCAAAATCTCCGACGGGGAGGAGACCTTTTCAACATGACTCATACAGAATTGAATGCTATTAGAGAACATGGTCATGTTCACGGCGGCCAACAATGGAGACACAATAATAGACGCAATCACAGACGCAATCATCCTTACAACATTGTGGATCCTGATAGAATGACTTATGAGGAATTGTGTGCACTTGGAGATGCAATAGGAACCGTGAGTAAAGGCCTTAGTAGTGAATCTAATGCCTTGCTCAAGCAATTTACATATGTGTATGATTCCAAAGATGATAAAAATGGATCATCTAAAGATCAAAACATGTGTGTAATTTGTCTACATGAATTTGAACATGAGGAGAAGATTATGAGGTTGCCCTGCAATCATGAATATCACTCTACGTGCTTGCTACAGTGGTTGCAAGATAATAAGGTTTGTCCAATTTGCATTATTGAAGTCAATCCTACATCAAATTCACCACAAGATTCAACTAAGGAATAAAATTCAAAAATCATATAATTTTAGCATTTTTATATGTTTTTTATTATAGGATTGTCTAAATTTTTGTTAGGTCTTTGAATTGCCAACTGTTAGATTTGGACAAAATAGAAATTTTCAAAGTGCTACTTATAAATGCACCCTAGATCAACTATAATTTAGGCTATTGAAGATAAGCCAATGTATTCACAATATCATGCTTTAATACATATTTTACCTTTATGAACTAAGTGCTTAAATTTTAAACAATGCATGATGTAAACATGCCCCATATATTTAAAAATATTTGTTTTTCATTCATCCAAATCTTAAAGAGATCATGTAAAGAATCATTTACAAACCATATATATATTCCTAACTTATATTTTATATTTTGAATTAATGATATATTATATTTTATTAATAATTAGTTACAAACTTTTTGAAGTAAAATGATACGGAGTATATTATAGAGTTAAAAATAACTTTCACCTCATATATTATATATGAAAAAATTATCTAAAAATGAACAATAAATACATAAAATAATTCTCTACGGAAGATTCATCTTCTTCTTGAATATTGAAGCAATTAATGGTGATCTAAATGCATTTTTTATTAATATTTGAGTAGAAAAACATGCCATTTTAGTTCATTTCATTAAAAAAATTTGGCAATAGAAACCCATAGTCATTATTAAACAAAGCTCAAAATTACATGGTGAAATTATATTTTATTAGAAAATAAATAGGGGATAAAAAAATCACTTAAACCCTTGTGGTTTTTTATGGATACACTAAGCAACATTTACATTTCCAAGATTCAAATGTTTACAGACTTTTGTTGCAACACTAATTCTTTAACATTTGTAAGATATAGACTTCCAAATCTTTTTCTAAAAATATTCCATATTGATTAGAAACACTAAATTGTAATAAGTCTAAAAAAGATTGAAAAATGTCAATTTCAATGGCGAAAATTTTGTAATAGAAAATGCATTCTTTATGGTTTTGTTTTTATTGAATTATAGAAAAAGAACTCCAAATACTAGTTTTGTGAGGAAATGCTTTGATTGTCAACAAATGAAATTAGCTATCACTTCATCAATACTTATAAAACTACTTAGCTTTATATGTATACACTTATCTAAAGAATCAAATCAAGGTTTGTTTCTTAAAAAAATAACAAATTCCTTCATTAACTTAATTGCTCAAGATTCTTTTCATGACTAAAAACTTACAACTGTCACTTTATACATATACAATATACAAAACCTAATTTGGTATGAAAGATATGATGGTTGTGAACTAGACTAAATATATCAAAAAATAAATTCAAAATCCAAATGAAATATAGTATATCTATAAATTAAATGTTATTCATTTTTTAGATATTTTTGACCTTATAAAGTATTCAAGATTTAAAATGAACAAATATTTTGACAAGGATTGGACCATTATAGATGTGGCAACTTATAAAATTTCACTTCATTTGATTGGCCTCGCATGATTAAAAGAAATTTGTATGTATTTAATCTTGTTAATAAAAATAAAATAGATAATCTATATAATTAGCTAATGCGGTATTCAAACATATTAAAAAAAAATCTTTCAAAAATTAAAAATAACATTATTATAACTATTTGAATTATATCTTTAAGTACTTTGACACCATCCAATGCCATGGTTGAGGAAGAAATTTATTATTTATTCATAAACTAAAATAGGAAATCCTTTCCAAGCATTAACAAATGGGCCTATTAGATACAATCTAAAGGTGTCATTCTTAAGAAAGTAATCATTCTTGAATAACTAAGGTTTGGTCCATAATGAGATGAATAATGGTTATATTTGAAGTTTTGAGTGATAATTAATTGAGTTGGTAACTATAATAGAGACTTTTGGCTTTTGTTGTAAAGCAACCACGAAAATTTGTCCATCTGAGGTTTGTTTTAAGAAATACTCATAATGCTTAAGGAAAATAGCATGACCATTATTGATGCTTGTTATGTCGATGTAATTGATGGATAAAGTGAATCTTTTGGGCTTTTAGGTAGTGTACTTGATAGACTTAACTAATTTTACTTCTCTTACATTTGCTTAAATGTATGAGAATTTTTTTATAACAAATCAACCATTTTATGAGATCAATGTAGACATTTTATTAGCAATAGGCTCATGTATCAAGTGACCTTCAAAGTGTCCCATTGATTGTAAATGTTACATTGAGAGCAAGATGTAGATAAAATGGGAAGCGATAAATTGATTGAAATAGTACATATAATGTATTATATATTTACAAAGATTTGAGCAAAATCTTAGCATTCAATGAAAAGGAAAAAGCATTTGAAGCTTCTCTATGCATGAGGATAGTTTTAAAACCCAAACATGATAATTATTCAATAACATGTTCTGCTTGGTTGTGGCCCACCCACATCATGAACGCGACTTTGATTGGTTGGGATACACAAGGACCCTAGCAGCCTTTCACATGGCGCCAAGGAATTTTCTCAGTAGTGATCCCAAGACGGTTCAATCAAATCAAGCGATACAAACCACGGTGCTATAGGCATTATGGATTTATAGGAATGATATGGAATTTAACAATCAAGTTTGGTCCATGGAACAGCTAATGGACCAAATATGGAGAGGATTGGTGGACTATAGGAGGGTGGAATGGACGGACCTCCACAACAAACGATCGAAGTCAAGGAGATGCAATACAAATTGATGAGTGATTTTCTTTAATAGCAATGTAGCCATGAATTTTCTGCAAGCATGGTCAAAGGGCAACCTAAGTAGAAAATTTATGGGGCTAAAGTTGGATTTGTATTTTAGCCCCCGTGAGCGCCTCCTCCGGCATGATGGATCTTGGCCCCAGTTTGCCATGGTTGGCCTTGAGAGGCCCCACAACCCCTCTTTGCACTTTGCCTAATGCTAGGTCGTAGTCTTATCTCATGGTGGAGTGGGGTGTTTGTTGTCTTTGTGTTTTAGGCTCCCTTGGCTAGGCCACATGTGGTTGGTTAGTTTTGCACTTTAATTCTTTGCAATGAAATTCCATTTCATTTATGTCAATAATAACAATAATAACAATAATGTATTTATTTTCCTTTGACTTCTATTACAATTGGTACCCATTAGAGCACGCTTTCTCTAAGTTTTTTGCAATCATTGATAGTGATAGAAGATAAGATTTCTTTCATACAAGACCACACTTCTATTAATTCCTTCAAATGCTAGTGTATCAAATTGATTTAATCTAATTTTTTTAACTCGTATAGATGTTCAATGGGATTTATAGATGGTGATTGAGTGGATCAAGATAAGAGACTAAGAGGTTGGATAGAAAACCACCAATACATACTATGAGACTATGAGAGATGTGTATAGGTGCGTTACCTTGCTGAAAATTGACTTATGATGCATCTAGACTAAACTTCTAAATTGTTCCACAAAGGTATTATTCTAAAAGCTTATGATAACCAAGCTGGTCGAGGTGACGTTCACTTTTTGTATTATATATAGAGAGAGAGAGAGACATAGATTTCCATACCATCATCAAACGACCACCATGTTTAATTGTTTATCAAGTTCCTTTTGATCATGAGTCAACACCAAATTCTTCTATTTGATGAAAATATATTCATTTTTACTCATATGAGAATATCATGTTATTCCAATCATTAGTAGCTCAATACTAATAATTTTTAGTAAATTGTAAATGAGCCTAAACATTTTGCCTTGAGAGATGTAGTTTCTTCACTTTCACACTTTAATGTAAACTTGCTCTATGAAGTACATGACATACATTAACATCACTCACTTCTACTCTATAAACTTTCCTAACTTGTTTTGCAACATGTCTTACATAACCTACCTTTCTCCTAGTTAAATTGATTATAGTAGATCATGGTCATATTTGTTATATTGAGACTTTTTGCAGATTTTGAGACAAAATGCTAGTTATTGGAAAATTCATTTAAAAAATACTAATTGAAACCAAAAATAAATAATGCTAAAATAATGATTCTATAATGAAATTCTAAAAGTTGGTGTTGTTACCTATTTATAAAAAAATACTAGTAAAGAGATAAAGCGGTTTATCCTCGAGTCGAGGATAAAAGTGAGACTGCAAAAAGTCTCAATATAACGAAAATGACCTTGATCACTCCATTCTACTCATCATCTTGTGGTGTACCTCCAACTAAGAGTTTTGCATCTGGAAAATGCTTCTTGTGGAACTTCTATACACTTGACTTGCTAACATTTAAAGTTTTTGCTACATCTCTACACACTAGATCCTTTTTGAAGCATATAAAGTACATCTTTTTGTTTTTCCTCTAACAATTATATTTTTTCCCTATGAGGTTGACCACAAGCAAAATACACAAATGTTTTTACATACAATAAACTAGATATGAAACAATTCATAATGACCTTGGTTAATCTACACTTCCACTTTTGTGCACATGAGTTTCAAAACTATCCTGATGAAAGAAGATGAACAAAACAAATCAACCCAAACATATGCAAAAAGAAACAAGTGGTAGACCTTGTCAAGTAGAAAGCTTACCTTAGATAATAGATTGTAGTAAAGCTTACCTATTATTAGTCCAAAATATCATTGCAATTTGGTGGCTCAACAAATTTTCAAAAGACAAAACCCAAGAAAATTTTGAAGGTCATTGTACCTTAAATAATCCATTTTTTCCTAAATCTTCCAAACGATTTGTTTGAATTCATGTACATGTAAAAATTGTTAGCTTAATCCCTAAATGCCTGAGACACCAAATTATAGTGTCCACAATAACTTGAAGTTAAAAAAAAAGCTAATTAAATTATTATTTTTAGTAGTTTGTATTTTTTGAATTTTTTTTGAAGTCTAGTTTTGGCATCAAAAATCCAATTTCGAAAATGAATGATTATGTTTTTCCTATTCAAGATTTTGTGCAAGGATGTCCATTGCAAATCTTGATTTTCTAGTGTTGAGGGCTCTTGGAAATGAGCCTCAAATATGTTAGATCTTGAAGAAAATATCACATTAGAAATTCATTTAAAAAAATTGTAGAGTAGATTTTGAAAAGTTGTAAATTGATTGGGGTTATGCATGTATGCCCTTGAGCCTCGTATTTTTTTGGTGACCAATTTTTTAGATTTGACATGTGAAAGAGGATTGAAATACTTCAAATCACTTTCATAGTTTTAACACCCTTGTGATCAAACATTAGAATCTTTCAATCCATGAGTGGTATTGTCATGTTTTCTTTTTTCATGTGATCTCTAACATGTCTAGTTTGAATTTGTATAGGTATAATTTTAAAAAACTAATAAAATTTGTCAAAATGTTGGCTTTTTGTCCAATTTAGAGCAAACTCAAAGAAACTCAAAGAATGTCTTGGGCGTTTAGGGATTAAGTATTTGCCGCAGATTAGCATTGGGAAGTTGAAATAAATGTTACTGGAATTGTTACACCGGTTGTGGATCCTTGTAGGACCAAACTTTTTTATGGCATATTTACTTTGAAGTTATGTAATATTGCATTGTATATGAACATAGTAGCAGAAAACTAAATGATCTAAAGCACCAATTTTCTCATTTTATTTGTTGTAATGCATGTCGACATCGTTAAGCACTACAAGGCCATGTTCCTTTTACAAAACTCCTTGATTATATGGCATAATACACCTGTAATAGTGCTAGGCATGATAATTTTGGGTATGCCTGCATGCTTAACCCTTGAAGGACCAACATGCGTTTTTTGGCAACATATAAAATTTGGGCAGGTATGTATGACTAGAGATTTTCATATTTTAGGCTGAAATTTTAATAGAAGGTGGGGACAAGGAATATCTTGCATATGCACTAAATTTCACAACATTTAGAAATATGAATAAAAAATTATGGCCTAATATGTTGTTGTTTTTTGCCGGGACGGGCAGTTTGGACAAATAAGAAAAAATCACTTTTTTTTTAAACAATAATTTGAAATTGGTTTTCTAGATTTATATACATGGAAAGTCTTGAATTATTCCATTTTGATCAACGAGTCAAAAGTTATGAGGAGTTTTAGTTTGCGGGCAATTGTGGATTCTCTATTCTAAAATAAAATTTGAGGTCTTTTATTTTACTCTATTTTCAATATTTTTGGAAATAAAATAAAATCATAGGATGTAGATTGTTTATTACAACATTGCAACCATTGGGATTGGCATTTTTCAATTCCATAACTAAATTCTTAACAATTTTGTATTTTGAATCATTCTCCACTTCTTAATTTCTACTTACTATATTTTTCCTGTATGTTGTACAATTCCAAATGATGTGAAATTATTTAAGCATGTAGCCAACTTGCCTAGAAAAAATAATCCAAAGAAGCACCACCTTTTTGGACATTTTTTCATAGAAAGGTGAGCTTGTAAAGTGCAACTGCACTGTTTTTTGATTAAGTCAAAAAAATGATTTAGTAAATTTGAAAGCTTCTATCTTGCAATCCACATAGTGGAAATTTCTTAAATTTTTACGACATGGTCTCAACTCAACATACTACAAGATCCTATGGTCAAATGTTTGAAAAAAAATATTTTTATCAAAAATTTGATACTTGTGCTAGAAATGACAGTTTTAGAGCATTTTGGGTGAAAACATAGTAAAGAAACTTAAGGGGTTAACGTAGTGGGACTCCCCACCACACATGACTTCTGGTATGTGAGGGTCCCACCCCTCCGGCTCCTACCCTCACATGACTGGAGGCCCTCGTGGTGAGGCATACCACTATACATGACACTTTCATTTCAAAATTAAATTAGAATAGCTGATTGATTTTCAGAATTTGCTTACAATTCGAATGCTTTTCAGTTTTTTTTCCAGTAAATGGAACACTAATCCTCTGAGATAAATCCGGCATCAACCCATCAACCTGCTGCGTGCCTGCTCCCCTCATCAAAAGACAGGGCAACTGAAGCCACGAGGACATCTGTCCATCCATCTAAGTAGTATGTCCTCTTTGGCATTTATTTCAGGTTTCAAGTTCGTTTATCATTCACTTCCTATGAGGCTTTTCAAGACTGTTAACTTATTAGACCCCTAAACGTCCGGAGTCAGTCTTCTCCAGAATTGACAATGTGGAGAAAATCATCATGAAGTACTCTTTGGAAGAATATTTTGGAATTCACATACAAATAAAAGTTGTAGATATTGAGTTTTAAATTCCATCCATATGATAAGATTCACCAATACTATCACCAATATTTATTTTTTATGAAATTTTGAAAGAGAAATTTCAAATATCTTTCTGAATTTGATTACCAACAAAATATTATCATTTTCTGAGTGAAATTTGTTGTGATGCATTTGAAATGAGGTTCTCCTTGACACGGTGATTTTTTGAAATTTTTATGTGCTTTAAATCTATGACCTCATTTTCGCAAATCCAATTTTGAACTAGAATCAATGGAAATTTGGCTTGGTCAACCACCCGACACGCATCCACATTTGTAATTTTAGAAAAAAAATATTTACTCCAATAACACCAAATTCAACCATTAGATAGGACAACAACTTGATAAAGTATCTCCATAAATTAGGATGACTTTCATCCAAGAAATAATGAAAAAAGAAACAAGGATATCAAACTATACATCGTCTACAAAGTGGATGTTGACACAATTAAGGGTTAAGTTAAGCTTAACTTGCTCGGAAGCCCAACATCCACAAAGTGGATGTCGACGCAGTTAAGGGTCAAGTTAAGCTTACCTCACTTTGAAGTTCAACGTCCACAGAGTGGATGTCAACGCAGTTAAGGATTAAGGTAGGTACACCCCAAAACGCCACTTTTTCCTACTGAGCCTAGTTACTATTATTAAACTGGTCAAATTTTCACATGTTCTTGTAGGCAAGTGAAGGGAGGTTCCAACACACACCAAAGAACTTGGCATTTGGATACCGTATGCAAAAGTTATCAAGGAACAAAGTTTGGTTCTAAAAGTGTTTCTTCCTTATAGGTACAGAACTGGTTTTGGAGATGTACACATAGTATAGATGGCGGTTTAAGGTCAGTGGCACAGTGGCACATTTGGGTGTACCTACCTTTATCTTGCTCCAAAGCCCAATGTCCACAAAGTGGATGTCTACACATTTAAGGGTTTAAGTTAAGTTAACCTTAAGTTACTCGGAAGCCCAACCCTGGCTTGTTCTGGAGCCTGGTTTGTACCGGCTGTGAGCTTGACTGCCCTCCCATCCCCCTTGGGTTGATGACGGAACTTTGAAAGAAAGGAAGGGCCTGGATGGACGGACGGACGGACGGACGGACCCTGACACCCATTCAAATCGGAACTTATATTTTCCATGCATGCTTCTCAGTCCCTTTCCTAATCGCCCAATCCTCCTCGCACACTGCTGCCTGCCAGTACTAGACTGCTGCCCAAAGTGAATGGGGAGTTCACATTTTCTGCGTCAATTTAACTTAATGGGGGGTGATTTCTACGACCGCTACCCTCCCCTCAACCCCACCCCCCGCCTGTGAAAATTCAGTGTTTCTGGTCCAAGAGCATTGGTGGGTGACAAGATGGGGAGTGACATGGCTGGTGATAAGTTAATTGGACGTGACGACGACGGGTTTGTTTATCATCGTCTGCAAGAAATTGGCAACAGGAAGGAGAAGCCATTCAGTGCCCACTGGCAGCAAAGAAGTATGAAGAAGAAGAATGAAAAAGGGAGCGAAAAGCTTGGAGGGGGGGGGATGTAGATACATACATATCTAGTGCAACCATTTCTTGTGAGACGCCTTTTTATATGATGCATTTGGTGCGGAACCGTCAATAATAATAGGGTGTGAATGTGTTGCAAATCAAAGTTTCATGGGATAGTAACGGAGTGACTAAACCTTAAATGTTGAGGTGGACGTTTTTTGGCCGATGAATGATAAGAGAATCTCCCGTGTACAGAAGTGCAACTATTCATCTTCCAAATTTTGTGGGAAAAGGGAAGAGCATCTACAATAGTTTGACTTTGAATGAGTGCTTTTGCATTATTTTAATCCAACAATTCACACGGTATCAAAACAAATGATTTCCACAGTTATGATCCCGTCGTTTAAGGATTAATGGTCATAATGGGATCTTTTACCTTTTTTGTGAAGAGCCCATTTAGAAGGGTTTGTGAAAAATATTACAACTACAAAGGTTTGACACTAACCCCTACAAGACCATCATGTTGAGAGAGGTCCAAAACAGCTTCGAAGTACTTGTACCCAAAGCAAGGTCAAAATCTTCATCAATATTTATTTTTTAACAAAATCAACCTTTCTATCTTTTGGTTAAATTGTTCAAATATTTGAGAAGTGGAAGTATTTGAGAATCGTTTATTCCAATGGTGAAAACATTGTAGTAAATAATTAATATCCTATATTTTTTTATTTTTTTTGAAAATTTTCAAAATTGAGAGGAATAGACAACTTCCTATGTTTTTTCTACCTTCATTGTCTGCAAAATAAAACTTTTCATACTTTTTACTTCATTATTTGAAATTCAATGGTTCAGATTTTTTTGAATGTATACAATCTAAAAAAAATAAAAATTTAGTATATATTTTTTGTTGTTGTTTGGTTTGACATTGAAACTTTAAAAAGACTACTAAGTTTTGTAATATTCATTGGAATAACATGAAACAAGGATTCACATGTAGATTATGATGAACATCATCCATCCTCAAAAATTCATGAAAAAATTCCAAATTATGAAGTCAATAGAAGCTAGCCAAATTTGCAAAAAGCCTAAAGTAGGCTCCTTGGTCCTTTAGGGGTTAATTCTTCTAGGTTTAGCGATTAGATTAACAATAAAGATAACATGGTGAAAGGAAACAATTGTATTGATAAATTGGCACACAGTAATTTTATACTACAATGGACACCTTCTAAACATGAGAGCCTATGGGACATTTGGGAGGTATCAATCAATTAACTTTTTCAAAATTTTTAGAGAGTGTACAAAAAAAAAAAATTAATAATAATAATAATAATATGTAATGTGAAATTTTCTATCATTTGGACCAACAAGACAAACTAAAAATGAGAATTATTTAATGACAAGAACCACACACATATGCTTACATGATCAATAGTAGATGTAGTTATCTTACCACCCAAAATAGGATACGTTACTACATGTACGCATGCATCCTCTCCAATTACAAGTATCACTAATACAGACTTGGGTCATGTATATTAGGGAAGTGACCCACAAGAAGACCCATGTGGCCAACTTGAATAATAGTGGATCTTCTTATAGTCATTTTCCTAATCTATACGGCCTAAGTTTTACTAGTGTAGAACGGAGATCTTAGGTTCGAAGATACAATGTCAAAGTTGATGGATCTAAGCCTCTTTTTTACTAGTGACTTTCACAACAAAGCATAAGTAACCATATGAGATTAGAAAGAAGATCAATATCATTTGTATTGATAATGAGAGGGCATGTGACAACATATAAACAAGTAAAGGAAAAGGTAGCACAAAGGCTTCCATGTTAGGGTGATGGAATTTGTTGTAACAATACCTATAATAGTTTCATAATGAGATGCCAAACATATTCAATACAAATAGAGCCAACACAATACCTTTGCACCTACCTTAGAGCATCATTCATCAATAGGACACACTAAATAACTTGTAAAATATATTATTATCTTTTATTTGGTGTAAAATTAAAACTTGTGATTATTATCATTGGAAGCACATCAAACTTTTTCTTTAAATAGATACAATAAAATTTGGATTTTAAAATTGAACAATTGAAATAGAACCCATTAAAAATGAATGCAAAAAATGATTGTGATAAAGTTTATTCAACATGGTTCAAAAGTTTACTCAAGAATAGACATCAAAAAGGTTGTAAAAAATAATTTTGGATTTATTTATAGATTTATTGATATTATAAATGATATTTATAATAAACAGCAAAACAAAATTGTTAAAGGATTTGTTTGGGACTCAAGGAATTTTAATGGTGAGAATTTTTGAAGCAAGATTTATTTTTAATCTACAAATGTTCAAAATGAACCTCGTTTGTAAATATGCGTCTAACCAACAAATTGATTCAATATAATAAATACATAGTATAAGACATTAAATTATTAATAGTCATTTTTAATTTTCAACTTCAAAACCTTACAATTTGTGCCATAATTGTATAAAATACAATTGAATAAGTTTGTAGCAGAAAAAAAGGACTTAAGAGTGCACCAAGCTGTTTGGATATAACAAACATAAAGAAAGTAATTGGATTGGTTGAAATTGTAGTACGGATTAAATTATCCTCTTACTAGAAGAAATCCACATTAAAAAAACATTTTATATGATGATTATGTATTAAATTTGCAGAATTTTTAATACAAACCCATCATATGGAATGGTTTTTTTAGTGTGAATTTCAACTAGTGTTTGAAGTATGGATGTAGAGTGTCCAATAGAAGGTCTCCAAATTGTCACCACCATCATGCTTGTTAAAGAAAAACACTTTCATTTTTAACCTGGTAACTACAATTTATCCATATGATTTCTTAATTTAAATCTAGTCCTTCTAAATATGAGAAGGAAGGATTAATTTCTTATTTTCTTATAATAAGTAGTTTAAATCTCATACATTATTTATAAAGGCCTAGTTTACACCAAATCAAGAATTAAAGGGGATAATATTTTGAAGGTTTTGATTGGCCAAAATCAAGAAGTCCTTAGAAAATGAATTTACACCATGAGATGAGAGGTCCTGGGTATTCAAGAAGGTCCAATAACCTAGAGCATATTTGTTCTATGTGGCAGCAAAAGTCTTCAAATTTTGAGCCTTTTAGATTATACCCATAGTCATCTCAAGGACATGGGTCTAACTAAAATTCCAAGGGTCTTCATTGAAAAATTCTATACTCTAGCCCCTAAAGGACCAAATGTTCTTATGTTTTTAATTTTTGATGTGATCTTATGAAACTTTTTTTTTAAATTAGAAAAAAAAGATTAGCTTTATGGGCATATAATTTTATTCCAATTGGTGCCTAAGAGCAAAAATTATGCTACACTAAGCTTCAAAAGTAGCTAGCTAGACACTGCAATAAAAATCATAAAAATTCAAAATTCAATAATTATTTTTGTTTCTCAAATAAACTATTTTTGTATACATGGAAGTATAATATTTGGTATAATGATGAGAAAGTTACGGAGAGTCTTGCTTTGCAAGCAATCGGGCATCTTAAAAAACAACAACTAATGAGATTTATTTTTCAACTTAGTTTTCACAATTTTCTAAAAAAAACACCACATAGTTTCATTTGCTTGCTAGAACAATCTCACTATTGTGATTAGTGTATTTCAATTCCATCTTAGAGCTATTAAAGATTTATTTTTTCTCTCTATCTTGTATCTACTTTTATATAGCATATTTTTTAAATATAAAAACTAAAGAAATTTATTTTTGAATTTATTTTCTAGACTCTAGACTTAATTCTTCAACACAATTTTTTTTTTAAAGTTCAAAATCTATAATGCAAAAAGTTTAAGTAAAAAAGATTCAAAGTTGAAGAAATCTACTCATAGAAGGTGCAAAAAAACTTGTTTTCTTTGCTATAAATGTAGATATCTCGCAATGTACATGGTCAAAGTTTATGAAATTTTTTTCAATCATTTTTATATTCAACTAGTGCATGATCCTATGGTTAGATATGCAATATAAAAAAAATATTGCACCTTGCAATAGAAATGGTAGTTTTGAGTGTTTTTTGACCCTTTAATAGGCCTTGATTACCAAAGGGTTAATTTTTCAGCAATTTCTATGCCATCTTGACAATTTACCTCCGACAGAAACCTTCTCAATGACAAATAATGGGTCTTAGAGAGGGGGACTTCTCATTTCTCTCCCCCCCCCTTCATTTTATGTGTAGACGAGGCCCAAGAGAATTTGAAATCCTCTTTCAAATTGACAATACCACCCAACAAAAACCATGCTAATTTAATAATATGAGTCTTGCCAGATGCTTCTTTGGGTGTTGTTACCCAAAACCAACCCTTGACACAGGCCTACTCTAACCAAGACCTTATTATATAAATCAGCAAAACCATGGCCGTCACAACATTCATATCTGGGTTCGATTATCAACTTTCCCAACAGTACATACAGACCGGAGCTCCAGTGACAACAGACCAAGGTATCTCAAGAAGATCCAACATTTTTTTTTTTTTTTTAAACTGCAAAAGTTGTTGCCAAAGACAAAAGCACCAGACAGCTCCAGCTAAGGTATTTGCAAATTGCAAGGCCCTTTGAATTTGTGCCGGACCTACCCTTAGAAAATTGGGATCCTTTATTTAACAATTTCCATACCCTTTGGTTGGGTCTTCCCAAGACGGCAGGTGGCCATCATCGCATATTTTAAAAATTCCATCCATAGCTCCATGACATAGTATAATATAAATGATCTCTGCGTGTTCTGAGTCTGAAGATGTGGGGCGGGTGGTGGGGTCACTGGCTGGGGGGTGGGGGTGGGGGTGGTGCTTCATGCTGGTTCTTTAATTGCATGGAAAGCATGCATGCAATGCCCATTACCTAGTGTAGGGCAATGGAATTAATCAGTGTGCCCCTTTGGTCCATCCCATCGGTCTTCATTATCAATGCCAACTTGCAGCTTTCCTCAGTCATTGCAAATTCTCTGTCAAATGTCATCTCCAAATGAAGCTCAAAAATGCAAGGCAAATACGAGAGTACCTTAAGTAATGTCACCCACCCACCCACCGACTGTGCTGCGTTGTGTTACTTGCTAGCCATGGGTAAAACGCCTGGGAAGTCTATAGATTACTTAAAAAGTAAAGCAGTCGTTTTCACAAAAGACTCCATCACACACATTGCCTTCCCAGCTCTGAAAATTTAAGCCTTTCACTGCTTTCAAATCATGACCTCCCTGCCTGCCTCCCTTCCTCAGCAAGAGGGGTGATGCGCGGTAGTGGGCAGGCAGGAATCATGGCTCCATTTTAACTTCTTTTTTGGGGAAGAAACGGGTGTCAATTAAAACGAGGAAAGGAGTACAAATCAGTCCCACAGCATCATGGCTCCATTTCACCGTCACCGCATTTGTGGATCCTGCCTCCTGGGCACAATTGACTGATCCAGCACTAACTTAAGTAACCAGTTAATGGATCAAACTACAACAGTAGCTTCTCTGCTTCAGTAGCGCTGCTGACATGATCCCCCCCTCCCCCCCCCCCCCCCCCATCCCAAGGAAAGCCGAAGGAAGATAATTACTCCGAAAACATGCATGTTCATGAAGTTTTTTAAATTTATGGGCATCAACATCGCAGGACTGGGACGGGCATGTCACACTCCTGAGCAAGCAAGCAAGCAGAGCGTCTGCCTGCAGTGCAGAAAAAGAAATGGCAATTGAAACAGCAGGAGCAGGAAGCAGGAAGCCGCAGCCAAAGGGGAACCAAAGTGAAAGAGAATGTTTGTAGGGGGAGCAGGGGATATCGATCAGCTCTGACCTGATCAGCACTGGACCGGGGTGGGGTGGGGTGGGGTGGGGGGGAGTGAGTTCAGTTCTGCGCCTAAGCTAAAGCTAAGGTTTTAAGTACTGGAGTTTTACTTGAGTTTAGGAAGGTGCTAATTATGCTTACAGGGTCAACTCCAGCCAGGCCTTTTCCCGTCTGGTGAAAACGGTGAAAGTCTGGGTTGGGGGGGTGTCTTTCATTCACCTTCTCCTTTTTCTCCTTTTTCTCCTTTTTCCTATGGCAACGCAGCAGCGGCTGAGCGTAGGAGCAGTGCAGCAGCAGCAGAGGCTGAGCAGCAGGGGCAGCAGCCTTGTACCCGCATCCCTTCCATCAATACTCTCGCAATCCCACCCCACCTGCAGCCTTGACTGAGCCAGTGAGGCTGCTCATGACCTTCCGGGGGTTCCCCACTTCTCCCCCCGTTCTCGAGGGGAATTACATTTCCGAGAGCACCTGCATTCCCTTCTTGTCAGGCTCATGAATTCAATTCCCTCCTCTGCAATGATCAAACTTCATCGTGCCGCAGACTGCTGCTGGCAATCTGGTACTTAAGAAGAGTTAATTCGTTTCAAGGGGGGGGGGGGGGGGGGCGGTAATTGCTCTGCACGTAAAAAAATTAAAAAAAAGTTATTAAAAAAAATAAAATCATGCAGGGGTGGGCGAACTTCGTTGGCTTGGGCTTGGGCTGGGTTGGGTTGGGTTGGGTTGGGTTTCCCCAATGGGTCCTGGGGGGCAGGATCTTCAGGCAATCACTTGTACTTTTTGTTTTGAAGCCATGGACCTGTGCTCACTTATTTTCCAACTATTTATTTATTTGTTTGTTTGTTTTCTTTCATTTTTAAGAAAAAAGAATCATTCATTTCGTTCCCATCCAAAAATATCTTCCTTACCTTACCTGCAGAGAGTGCATTCATTTGCGAGAGCACTCAAAAGCTCATGGCCCCAAGCAAGCTTGGGGCGAATGCAATAGCCCATGGGAAAGCTGTGGACAGACAGGCTCTAGCTATCATATGCTGTGAGTCATGAATGGCTTGATCCGGCAATCTCCCTTGGAGATTAGTTCTAAGGGTGCCCCCATGAACTCCCTGCAGGTTACCCTTTTTGAAGCTCGCCCTGCGTTCATGATATGGGCTCATGATTATTTCACCTCCATGGACGAAGGTGCAGGCAGGGGGGGGTTGAGGGGAGGGGGGGCTTTTGAGTGGGGACAACCGACCTTGTGAGATTATTTTAATCGGTGCTCTGAAGGCAAATCTACTAGCTTGTCATATAGTCTTGAGATGCGGATCTCCAAATATTCAAACCCCTGCCAAATACAGTTGGTAATGAGAGGGTGGGGAACAGCAGCAGCAGCAGAAAAATGCAATAGCTGGCTGCATGCCTGCCATGGGTGTCTTCAATATCAAAATATCGGACAAGTTGTGTCAACAGAAAAGGAAAAAAAGAAAAAAAGAAAAAATTAGTTTTTTTTTTAATGCCAGACAAGCAGCAGCTCAAGCGACCTAACTGAAGAAATGAAGGGAAGGAAGAGAAATAAATTAAAAAAAAATACCTCTAAGTTAAATGCGTTCCCTCCTGTCCCGTCCCATCCCTCCCAGTGGTTGGATGGATGGATGAAAAACATCATCTCGTGGCTTGTATGGCATGATGGGAGAGTTGGAGACAAGTTGAAGCTAGCCTTCCCTTGGACGTACAGAAGGGAAGAAAAGGGAGGGCGACAGAGGGCCCACATGGGTCATGTGTGCTTCTTCGATTCCAAGGCAGCAGCAGCAGAGCCCCGGTGGGGGTCCGGACAACTCCTTCCCAGTTCCATCCATCCATTCATCCCTCTCCCGTGGGTCCCTCCTCCCTGGTTGGATG
>OX579641.1:10516587-10742353 GCA_951230915.1 Antitrichia curtipendula
TTTTGTGTTTTGAATCATTCTCTACTTCTTTCTACTTACTATATTTTTCCTATATGTTGTACAATTCCAAATGATGTGAATTTTTTTGAGCATGTAGCCAACTTGTCTAGGAAAAAGAATAAAAAGAATCACCATCATTTGGGACAATTTTTCATAGAAAATTGAGCTTGTGAAGTGCAGCTGCCCTATTTTTTGCAGGGCCAAAAAGTAATTTCAGTGAATTTGAATTCTTATATCTTACAATCCACACGGTGAAATTTTTTTAATTGTTTTCCACATGTTCTCAAGTCAATATACTACAAGATCATATGGTTACATGTGTCAAAAAAAGTGTCTTTTTCAAAATTTTATACTTGTACTAGAAAAGGCAATTTGGGTAGAAACATAGTCAAGGAACTTAAGGGGTAAAAGCACAACAATTTTCATAACTTTTGACCACATGGTTTAAAAGTTATTGCATGATATGTAATTTTCATTGCTCGGTGAGCATCCCGGGCAACTCAGAAAACTTCTTTAAAAAACACTTTTTTAAGAAATAAAAATTTAAAATTGATTCTCTAGATTTATTATACATGAAAAGCTTTGAATAATTCCATTTTGATTAATGAGATGAAAGTTAT
Source organism: Antitrichia curtipendula (assembly GCA_951230915.1). Lineage (NCBI taxonomy): Eukaryota > Viridiplantae > Streptophyta > Bryopsida > Hypnales > Leucodontaceae > Antitrichia > Antitrichia curtipendula. The sequence goes on from OX579641.1 coordinate 10,517,208, forward strand.
GAAGAATTGTAGTTTGTAAGTAGGCATAGCACAACAATTTTTATAACTATTGACTACATGGTCAAAAAGATTTTGTATAATATGTAATTTCTTTTAGAATTCGACGACATGAGTAGCTAAAGAAAATCACTTTAAAAAACAAATAAATATTTTTGATTGATTTTTTAGACTTATATATATGTGAAAAGATTTGAATCATTCCATTTTGATCAATGAGATGAAAATTATGAAGAGTTATAATTTGTGGGCAATTATAGAATCTCTAGTACTCCAAAAAATAGCATAGTTTTCTAATACTTATAAATTTACACTTAGCATCTATCACATGCACAAGATGTTGTAGCATTGACCTTTGTTGGTCCTCTTATTTTTACTATCAATTTTGTCACTCCTCTATGTACCTAGCCTCAATTTTTTTGTAATAGTTGTAATATTTACTACATCCGAATTCCTACTATTTGTTTATATGTCCATTTTTTGTAATAGTATTGTAAATGTGAACCTTAACCCTAACCACTTGACAATGTTAGTTTGTGTGCATATAGTAGCAATGTGCATAATTCTCTTAATGGTCAACTTTCCTCTCCTCCCCCCCTCAAAAAAAAATAGCAATGTGCACGAGTACCAATTTTGGTTATTCTAGTATGCGTTTGTATAGTTGTTTTATTCAAAAAAGTAATACTAATACTTTAAACTAACATAGGGTGAAAAATATTAGAATCTTGCTCCAATTGTAATTAAACATAGCTTGCCATTAATTGGACCAAACTAGAAAATTAGCAAATCATGGGGTACTATAATATAACTCATTTTGAATATTATAACTTCTTCAAATAACCTTAAAATTCACATGGTTACGAAAATTTGTAAAAAACATCCTCTAGGTCTAAAATTCCTAAATTCCTAAAATGTTCAAAAACTTATTGCAATTTCAAGTTCTCCGTAAAATTTGATTTGATGAATATATAGTCAAGTATAGTTTAGGTATTTGAGAATGTAATATTGAAAATTTCTCATCCTATCCAATCTAGTATTCAATACAGAAATTTACTTTTTAAATGATTTTAAATTCATTATATTTTCTTCATATTTAACTACATTCTATTAATAATTACATATTTCACAAAAAATGTTTGAAGGGTTGTATTCCATGTCCATGGAAACATATAATTAGGTATAACAAAATTTAAAGCGTAAAATATCAAGTTGAATTTTTATGCTATTTCTAATAAGAAAAACAAAAGTTGTAAGTATTTTAATGTTTGGTTCAAATGCAAGCATCCAAGAAACGAATTATTTATTTACAAAAAAAAATGGGAGTTTTGGATTTAGTTGCACAAATCTATATGAGCATGAAAAGTTTTGAATCGTCCTATTATGCTTAATCCTTAACCTTTAAGGACCATGGAGAAGTTTGGATTTCTAAAATTATGTAGATGTATTATAAAATGAAATTTTGAAGAAGAATTTAATAATGGTTTTAAAATTAACTTGGAAAACGCAATCCGTAGAGTAGATCTACTACTACACTACCAATAGTTTCCAATAAAATTTGAAAACAAAAAGAAAAAATTCCTTCTAAAATTTATTTTAAGATTGAATATGTGTAATTTTCACAAGAATAATTTTTCTTCAAACTCAAAATATTAACTTTTAATTATGGTGTATTTTAGAGATTTTTATTTTACATATTTTTTCAAGTCATTTTTTTTAATAAATCTTTTCTAGAATAGGAAAAGGTATCTTTTGAGGTCATAATACATTATATTTTCAAGAAGATGCTCTAATTGCCCACAAAACAAGATGCTCCATCACCTATTCAATTGAATTAACCAAATTAAACCAAAATTATTTGGTGTTTTTACACAACTTGAACATCCTTCTACTCAAAATCATTTATTTCAAACGTAAACGTTGAATTTTTTTGTTACCAAATCTTTTTTTCTTGTGTTCACAACCTATATCCACATAAAAAGTGTTTTTTCCAGCAAAAGTTGTGAAACACATGAATATTTTTGTAAAAAATTGGGACATTAGAAACTTCAACTTCAAAAAGTGCTAAGCGTGTTCTTTCTAAAAGTTCGAGCATTGCAAATTTGAATTGGTGAAGTTTACACTCTAATATTTTTAAAGAAAGGTATTAAAACAAATTAATCAAAGTACTTATCATTGAATTGATAAAAATAAAAAAAATTGAATAATTTTAGAGTAGTTTCTGAAAAAAAATACTTAAATTTTTTTTCCAAGTCCATTCAAAGATTAAAGAGCCATAGGATTGAAGAAGATTATTAAAAGATGATGATAGACAAAAACATTCAAATTTACTCAATATTCTCTACCTGAAATACTTCTATATGTTTTATATGTAACCTAAAGGACAAGATAAGGTCTTTGTAGTTGTAATTGGATCCTACCAATGGTTAAGCCTTTTTTTACATAGAACCCAAAAGAAATGGATGCTTGAAAATTAGTTGGTCCGAAGCACTGTGCACTCCAATAGTGCCTTTAAGGAAACATGTGGCGAGGCCAAATCACATTCTCATCAATCCATGATATATATTATCGATCACTTAGACTTCAATTTAAAGAATAACAAATCCTAGGAGACTAGTTATCATGGTGTTGCAGTCTTTGGTTTGAAGGGCCCAACTATAGCTTTTCCAAACACAAGTCAAAAGCTCAACGTACTCCTATAGTCTTCCTTTTCTATGAAAGCTTTAAGCCCATATTAGCCTTGTATTGTTTTATTATTTTTCAAACTTCTAATTACAAATTTCCTAATATTTCAATTTCCATATTTGAAAAAAATAAAAAAATAAAAAATCCCAGACTAAAAAACCCAGTGCAAAGCTTACCCCAACTTGTAGAATTATTTGTGTAGGCATCCTCAATCCTCACTCATACGTATTCGATCTCTTATGTGGCAAACTCATTAATAGAAGAGAAAAAGTTAGCACTACTTTAATGAAATTCCTTGATGAGCTTTGAAGGTGGCAGGCCTCCAGGCCCGCCTTGAAGGCCGGTTCACCGTATTTATCACGTGGCAAGCTTAATCAGTTGACGTTTTAAGTTATTACCCGGCTAATCTTACGTCGGTACTTTGAGGAAATAAAAATTGTGTGTGCATGTGTGTGTGTGTCGATGACCATCATCCGTGAGGGTCCGAGGCTTTTCTAAGATTTGGGTTGATGTTCTGCAGGGCATGCGATGATCATGTACCGCGGTTGTCGGTCCAGAATATTCCACATCAGTCTCCTGTAATGAAATGAGCTCCAAATTATCGAACTTACTTGTACCCCACACTCAGTAGTCCCTGCAGCCAGTGTCTACCTCTCTTAATAAGACTCTAAATGGAAAGTCACCATACTGGCATTGGACTACCTTTTGTCCCCGTTTTTGAATTCTGGCTTTAAGAGTTTCATTTTTTATTTTTTTATTAATCCAAATCATACAGTATTATTACCAGTGAGGTAAGCTCATTAATGTTGATGATTATTGAGTTGGGTGCAAATGAGAGGTTCATGTTCTGTCAAATATATCTTATTCATCTGGAAATCCCAGTCAAAGTGAAAAAAATTCAGTTCCAGTCATTTGTTTCACCAAAAAAAGGAAAGAAGAAGCATAAAAATAAAAATAAAAATAAACCCAACCCTAGTCAAAGATAAAATAGTAATGGGTCCTGTGGAAGTACTGGTACTGTACACACTGGTGCATGTCTACCCAGCGGTGGTACTGTACAATACAGTACAGTACACAGAGTTTGCTTACATGGGAAGATCTAACCAATCTGACTGTGGAGATTTCGGCGGGGTCAATAGGGGTAGCAAGAGTCACGAATAATAATAACAACTTATTGGAAATGGAGTGAGATTCATTTGTTTCAACTAAAAAATAAAAAAAATTTAAAAGAAGAAACGCAGTGAGATTCATTTGTTTCAACTAAAAAGTAAAAAAAGTTTAAAAGAAGAAACGCAGTGAGATTCATTTGTTTTCAAAAAAAAAAGAGAAAAAAAGAAGAGAAAGGGAGTGAGGATTTGACTACAGTAGTGATCAGGTCAGTTGGTGGGGACACTAAGAGAGGAACTTGCAAGCATTTGATATAAAATGTATGAGGGGGGAGACTTGGGGGGGGGGGTGGGGGGGGTCCACTATAACTATAAAGCTGTGCAGGAGATTTTTGGGTGCAAGAGCCAAATCTGTTGAAGTCAAAATTTCAATAGGAATGTGTGTGAATTTCTATACACACATTGGGTGACTAGTCATGGTTACACCACTTGCTAAAAAAGTTCAATTAAGCGGTATAATTGTACGCGGATATTAAATGTAGAATCAATTATTGCCATGAATAGGAAACTAGATCATGTCTCTATTGTCTCCACGTCTTGCAAAGGGTGAATGTCATTTTCTAAGGAATGAAGTGCAAATCGAAGAAAGTGAGTGTTGCACTTGGAGAATGAAGGTCACTTCAAAGTGCTACAAGGTCACTGTTCCTACCAATGATTGACACAGGCTTGCATGCACATTCCATTTTCCCTGTATGAACCAAGTGTATGGTATTTCAAATCTAATGCAAGTCATTACATATACATGCAATATTTTATTGCAAAAAACAAACCCATGATTGTTCTTACAACTTAACATATCTATGCAGTGCAAAACTATGTTAGGGATTTGGACCTACCTTCTATGTTCCACAGCTTGACAAAGTGATAGTACATGTGGAATTGCACCATTTTTGCATGATTTATGAGTACGACATTTTATGAAAATTGCAAAACAAAGTCCCAAAAAATCATAAATTTTATGTAGCATCTCCATTGATAATTTTTGAGTTCACCAAAAAATTCAAGCTGATTAGAACTCTCTTGCATCTTCAAGTACATTTTTGTATCCCAAAATTCACACTATACACCATGAGGTGACGGGTTCAAATGTACTAATGGTGATCATTTACTTCCTAAAATGATCACTCAATGGCACAATTGAACCATTCTAGAACCCCATGGGTTTTGCAACAATTTACCTTTAGGTGAAGATAGGGAACTCCGTCACTCCGAGATATGGAACAACATGATGTACGTAATCATCCTTTCGTGAACTAATAGCACAAAAATAAGCCTATTATACTATTTGTATAATAGTACCCTAATTGTACTCAAGATCTTAGGCAGTTGAAGCAATTAATTGTCAAAAATAACATAATATAAAAAAAGCACGGTTGCACCACTTGTCAGAATCATGCAACAACCTAGGAATGCAAGCAGGGATACCAATATTTTAGCTACCAATTGTCTACAAAATCATTAATTTAATGTAAAAACATTGATTTTTAGTAGAAACTACAGCTCCTTATAAATTTCACCTTTGACTTTGAGCTTGTCTCACTACATTGCACACTCCGGAGTACTTCCACTTTACATAATGCCAACTCTAGTTTTCAAGGCAAATTTGTCACCATTCCATTGGATACTCAAAAAATTGTTATAACTCATAACCTAGACCCTCTTTCTACACCCTTAGATTTACAAAAAGTACAAATACGGGCGTTCGTGATGAACTATGAGACTTTGATATTATGTCTCATTATCTCCCGGCTCTCGAACATTATCTACTCCATTACATATAATCACTCCTAATGCTAGAAAAAATAAATTTTAGAGGTTTCCACTGTGAACCCAAATTGTGGATATTGTGATGTATAATTCCTTCTTACCGTGTCCGGTACCTCTATGTTAGAGAAGGCCAACTACCTTTCAAGACAAACTAATTACAAAACCAACCCAAAGAGCAATCGTCAACCAACAGTGAGTCAGAGGAAGCCAAGGCAAGTGGGCTGATGTAATTTGAAACCCAAGCAGTCTCTGGCAATAAAATTCCGTTTCTCATTTGTGTCAAAAGAAAACAAAAAAACATAAAAACAAAAACAAATCCCAAGCAGACCATTGTGCCAGTTATTTGTTTTCCTACGGGAAAGCAAGCTCACTCACAGCTGAAACACAGTGCAATGCAAATGTACATAACATACATACATAGAAGCTTAGCTTAGAGTACAAAACCATGTTCCTTTGGCCTCACGGTTTGCAGACCTCGCCATTTTGTCAATCGCTACAAGAATATGGATCCCTCTGAACTCGGTATCTATACACATCCATCAAAGAATTCTACATTCAAAACCCAAATTCGCAGCAGCCCAATTGTTCTTCTTCACAAAGAGAGAGAGATAGAGAGAGAGAGAGAGAGAGGCTGCTAATCCAAGTAATGCACACCATCCACGTGCAGGTGAGCCGTTCTGTTGAGACTGGAAAGCATGGGCTCACCACGTTTGTTCACGGTGAAGGTGGAGATTCCTGCATTGTGCACATCAACTCCTCGGAACCTGCCACAGCAAAATGGCATCCATGCTTTCAAAGCGAGAGAAAAAAATGGACATGAAAAATCTTAAAAACCCAGAGTGAGGATCTGCCGAAACCGTTTATGGTTGTGCAACTGTTTTCAATTGGGAGCTTGGTGGAAGTGGTCTATCGAAACCCTACAACCATGAATGGCACCTTGCCGCTGGCGAATTGGTGCTTTCTACAGTAATTTGAGGGTAACCCTAAAACGATAATCACAGCATTTGCAGAACATTCTTGGACCCACTGTCATGTTTTCTATTTCAAGATTCAAGCATGACAGCAGGAGAAGAGAGTGGAAAAACGTGAACTCAATAGTGTCCGGTGGTACTGAAAAGACATAATATTATATGTACAGTACAACACATTGTAGAAGGAAGGGATCTACTTTTGAAGATTCAAGAATATTGTGAGAGGATTTGTGTGCTAAGAAAGGGATAACTTGAAGTCATGTGAAGCCATCTGAACCCATTGAGAGCATGAAAATCTATGAGCAAAGCAAAGGAGATTCTCTTTCATTATCTGGAACCGTATGAACTTGAATCTATGGAACATGAGAAGAGTCCAAAAAGATCCTTCTGGGAAATTGTGACAAAAGGGTGTCAAGAATACGGTAAGTGGGGTCCTCTAAGTAGACATAGAGGAAAGACAAATTAGGCAAGAGGTTCATTAAATCGACCGGTTTCCTTAAAACTGTTCTTCTCCACAGGATCAGCTTTGAAATGTTCACCTTGTAAATACGGGAAGTTAAAGGAATCAAAGCGGTTTATGGACTTTTTGAGTTACAGTTGTTTTGTTTCCACCCAAGAGTGATGACCTAAAATGTTATGCAGTTTCAATGAAATCCAATTTGGAGTGTGGCGAAGATCAATAGTACCTGTCAGGGCCGAGGCCTAGGGCTGTACAAAGCATGGCTCGCAGGATAGACTTGTGTGTTACCACCAACAATCTCTCACCCTGAAAAGCCACCCAAAAACATTCGTTTACAATTCTACCCAACATGTTGCACGTCACAAACTTTGTCAGAAACAAGTGAAATGAACTTCAACGTCGAAATCTCAACAGGGAGAGTGTCTTAACAGGAGTCGAGAGAATTTCTTCCCATGCCAACTTGGCTTTGGCCCAAAGCTCCACCACGGGATACACGCCGTCGACTTGAAAATTCAGGGGGTCTTCCCTCCATGACCTGAAAAGCTCTGGATATTGTTTCTTCGCTTCAGCTGTATGCAAGACAAACCCGCAATTGATAAGACCAATCAATCAAAAATCTAATGCATTCAGCTTTCAGGACCGATGAAACGTTCACACCGAGTGCTAGCGTGAATTTGTAGATGAATTTTAAGGTCTCAAGATCTACGTACGTAAGGGTTCAAGCCACTTCAATATCTCACCCATATATCCCAAATATAAATCAAACATTTGAATATGGGAACATTAGCAAAACTGTCACTAATGACCTTTGGGGTATGATTAGAGAAGGGTGAGTATAATGAGCTGCACCTAAAGGGCAAAGATGGCCTTACAATTCAGCATGCCCTCCAGAAAGAGAAGGTTGGCTTCCCGCAATGTGTCTAGGTACACAATAGGATCCTCCCTCGCTTCCCATATCAACTCTGCGCTTGTCTGGTAACAAAAAAATTCGTCCTCATTCAAAAAGATTCGGAACTGATTTGATTCCACAGCAGTAATTGCACGAAAATGTGTAGTTTGCATTGTCTTTTTTAGAACAAAGCAGGGGTTTATACATTTACACCAAAGTATCCTTCAAACTTCTGTCACTATAACTAAATTAACATACAACTTATGAACACTGACTAAGTTAGAGGATGTTAAAAACGTTCAGGACATGATACCATCGTTGGACTACTTAGCAATGGTGTAAACATGACTTGGCTACAGATCATTGAACGAGAATGAAACTGTCTGCCGCTGTCGATAACAGTGGTCTAAAACTTTCCAAGTTGCATACGAAATTCATACACAAATGATAAAAAATAAATTCAACAAATTTGGTCCAAAGACCTTTGCACGGCTCCATAAACTTCCACTCGTACAAATGTTAAATGTTATAACGTAAATAGAATCTTCAACCTGACCTAATCTCCAACTGAGAAGACTGGAAATGACACAATGCTAAACACCAAATCCAGCTGATTAGTTCGCTGCCTCTTAAGATCTTCAAGCGTTAATGCACAATATAAAAACACAACCGCATTCCTTTCTCTTAAGTCGAATTCAGGCATCTCATTGACCTCCTAGAACAGGCATTGTACAATTGGTACCTTGGCTCGGGTGATGGGGCTGGCAAAGCATTTATCAAATTTGAGCAGAGACAGAGCCTCCCGAACTCGCACCGCTTGCGCCCTTCCAATGTCCGAGAGAATCGACATATCTGAGCTTCCCTGGAGTCACAAAAAAGAGCATCCAGTCCAGTCAGATGACACGGATTCTGTCTCAAAACGTAGAGCAAAATTACGGTGGTATTAGGGCATCTCCAAAACCCCACTAAATCCTAAACCCAATGAACAGATGGTTCCTCCACATTGACGCCTGATTAACTGAACAATTGCTGTAAAGTTGGAACACTTTTGTTTGGTTCGAAGGTTTCAAAATGCAATGTTGGCCCAGTTGGGCTCTTCCAGCTTCCAACAATGGTAAGCTTCATCTTCTTCTCATTTGGAAATTGAGCAAAATTGAGAGAAAATGGGATTTCAAAGTACTGACCGCTTTTGCCTCTTCTAATTACTCCTCCCATTCCAACGTTGGAAGCCTCAACGCTAAATTTTCCCCCAGTTAAACAGTTTTGTTGAAAGCTTTTTATACCGATTTCATTTCATTGATCACATTGTGCAAAACGTAATTCCAAAAGGTTCCAAATTGTATATCCCCAGAATTAATGAAGAACATTGCATGTGCTCATTGCACCTTAAATAAAATGAAATGGGACGCAAGAAAGCTCATTTGACCTCCTCAAAACAACCTTAAAAGAAACATGAGGTCCAAAGTGAACCCAAAATTCGGGACGGAGGGAGGATGTGCTATTCTGAACTTGAATTTTGCTGTTTCATTGTGAGAATTTCGAGCTACAGTGATGAGACTCCAACTGAGAAAGAGCAAATCTAGTCAGAGTAGTAGTAAGAGAAGCCTGGTGAACTTACTTGCACGCGTCCTTCGGCGTTCCAGGAGCTGAGTCCATGGCGGACGAGCACCACGGTCTTCGCATTCGCGATAGGCCGCGGCGTCAGCGGCGCCGTGGCGCGTCGGAAATCCGTCGCGCCCCCCGTGAACGGACGCTCACGCTCGGCCACCAGGGTGGCGCCATTGCCACCATTATTCCCTGCAGCAGCTGCAGCAACGCCGTTTCCATTCACTCCGACAGTCTTCCCTGCACGTCCACATCGCCATCGCCATCGCCATAATTTCAGTGCATCTCTCCAACAATTCACAGGAATAGAGATAATTAACCAACACACGCGGAATGTAAAGGGTCTATTCACCATACAGTACAAGGGAGAGGTTCCATTCATTCCCCCATACAAATTGGTGAACTTTGAGTGAACCTATTCCCTACAACAATCGAGAATGAAACTTGGCACCCCTGGTTTCGTTTGTTTGAGCTCCAAATCCATTGCCAAAAATGAAATGTCAATAGATGAAGGGTTATCCCACGAAGCACAAATTGTATGGTTCACCTGGATTTTTCAGTGGAATCTCTAATGACCTTTATATACTGTATGGGTAATGGAGCCTCGACTTGACATTGGGCCTTTCCTTAGTAAGTTACACCACTCTAGAACCTCGCGCCATCTGAAATTTGGCCCACCTATCTTCGACCTATCTTCGTTTGAGCTAAAAACCAATTGCAAAAATGAATGTCAATAGATGAAGTGTTTTTTCCCACTAAGCCCAAATCATGTGTTTCACCTGTCTGGTCAATGGAACCTCTACTGAACTGTATGGTCTCCTTTCCATTGAACCCTAGCAACGGATGGCTTCCTTACCGAAGCTTACTACTTCTTCGCTGTTGCCATCCGCGGCCGCTCTCACCACCCGCACGGAGCTCACATCGCCAGAAGCTGGTCTCTCACTGCAGCAGGAGCTTCCCGTGCGAGATCGGAGACCCACCCCCCACACCGTCGAGGCGAATTTCGGACTCGTCTTGCTCACCACCGAGGAGTACGCCACTGCGACCACTCTCGTCGGCGCATTGGGCATCGCGACTGGCGCCAGAGGCGCGGCAGTCATGGACACCATCTCCAGGAGCTCCAGTCGTAGAATTCAATTCACGTTGCTAAATGATCCTTTCGTCGCCTCCTGCACAGAAACAGAACAAGACCCCCAAACACCCAAACATCAATCAGCAAAACCAACACACGAAAATTGGATTTCTCCACTTGGATCCCAAACTCGAATTTGGACCACAAACCAATTGACGGATCCGTGCAACTGTGGGACACAATACAATTGCAAGTAGCCGAACCAACAATTGGCAATCGCACCCCCGATGGATTGTGGGTTTCGCACCCATAATTGGAATAGCCAGGTGTGGGTTGTGGGCCGTGAATTCCAGGGGAAATGCTGGAAGATTGTGGGCAGTGATGGACGTACCAAGAGAGGGAGTCCGTGTGGAGGCCGAGAGAGATTCGAGAGGATGCTTCATGATGCTGGGGGAGCGCAATTGCTGGGGGAGCTGATCAATGGCGACGATGATGGGACTTCTCCGTTGCTAAGGAAGGACTTGTGGTGGTGGAGGCATGGCCAGTCGTCTGGACGGCAACGGGGATTGGATAATGCAGCGGCGAGGGAGCGTGGCTTTCCTGGGTCGTGGACGCCCCAGATTCGTGGAAAAAGGAAGCTTTCAGTTGGGAGCCAGTTGAAACCCAACCAAGGAAACCAAAAAACTTTGAACATTCTCATTGGCCAACACTTGAGCCCCAACCACAAAAAATCAGTATTTTTGAGCATTTTCATTGGTCAACACTTGAGAGCAAGGATAACCAAGAAACTCTGAATAGTCTCATTTGGTCAGTACTTCGGAGAACAAACCTAGAAAATCAATAATTGTGAGCACTCTTATTGGTCTATTTGAGCCATTTCTAAGCTCTTGGCTAATGGGATTGTTTAGACTTTATTATACTCTCGTCTTGAACCCAAAGTGGCCTTCAATCCATACACAAGAATGAGGACGTTTTCTCGCCGATGAATGACAAAGAATCTCTCCGTGCAGGACACTAGTGCAATTATTCATCTTCCAAATTTTGTATGAAAAAGGAAGGTGTTCTACAGTAGTTTGACTTCCAACAAATGTTTTGCATTATTTTATGCCAACAATTCACACAATACCAAAATAGATGATTTCCATGGTGACCGGCTCATCCTTTAAGAGTTAACCTTTTTTGATTCCAGAGAAACCAAAAAGGTCACTCTAAGGATGTAGTTTAAATAATGTGAAAATTTTCTAAACCTAAAAATTTGTGCAAATTAGATGAATGTTAGAATCTTGCATTATGGTAACAACACATAAAATTGTTCAAATTAGATTTTGATCTTGGTTTCAATACTATTGAATTAGAAGCGTTTTGTCCATGTAAAAAAATAGGCAGCTCCACTTCACATGATTACATTTGTACTAAAAAATGTCCAAAATGGTGGTGCTTCTTCAAGGCAAGTTGGTTACATGCTTGAAAATTTCCACATCATTTGGAATTGTACAATATATAGGAAAAAATAGTAAATAGAAAGAAGTAGAGAATGTTTCAAAATATGAAATTGTTAAGAATTTTGTTATTGAATTAAAATATGCTAATCCCTATAGTTGAAATGTTGTAATAAACAATCTACATCCTATGATTTTATTTTTTCCAAAAATATTGAAAATTGAATAAAATAAAGAGCTCCAAGTTTATTTTGGAGTAGAAAATCAATACCGACTGTCCGCAAACTAAAACTCCTCATATTTTTTGACTCATTGATCAAAATAAAATGATTATAAGCTTTCCACATATATATATAATTCTAAAAAACCAATTTCAAATTTTTGTTTATAAAAAAATTATTTTTAAAAATCTGCCCGGACTGCCCATTTATTAAAAAAAGTAACATATTAGACTATAACTTTTGACTTGTATTTTCAATGTCATGAAATTTAGTACATATGAAAGATATTCCATGTTCCCACCTCCTATTAAAATTTCAGCCTAAAATATGCAAATCTCTAATGACATTAACTTGCGCACAATTTCTATGTTGCCAAAAAATTTATGATGGTCCTTTAAGGGTTAATATGCAATTTTTGGACAATATATGAATAAATTATGAGATTTCAAAGTGTTGAAAATAGGTGGACCAAAAACTATCCTTAGGCTCTCATGACTAGAAGGTGTACATTTTAGACATGAACTTGTAGGGGTCAATTTTAGAAATAGATAATAATGAGGTACACTTACTTTACATCAAACAATACAAAAATTATATGGACCATTCTAATTTGTAGAAGATTTCTAAATACCACTAGTATACACTAATAATATTTTAATATACTAATATATTAAAATATATCATTATATATATGATAATATACTATAATTGTTCACCACTAAAATTGCACCCTATTATTGTGTATTTTTTGACCTCTAGCCAATAAAATAATATTATAAAAAAATAAAATGTAAACATTGATAGTGTTTTGAGTATTGTATTTGAGTGTATGGCATAATCTAAAGCTTGTGTCAAAGATTTTAGGCTATAAAAATAATTAGAAGATACTCAATTTTTCATCTACAATTAACATTGATAATGAAAATTCAATTGAGTGACTGAGAATTGGTGGTCAATTTCATTGTCAAATGGACGATAACAGAGTTTTACTTTGCTATAACTTTTGAAGCATGAACCCGATGATTTTGATTGGAGATGGTCGTCTAGATTGTTATTAAAGAAAATCGTTCCATATTTAAAAACCAATTTTGCTAATTATCACAACTTGAGTTTAGGATTTTTTAGTAATCGGTGAGTCTCCCAAATTAATGATCTAGAGCTGAAATTTCTGTGGTTTATTTTCATAGTAGTTGGGCATGCTCCTACCCTAGGGCATTTAAAAATATACTACCTCCGTCCCAAAATGATCTTCATGTTGGACCAAATCTTATGGATTAAGGATAAAAATAACTTTTTAAAGACTCAATTTGCATAGTATGTAGGGTTTGGTGTTCCCTTTGCATCCTAAAAAATTTGAGTTTTGAAGCCCTTTTCAAAGTGTAGTTTTTGAATATTAAAAAGTGAATATTTTGGGCCGTTTTTAAAGAACACCAGTAAACACTTAATTGTTGAGTGTGAGGTTGTCATTTTGTGGGCATTTAGCATATGCGGAAGACCATGTATAGACCTTTGTTTCGGCTTCCAAAGCTTAATATACTTCAATTGGGAAATACTCAAAGAGATGCAAAAAATAAAAACTATAAGTGTGGATTGATGCTTTCAATCATTATATTTGTCTTTTGCTTGATGTTTGCATGGATGGAGAGAAAACAACCACTTAGAGTTGTTTTGCTAGTCTCAAATAACAATCATAAGCCAAATTTGACCAATTTCAACATTACAAAGTGCAATAGGAAGATCATTTTGGGACAAAAAACAAAAGGCCAGCAAGAAGATCATTATGGGACGGAGGGAGTATTATTTTATGTCCTCTACATTTGTGAAAACAAGACTTCTTTGCACGTGCAAAGACTAAACATTGAAGATGGATTCAAGGCAACTTTTGGGTGAAATTTGATGAACGTGAAGTCCTCACAAATGGCCAAAATTTTAGTTTTGAAGTGAAAGGCGACATCTAATCTTTCAAGCTTTCGTAAGAAGAGAATCGAAGAGCAGGTAACCCTCGTAAAATTGCTGGAAACATCCTGATAGACAACTTCGATACCGCGAGTGCCTCAAAAGGACAATCAGAATAGCCCCACAATGAACAGCCAGGAGAAAACACCTGCCACAGCTAACTCATGAGAAAACGGAGGTTCAATAGACGTTGTGCGTTAAGCAAAGATGTCAGCTCGACATCTTCGTCTTCTGACTTCATGATACAGAAGAATACTAATTATAAATTTCTTAGAACAAATACAACAAACTACTTCCAGAATTTCTAATCAGCAGGACATATGGAACATTCTCGGAGAATCGCCACTGCTCTCTTCAGCTGAACACGGTGATGACGAAAGGCCCACAAAAAGCATCCGAACCACGGTAGGCAGTCATTGAACTATCCAGGTGAACTACGTCAGCTTGCTGTCCTGGGAAAATCTAAAACTAAAAATCAAACATTACAAATGATGGTACACAAATCGGATACTAGGTGCCGATCCGATCCAAATCTAGGTGCCGATCCGATACCCAATATCAAAAAAACTTTGATGTGGTTCCCTCTGAAGAAAAGCATGTCAAAATGCAAATGGGTATCATCTTTGGGTGATCTCGTATTCCAATCCACCCCCAGCCTTCAGTCTTTCCATGCGCGCTTGCAGACCTGAGAGGGCCTTGTCCTCACCCACATCCCCAGTCGAACTCGACCGAGAGTGTGACATTGAGCCATTAGAAGAAAAAGTACTTGAGTGAGACACTGTAGTTCCAGTTGCTCCTGCTTGAATACTTTTCATCCTCTCCCTTATCGCATCTAAAGTGCCTCCCATAGCTTGGTTGTGGGGTTTCAAATCACCAAAACCTGTCAAAACAAAAGAGGCAAACTGAACATCAAGACAACCCACATAACTGGAAAATATGCAGCTTAAGAGACCTACTGTAAGCAATTGTGGAAATTCGTGGCAAGACTCTCACCTTGTGCAGTAGCCATAACATTATGCCCCGCAGATGATTTCAAGGGCAATGACTCAGTAAATTCAGTAGACCTTGAATCTGAATATGAAGGGCTGTTATTATCCTCAAATGCATGCAAATCATGGGAGCTACCACTTTCCACGCCAACACCCTGGCCCCTTCCCCGATGTTGAAATGACGTTAATGATTTGGTGTAGGAAACGGTTGGAGACGATACTGGTGGAGGTGTGGCGATAGGAATGCTTCCAAAAGTCCTGCCAGCAGCTGCATTTCTTTCCATCTGCCAAAGCAAAAGTCAATCGCAAAAGGTTACATCGTGATTGGGTAGTCCTTTGGAATGTAAGAAATCGAGAAACAGCGTCCTAAAAATGGGCACTTGCGTCAAAAAGTCGAAGAGTGGCTTCAACCAGATCTAGTTCGATCACACGCCAACCTGGGCAATGCCGTCGCTGATATACGTCCGAAAAGCTTCACTTGCATTTTGCAGCTGGGAGAATATATCCACCTGTTTTGAAAGTGATTATGTCAGAAGATCAATAAGAACAGTTTGGATGAGCACTTCCTACAATGATTTACACTGAAATGGCTGGGTGTTCCTAATGAGGTTACTGATTCTTCCATTAGTGTTAGGTAAGACATTGATTGTGGCTCAAAATCTCATAAACTAAGAAAAAACATCATGGGATCATTCTTTAGGTGTCCGTCATGGATCATTTGACCACAATAGGTTGTTCTACCACTAGGTTATTCTGAAAAGAGAAACAGATTAAAAAATACTGCATTGAAATTCAAGCCAACCGAAAGAAAGAGCACCATTTTCACACCTGCGGATATAGCTGTGTGATGCGATACAACTCATAAAGTCCAATTGTGCAGGTCTGCTTATCACCAATTTTTTTGAAAACTGCAGCAAGTTCTTGCTGCAAAAAATTGAAACCAACAAAACAGAAAACCAAATTATAATCACAAATATGCAAGTTTTGTTGACAAGATATAGCCCAGTCCCACAAACTTAGCAAGAATTCACTAGTACAAAGTAAAGAGCTAACATACTTTCAGCTGGGTCTCGGCAGAATGATTTGACGGTGAAGAACCTCCATTGTTTGAAGCAGACCACTGTGTTTGTCCAACTGTTCCCAAGGTCTAAGAGATTCCACGCAGAAAAGAACCAAACACCCATCAACAAACTTGTACAAAGAATTGGCTAAGCAGGAAAATATAAACACAAAATGTTAGCACATCCAAGAATGTAGCATGAAATAGATGATTCTACACGTTAATTAATCTTGCATTGAAACAAACTATCAATCCTCTTTTGAGGATTCCTATCTTATAACAGATTTGACAGATGTCTAAAAATTATCCTGCTGTACAAGGGACATCTAGCCTCTATTAACGTTACAAGTCAGCTATATTCCTAGACAGTGTCTAAAGAAACACTGAATTTCTAGACATCACGCCGGACTAAGTTCGTCAATCAAGTTAAAAAGACTGTTCAATCCATGCCTCGGGCTCTTAAAGAACACAGTGAAATATCTCCAATCTAATAGAAATTTCACTTCCTTATCATAGCACCTGAAGGTTGAGGTCGATGTAAGCAAGAATGATAGGCTGAGGCTCCCGATCAATCGGCACCAACGAAAGGTGACCTTTAATTGCAGTTCCACGTAGCTTCACTAGCTCATGCAACAGCGTCTTAACCATTCGCAAAGGCTTATCATCTGCTCCAGCTCTGTTCAGACACATGTTTTATTAAAGTACTGAATGACAAAACAAAGTCAAAGGGTTAAGCACGTGAAAGAGGAAATTCTGCAATCTGAATAGTATAGGAAACGCGAAACCCATTACGTACCTTTTCCTTATTTCTGCCATTCCCAGCTCCTCAAAGTACTCATGAATGCTTTGAAGAATTCGGTCAAGGTCCACTTCAAGCAACGTGGAACCAAGAACCTGCAACCAAAAAAATTAGTCCGATCCAAGATCCCTGCATGTCCTTCAAAAATATTTTGGTCAGAATTGTGAGACGTGAGCATAGATTCTAACCTTTGTGAGCTTGATAAGGCACTTGACGACAAGATCTAAAAATTTCTGATTCCTAACAACTGCTGTCCCCTGTTGACGACCGGTGAACTTGGATGAACCCATAGGTCGCAGTAGGTAGATCAAGACGATGAATGCTGATGTGCGATCCGCATTTTCCTGGAAACAACGCCAGTTCGCATGTAAGTCATCAGAATCCATCAGGTCATAGACTTTGTATGCTCTTGTAGGGGTTCAAGCATCCTGCATGTGCTTCAACCAGACGCTGATCGAACTATTTCCTAATTAATAAAGACAGCACTGGCTTACCAGAATTTTCAGCATCAGAACATTCATAGCCTTCAAAAGCTGACTACCGTCATCCATGACCAGGACTCGTTCGTCCAAGAGCCACACCAGAAGCTCAGTGATGAGATTGTGCAGGGTGCCTTCCTTCACAGCTCTTGCAAGTTTCTTCACTTGAAATGTCTACACAAACAGGTTTATAATCATTCAATGCCAGATATAGGTTCTTAGGGAGAACATTCTTGTTCATACCAAGAAAATTCTCATTAAACGAAAAAGTACCGGTAAATTTCAATAATACCATCCCATAGCTAAGTAACGTAAGTGGTATATGATTACTTTCAACGTTTCGCCAGAAATACCTGCATGAGGGTGTTGAGAACGTATTTACAAGATCTTGAAGAGGCTCCGGCAAGACCTAGATTGAAAGTTGTAGTAACCTGGCAGTGAAGTGAATTTTGTAAGATTCAGTAGAAGAACAAGCAAACAACCAGAGCTCCATCCTCAAGCAACAGTACACTCACAACACATCATTGATATTTGTATAATAAGGAGCGAGAGAATGTTTAGTAACAACATAATATTACCAAGGTGACCGATTACATTGACAAAAATAAACAATAAAAATCAGCATTCGCACAAACTTTGATCCAGCTATATGCCAGCGATGGGTCCACAACTCGAAATGAAAATAGTTCCTTGACAACAATTCGACGCGGCAAAAGTCAGGTCGCTCACCTTAACAAAGAGAGTGGTGACAAGAAGGTCAGCGTCATTTGCAAGTTCATCAAGAGCCCCACTATCAGGATCTCCAGCAGCTTTAGCCAACTCGTGACAAACGAGCTTTAGACCATCAACAACCTGGAAAGGATAATAAAGTTTAGATTTTACTAAGGAACTCAGATAAAAATGTGAACAACAAATGGCAGAGTAATCTAAAACTGACACTATGTGAACTTGCAGGTAACAGAGAAAATAATACATTTAAATTTCTTGATTTACAAGACTCGAGTGTGTTCAACACCATGTTCCACGGCAGCATTAGTAGGAGATACGAGGAATCGGATACTTAAGGAAAAATATTCGAATATTGAACAGAAAAAACAAAACTAGATGGAAGACTACAAATGATTAAAAAGGATCACGTGGGACAATTGACAATCAATCCACAAGATGTTCAGCACCTGCTCAGATGATGTTGCATTGTTGATGATGTCAAGAGCTTCATTCCAGTCCAATGGACTTGATTGTCGCATACTTCCGTGAGGTCCCTCAATTCCAACCTCAATGTGCCCATTACTTGATCCCGAACTGAAAGATGTAAGAGCAGAATCCATGTATCCCAGTAGCCATCAGAAAATAATGACTACGAAGCCTTTCAAGTGCAACGTCAAATCATGTGGCTATCCTTTCTAATGCTTGTTGAATTTGGAGGGACAAATTCTCTTGCCCAGGAAATCAATTAAATAGGTCTCAGACTGCTCATAAAACTAAGAAACAGATGGGAGTACTTGAGATTCGACCATAAAGGCTAATGGGTGAAAAGACATCAAAGACATGATAACAAAGATACGACAAATTGTCCCAGAAATAGCGTTGGGTTGAACACGCACACACGTGACGGAGACGACTTCTGGGTAGTTGGACTCAGCGATAAGCTCTAAGGCCTTAACTTGTAGCTAAAATTCACACAAAAATGGTGGATGCCTGTGATGTTCTTGCTGAGGCAAGTTACACACAGGTCATCCTTTGCCCGCAGAATTCCTACCAAAAAGTCCTCTTAATTATCGATCATCCCCTAACATTGGGAGAAAAGCAGACACAATTCCACTGTTTTCCGACTAACCTGGTGTCCACAGCAGAGCGCTTAACAGACGCTCTTCCTTCGTCTGCCCTTGCTTCGACGGCTCTTGCCTCGTCTGCTCTAGCTCCACCAGGTTTACCTTCCTTTCTCTTATCCATTTCTCGAGCCTGCATAAAGGAAGAGCTAAAATCAAAACATGCAACGAATGACAAGTACTTACTAGTGTAACGAGCTGAGAGGTCAGGAAACAGCACAACCAGCGTGAAGATTTCTCGAATGTATATACGACTCACCGTCCACTTGAACTTTTCCTCCATGACTCCTTTCTGTGCACTTGTAATTTTGCCTACATACCTCCAGATATCTTCACCTGCAGATTAGACACAGAAAATATTAGACGTTGAAAGATGTTGGTAACACAAGATGGAGGAGATTTTAAATATAGTTTCTTTAAGCAGCGTTCTAGAGCTGAATCCACACCAAAAATAATTGGAACACCTAACCAGGGTATTATGCATCTAATTAAGTAACTTCCACGCCCTAAACACGGAGAATAATTCAGGATTTGCAGCTAATATGGCGCGACAGCTCAACATCAAGCAGCGATCTGTACCGAGACAAATGAAACTACACAATATGCTCATAACTCACCCAGAATTTTGTATGCGGTAGCCAGTGCTGCTAAGGACGCTTTCCGAATATCACCGTCTCTTTCGACAGTAAGTGATGCTATGGACGACAACGCTTTGGTAGAACCCACAATCTGCACAAAAGGATGAAACTTCGTATAATCAGCAACTGCAAGAATTAGATCGAACTTTAAGACATCTGATTACGATCGGCCGAAAATATGAAAATAAGTTAGATCCTAAATTGATGCAACCAAACACCTCTACCCCTACTCATAGTGACTAAAGAGTAAGAACCAACAACTAATTATGTCGTCAAGAAAGTCGGAGAAACATAAAGAACCTCAGAAATATCACCGTGAGAAAGGAAGATGCCTTTTAAAATTAACAAAATCCAGCATACCATCAGGTAGGCCATTGAAAATAAATTAATATAACCAGCCTAAACTGAAGAATTAAAAAATCAAGGTTCCGATAACTCGGGAAGAGGGAAATACCTCAATACCACACTGCTCTATCATAAACTCAATATTCTCGACACATTCAATCCTCGTGCGGTTATTCTTTGATTTAAGACCATCTGTCATAAATATAAACACTTTCGGAGCCGGGAAGATAGAGCATAAGAGCCTTGTCAACTCTCGAATTTTCTCACGGACCTTCTCAATGTTGTGTCCAGACTGATTCAAACAAGGAAATTGTCAGCACAAATAAGGAACAAGTGAAATCCAAAACACAATTCCAGAGCCTGAAAATCTCACAACATATTCGAGCTACATCACCGTGAGCAATACAGCAAGACCAGAAAAGAGGTGACAATAAAACTTTGAGTGATATACCTTTTCCACCAAACACGGAAACAAGATGCTTGCTTCAAATTCACTGAACATGTATGCTTCACCCTTTAGTCCCTCTACTAGGTCAAAGAGGAGGTCAATGACCTGAATCAGAACAATCAGAACAAGGGTCAAGATCTGAATCAGACCTGAATCAGAACAAGGGTCAAGACCACCTCAGAGGAATAACACTCGAATAACGGATCTTCATACGGAACTAAACTCGAGACATAGTGAAATGAAGAACGAGACCGAATCACCAATTCTCAAAAAATACATTCTAGGTGATAATTCTATGAAGTTCAAGGAAGAGTCTCACCTTCAGAAGACATGTCGTATTCGATTCAGCAAATCGTAATGAGCTCCACCGGAAAATGACATCCAGAATCTCGATGATCTCTTTTGTTTGATTTGGAATAGCCTATACGAATATGAACCAAACAATATTACAACGACTACATAAGATAAACCACTTGCAAAACCCGGCCCGGCCGGATGGACGGTACAGCCGTTAAACGCGAACACTTCAATGTGGCCACTCCTCGTGAAACATCAGAAAGCACAGAAGCTAAGGACCAGGAGTAACAGACGAGAGGTTAATATTGATACGCAAAAGCTTAGGTCAGTCTCCAACCTTCTGTTCCAATAGAAAATTAACAAGGCTAGTGCTACAAATCATAAGAACTCAATCAACTACAAAAGTCTCTCTATAGAATTATATTGAGAAATTGTTGAATGAATAATGACTTAACAAAAAAATGATAGTGCACAAACCCTTTGCAGCAGCTCAAGGCCTTCAATCTGCTTCTTGAAATCCGGACTTAAGAGTTTCCTCTGGAGATCTTCCCGGAAAAACTTCACAATATCAGCCTGCAGCATACGCCATAACCAAGGAAAATAAGCAGTGACGTTATTCAGGTACAACAGAAGCACTAATACATAAAATTGTAAAATTCAAACAACGTATAATGCCAGTAATTTATCACAGGCTTAAGTTGAGAAACTTTTGCAAATTTGAAAGGAAAATCTTATTTCACCTCGACGTCATGTGGCTGTTCTCTCCTTGCAGCATCATCAAACTTATACTTCCGAAAATTCAACCTTTCTCGTTCGGCCTAAGCAGACAACCCAAACAGCAATTGGTGAGCGACCCGAACATTGTCAAGTTGGCAGGATACTGCCCCAGAGAGAAAAAGGGAGAATTGATAACGTATATACCTATTTATGTGATTTTTTGGGGAATGTAAAGAAGAAAACCTAGTTCGATCAATACGAGCAAGGTGTTAAGCACAACTAATTAGAACAAATAATCAAAACGACTGCAAACCTTGTGCGAGTCTTTCAGATTGAAAAGAGGTTGTCCCTGCATTTGTGAATCGTACGCCTCCGCAGCTAATGTAGCTGATGTCTTTGTCTGTTTCGGACCCGATTGTCTCTGTCAAAATAGATACAACAAACACGATAAGAAAAAATCTGTAAATCCCTAAACTGTAAATTTCAAAATTCAACACACATTGACTGAGACATGTATGAGCTTGCCTAAGTGAAAACAGACTAGTAATTAGAATTTGAACCAAAATTGTAGAACCCACCACCTAACCAAACTGATAATATAATAAGACAATCTGACAAGTACTGAGGATATTTGTAGAAGGTGGAAGCCCGGATAGGGATGTGAATGCTGAAGTGATAAATCGTCGACTATCATATAAAAAGTAGGACTTTTCGGAGCTTACAGAAGCTGCACCACGGCCAACGGTACTAGGATTTCTACTTGACGCTCGAATCTCAGAAGAAGATTTGCTCCCAGCCTTGGGCGTAGTGCTTGCACTTGTGAATGAATCTTCTGAGGCACCTGCACAAAATCCACATTTTAATATCACAAGGTAGTTTATTTCACTGAAACATCAGGAAGAAGTGGAAGAAATAAAGTTCGCATCAAAGATAACAAGAGTACTACAAATACACGCATAGATAAAAATGAAGGTAGTTGTAAGAAAACTAGAAAACGGATTTTTCAGTACGCAATCAAGTCGATCAAGAAACGTACTGGAGGATCTTTGATGATCGAAAACAGTCTGCAAAGCAGCGAGGGCTGACCCTTGAACGCCTTTAGATGCTTTCATTACCTGAAACAGAGTAATTAGTTTAAAAACGAAGGCTAGACCCTTCCGAATTGTTGCCGAAAAAATAGTCACGGTATAACCCTACACCTTGGAATGGAGACTGTGAACAGCACTTCACCATGGAATCAGCAGAGAAGGTGGACAATACCATTCACGAAGGGTAGTCTAGCTATTCAACAACTAGAAACGAAGGATTATTACCAGTTCAATATCGAAGACTCGAATAAGCTCCACCAAGCACGCTTCGGCCGATTTCCGCATGTCAACGAATTTGTCCTGCACCACCACAATTAGCAAGAGCATCCAGCATAAGCAATGTAAATGTTTTGCTAGAACTACTTTTTTCAACATAACTTTAGACCACATGAAATTATCCATACCTGTAAACCCATGGAAATGGGCTTCACAAGCTGTAAAAGAGCTGGCTGATCCCCCTGTTTTGCAATATTCCGTGCTACCCACTCAAAAAGCTCCTTCCGTCCTTCAGCAGATATTTTGGCTTCTACCAGTGCAGGAATAATATATGGAAGCTGCAACCACAGTGCTCAGATCAATAACCAACAACGGCAAGAAATGTCAACCACGAAGCGTTTCATCACATTATGGCTAGTAGGTTACATAAAATATTCATGGACAAACACACGTTTAGAAAAGCACTGCTCACCATTTTATCAAGCTGCAATAACAGTACCCAGGCATCTAGCATCTTGATGACTGCTTCACGGACAACCTTCTTATTATCTCCAAGGCACTTTAGGGCATCGCCCAAAATCCCCTGAACAGAACATGACAATCATACCAAATGAGTTGAAAAAACATTTACGAGTTCCATGAATACATATAGGGTGCTTTCCATCCGGGAGATTATCCGTATACACAGATCATCAAACTCCAAGTCACTTAAGATCACAAAAATACCACAACTGAGTCTGACATGGCATTTAGATCAAAAATTGACAACGCAGGTGCACATGATACGATGAGTATATTAACATCCAGAACTCACCTTGCTGTGTTTTTCAACAACCGGCCCCATGGCTGCTGCTATCGTGCCAAGGGTGGTTAATGTCATTATTACCAAGTTCTTGTTTGAGTCATTTAACCTCGCTTTCAAGCTCATGAAAAGCTCACCTGAAATCGACAGAAATTCAGCACATTATCCAACAACTGAGTCATACGACATTCTTGAGCACAATCACCATGGACGTCAACACAAAAAGACAATAGAAAAATGTGTAAATGATTCTGGGTAGCTCATCAGGCGGATTCAGCATACACAAAATTGGGTCCAAAATCACGGTGAATGCCAAAAGCGATGTGAGTTCTGTTTAGATTCAAAGGCGAGGGTGGATATGCTCTTATATGAGTGGCTTGATGCCACCTGACAATGGAGGTCTAAAATTCTAAAATTCACTTCCCAAATGCAGGTTTAAATTATTTAAGACAGTCCTCATTTAACTTCAGAATGAACCTATTAGTGGAGGTCTACGACAACAACATTCGACAAATGTACCTGTTCCAGTAGGTTGAATCCTTTTATGAGCTTCCTCAATGATCCCATTCAGGATCTCAAGTGACTCTTGTCTTAGCTGCATGAATGAATGGCCAGGTAGGAACAATTATGCACAATTCAAGAGAAAAAAGATAGTACCAAGAAGAAAATTATGAAACAATAGATGGCATATATAAGAGACATCGGCAAGAAGTTAATGTAATGAGCGATTTATGTGTACGAACAAATTCTGAAATACAATGATCTCTAATCACATCAATTAGTCCTCCAATACATTTCACCAAAGAAATAAACCATATGAGGGAAATATGCTTGCCTTCCAGTCTGGACTGCTCATATTTTTCAGCAAAGTCGGGGTCAATTTTGCACTAATATCTTCGCGAGGTAAGCCATCAGTGCCGCCTGACGGGGCACCAACATCAACCGCTCGAATAGCTCTTTTAGGAGCACTTACAGGTCCCTGACAAAATCTCTCATCAATTTAGACTGAAAACCTCTGAATAAAAAAAGGAAAATGCTCCAATAATGTAGAAAAATGATAGCACCGATTTACGGCATGAAATTACCTCGTAAGGGTTCTTTTCAATTTCAGCTTCAATCATGGTTTGAAGCTGTGGCTTCACATCAGTTAAAAAGCCTTTGAGGTCTGCAAATAGCGACCAAAAAGCTTATATAGACAAAGTTCAGCACGAAAGTGAGGAGGAAAAACAAAAGCGAGGAAGGAAAAAGAGTCGATATGCGGTCCAAATGAGTAGGAACCTGGGCCAACAAACTTGTGGAGAACACCAAAAAGCTTAATCGTTGCAGTTCTGACAGCAGCAGCACTAGACCCAAGTCCAGTATCTTTACAAAAGCTGATGAGGTCCTGCAATACATAACAATAAAACAATAAGATGATAAATTTTGTTTTATTTTATTTTATTGTTTATTATTTATGTATGTAAGAAATCAAGTTGCTTATTCCTACAAAAAGAATCTGACTGAGCACGTATCAAAACAAGCAGCTGAAACAACCTTCAGCGGAACATGTCCTATTCCAAAGTCGTCCAGCGCAGTAATCATCCAACTCAGACCTTCGCTAAGAACTTTAGGGTTCTTGTGGTCCTTCATTATCTTGAAAAGCTGCATCATGTGTGCCATCAAAATAGTCAAGAAGAGGTAGTCTATCTTAAGTTAAGATGCAAATGACAGAAGCACTGAAAAAATAAGTAACATTTTAAGCTGGAACATACCCTTTCGAAGACAAACTTTGGTCCAACTGCCTCACAAAACGTAGTAAGACATTTTGTTGCCTGAATCCTTGTTTTGATATCACCCACTTTCTCAACAACACCTGTACAGAATAAAAATAACTCTCAGAAGTGAGAAACTAATCTACTAAATTGAAAGATATGGCAGTAAAATGGAGATTGCAGAGCATTAGCACTCGTAAAAAGGTGGATGTTTGTTAAAATAAAATCAGAGTCCCCACAAACACAAGGCAAACAAAACCCACCTGTAAGGCACAGAACGACACACTTCTTGGAAAAGCGTGTGGCATTCTGAGCTATCAGTACGACGGCTTCGATAGCTTTCTGTTGTACCTGCACACTCGCGATTCGATTGAGATGTAAGAAGTCAAGAATATCTACAAGACAAATGCTTCGGAGATAAGGATAAGACAAGTAATATCTAAGCCAAACGACGTGTCTACAGCAACCAGTTAATAGAGCAAATAGAATACCGAGCATACTAGAAAATCCATGCTAGAAATGATTGCATTCTCTGCAGAAGACAACAACTGGTGTACCTGAATATTTTTCTCATTCCATCCAGGTAATATACACAAGAGGCGAATGAGAAGTTCAGCGTACTGATCAAGCGTCTCCAATCCTTCAACGCTATCCTTCAGAGAAGTAATAGCTGAATACAAATGGCATGCATGAGACTAAAATATGTGAAAGACAATCCTTCCCAAGATCTTCTTTTAGGTAGCACAATTGATAGACGAGAATTGAATAGATATTAGGTTGATAACACAGTGAGACGATTAAGATTCTATAGCTAATATAAGGAGATTAAGTAAGGAGATAGAAGGGTGTAAACTATTACATAGTACACTCAATTTTCAAGGGGCTCCTTTAATTGAATCATGCAAAACAATACCTCCTGGAATTCAATGTTCCGGACAGTAACTAGAAAGACAAAAACACTGTGCCTTATCCTCACCTTCAAGACGCTCTTTCCAATTCGCACTCTTTAAATTTGCCATAACATCCGGCTCAAAAAGAGCACCTAGTCTGGTCTCGATGTCTTCCAAACTCATCTCTCCAGGCTGGCAAACACAAAAATGAAAGCTTAATAATCTTGGTCCATAATTTTGCAAAGCCTAAAGACCTTCCTCAGGAGGCCTATTTTCAAACTCCTGCTGTACCTGGGGCCTACGGTAAGTAGAACTGCAAGTCTGCAATCACAGTGTATTAAGCAGATGCGGATGATCACCAAGACATCAATAGGAGACAAGTTCCAGTATCTACCTCAACATCCTCGGGTGCCTCAGCCTGGGCCTTCGCTGAAGCTGAACTGCCGTCGGTTTTCTTAGCACCAGACTTGGCGGATGCAGTACTAGACTTTTTGGGGATCTGAATTATAATCCACCTCTTTCATTACTCCAAGAAATCAAAGTGAGAACAAAAAAATTCCCATATACAACAAAACAGCCAGTACATTAGATTAAACAAAAAACAGATTGGAATTGAAATCGCCTTAAACAGAAACATAATTAAAGCAATGTTAACTTACAGCAGAAACGGGTCTTTTCCCAGAGAGAAGACTCGCTGCTGAAGAAGTCTTAACACCAGCCTGTAAACAAATCTCAATTTTAACCATTTCAGCAAAGCACATTTAAACCCCAAACGATTAACAAAAATAGCAATAACCAAGGTCGTTTTCCAGTGCAAGTAGGCAGCAAGACCAA
The DNA here is from genome assembly GCA_951230915.1 of Antitrichia curtipendula. Lineage (NCBI taxonomy): Eukaryota > Viridiplantae > Streptophyta > Bryopsida > Hypnales > Leucodontaceae > Antitrichia > Antitrichia curtipendula. The sequence goes on from OX579641.1 coordinate 10,544,615, forward strand.
TCCATGGATTTACCATTAAAGACTAATTTCTGAAGTAAACTTAAAGTGACTACGAAAAATCTATCCATTCACCTGGGATGAACCATTCGCATCTGCTTGAGCCCTAGAAAAAACTGCCACATAAAATGCCCACAAAAAACCCTTAGTACGACTGAATACGATACCAGTAAATTAAAATCTTAAATTAAAAATCATGCCTCCAGTAAGGTAAATCCAGTGAATACGTCAGAAATGAAATGCACACGACGAAATGCTTTTAGGTTAGGATAACTTGCTCATTCTGTACTCTAAGAAGAAAACAAAACATTATCCATTCTCCTCAGAAAGAGAAACCTTTTCCAGGAACCTCACAACCTAAACCACATAACCAGAACCAGAACCAACTGAAGAGAACCAGCAAAGCGACTGAAACACCAACCTGGTGCTGCTGTAGCAGGTGCACTGTTTTCAACACCGCAAAGTTCAATAAGCTTCTTCTTCCTGACTTCATCGAGCTTCTCCAATGGTCTTTCCAGCACCTTCATGCCTACAACCTGCGAAGTTCGCAGAAACGCTTTAACATGAATATGCAGCAATAAGAATTAACGGAATACTACAAAAGTTAAGGCCAACATAGAACACCCCACAGCACAGTGTTGAACTTTTAAGTGAAAAGCAAAATCCAGGAAACAAGACTTTCCAAGTATATCAGAAATATCAGACAAAAATTTAAAAGTAGAACATGCAAACAAGAAGTATACGGGATTTGAAATTCACCTTTGCAAAAGCAGCCAGGGCCAGGAACGCTGCATCTCGAACTTCTGGAGAACTATCATTTAGGCCCTGCTTCGAGAACCGTGTGACAATTAGTGACAACTCGAATGTGAATACAATCGACATACACTACCTAATATCAGGGCTGGCTGACAATTGATAATCATGTTCACTGGACAGGTTACAGCGAAGGGAATAACGGAAGAGAGTACCTCCATTAGGATGGGTACATAATCCTTGTGCAACTTGAGCACTGTTGACTTATTACTGGTCTCGATACAGGTAGCCACCCAGGTCAGACATGATGATCGTACCAAAGGAACTTTGTTTTTCGCAGCAAGCTTAACATCTGAACAATGTTGCAAACAGCAATTTCATAAGTACAATCAAACTGTTGCCAATGAAAACACAGTGATGCTTAAATACTTCCGCCAGATCTGACTGCAAACAAATGCTGAAATGCCGTAAGCCTTATTATATGTGTGACAGAGAGAGCGCTGACTCGATACATGCACCACTTGCCTTCAATAACATCTTGTAGTGAGACACAGCCACCCTTGTGCATCGCATTCAGTGTTGTAGTTAAGGCATCAACCATAACCTGTTTTTTCTCTTTCAACTTGTCCTGCAAGACCAAGACCAAGTTCCAGGAGCTCATTGTCAATAAATAATCTTCCTATTCGAAGGAAGAGAAAGGATACTCACAGGTCTGCAATAAGGGCGAACAATGAAACCCAGATAGACTTACCAAAAGGACCGGTAGCAGCAATTTTGAACCAGAAGTGAAATCCTTTCGTAACCCACTTGCCAAGTTGCCAATTGCTTGCACTGCTTCAACAGCTACAGCTATATTTACATCTGTTACAAGCTGGAAATCCACTGAGGCGAGTTAAAAATGTACAAGTACGCATTGCGAAAGGCCAGAGAGAAACAAACAGTCAAAGCACGTTAATTAACCATGGGCACGCCAACTCACAATATGAGAACCTTATGAAATCTTCTCAATACTCAAAGGAACAGACACAAAACACATTTTTTTCTGTAAGTCGGGCGTTATCACTTCAAGCATTCAGATAAGGTAGTCGATTCTTAAACAAGTAGATCCAGTATCCACTAACCTTCTTTAGAATGCGCGATACTTCTGAGAAATCACCGTTAGCAATTTTTTTGACGGAGGCTAGCTTTGTCAGTTCAGCCACTGCATCTCGCCTTTCAGACCATTTCGTTGCTTTCTACAGCATCAGCAATACAGACAGCAACAAGTGGATAGCAAAATTAGGATAATCGCAGCAACAGATGGAACAAGCAAACATCCGTAAACTGGAAACATAAGACTACAAACTTCAACTCCAAAAAAGTCGATAAAAGCGACAACTCTTGAATATTTTCACAAGATGTCAGAATTTATGAATTCCTCTAACTCAAATACTTAACGGACAATTTCTAGCGACTTGAAAGGTTAATAACCACCTGGATAAGCAGGACTGAATAAGCATGTACAAACAGCCACCAAACAGTTGCTGCAGATAAGATTCAGCCACTATCTAAAGCCTCTCCCATACTGAAAAAATTTGAAACTTAAAAGGACAGACATCTCAAGCATATAACAGAAGTATATACACCAGAACAACATATACAGTCTCAGGGGGGTATACTCACCACTCCATCCCAGAATGTGGACTTGCCCAATGGTGTCAAGATGTCGACAGGATCCACTAGATCGTATTCATCCATGTCAGATGCACCTAACACCACAAAACCCTTCCGGCATATTAGTTATTCATATGTTGCATATACAATTACAATCACATATTGCAGATACAATTGAAGAAAACGAAACTTCGGAATACCTGATGCAGCGACATCATCAGTGGGACCCGCCGTAGTTACAGCTGTGACTGCTGTTTCCTCGCATTCGAACGCCTGTTCAGACCTGTCCAGAAACGGAAGCATCACTTTGGAATGAGGAAGTGTAAATACAGAGACAAACCTAGGAAAACAACCGGCAACATTCAAGACTACTAAAGACACTGTCAGCTGCATATGAAAACCTAACGACAATAAAATAGTCCGCAGTGAGCACCCCTTATTATGGAGGCTTGTTCTACACGAGTACAAATAATTCAAAAGCCAGGATAATCCACTCCTTACCTAATTTTTCGAGTGGGCTTAGCTCCAGGAACAACATTATCAACTTCTATCTCGAGTTCCTTTTTCTGTCAGAAATAACGACCGGCACAAAATAAAAATGCAGTTATTTCAGATTCTAAGCTACGTCACAGTTCAAATTCACCACATAGTACGACGAAGGAAGCCATCAAAAACTCATTAGAAATTAGTGCGTGCACACAAATAAGTGAGGACAACTGACACACTCCGGAAAGAAGAACCCACCATTGTGTCTCGCATCTTATCAAAAAGAAGATTTTTTACAGAATCTTTTCCAATCCACCGGCAAAGTTCAATTGTTAACCCTTTCGCACACGCTCTAACATTTGCATCTGGATGATCGAAGAGTTCTGGGAGCATCTTCATTAGTCGCTTGGGAGGAACCACTTTGGTACCAAACTGACTGAAATCACAGCACATACAAAAATTCATTCAATTTCCGGATGCAGAGCTGCCTAGAAAAATAAAGTAAGACAGTAAAGACTAAGCATTCTGATTACGTACAACGCACCAGACAGCCTGGTACATGGCATCGATCGCGGGAACCACTGCTTTTGCCAGCTTTGCTTTCACACCTTTCTCCATCGCGTCCTGTATCACAATGGAAATGCCAGATACTTCACTCCAATGATAGAGACTTGGTTTTCCTTGCAAAGTACAAAAGACGTGTTTCAATTTGCAGCCTTACTGCAACAGATGGCATTAGAAACATGTAAAACCAGTAGGATCCCATTAAATAGGTGAGAATCTATATGAGAGGAACAGAAAAGACTGAGGATCGAGTACTGGAAAGAGGGTCACTTGATAGTGCGTGAACAAGAGAAAGAAAAGGGGTCAGACCAAGAAAGCATCCGATGCTTCAAGCTCAACCCAGAGAAGAAACACGGCCTGGGACTTTTCGAGGGTTTTTGGCCGACCTGTCATGCACTTCGTTACAATAGAATCGCATACTTCTTTCGCATATCTGCAAGAACCACAATTAAATGACTGCCTGGTTGCTAGTAAAAGAAAGGCAGCCTGCACCGGGCAAGGAAAAGAATCCAACCAGCATGAAACTCACCGAAATACAAAATTGAAAAGGCTAATCATAATATTCTGCCCGTCCCCGAGAAAAACTCCTCTAAACTACTTCAGAGATAAATATCTACTGAACAAGCTACACGACTTCGGTATCACGTAAACGGACCGTGTTCTAGTCGTTCATATTCTACTGAACAGACTGCAAGGAGGAGGATAGAGACACGTGCCTGCTGGCATCCGTATCAGCTGCGCGCAAGTATGCTATGAGTGCATCCAAAGCCTTCTCTTGACATGGTGCATTTGAGTCAGCCACTGCTTTCTTGAACAGAGGACCTGCGCCATTCAAAATTTTACGGTAAATTGACGATCAAGAGACGAAATGCTTCCGAAAGAGTGACGATACACAGCGAATTCTCTAAAGATGTGGGTTGAATCTGAGGACGAACAGTCTAATGACACAAGACAAATTCGAAGAGTAAGTAGCGCCGTCATCAAATTTCGATAATTGCAGGGTCCCATCAGAAGACAAATCGATAGTCTTTCACTAGATGATAATAAACACAACCTCTTTCAGTAAAAATTCAATATAACAGCCGCCATTCGTGATGTATTGAGATGTAGAATATCAAGAATCCCAGTACCATAGAAAAGGACGAGCTAAGTAAATAAGTCAAAGAGTTCTCTAGAACTGTAACTGGCTGAATTTGTGAATGCAAAACCTAAGAGACAATTCCCTTTTTGAACCTCACTAGCTCTCACAAAATCGGTTCGAAATCATGAAAACCTGAGACAACACGTCCTGACAAAAGTCAACCCTAAACCTCTCTTCACTTGCCTCTCAACAGTACACGTTCATGCAATCTCGCCCTAATCCCCTCAGCAAAATGAATATGCTCTTCTCGCTAAAAAGTCAGAAAAGATTAAAAGCTAAAGAATCGCAAGACGAGCTTGAAACCGAAGTCTAAGTCATAACAGACACAATTCAACTCCGATGCAATTGGAAACAATAGTAATCGGATCCTTCCAGCAACCACGGTCAGAGCCAAGGGTGAACAACCTGTTTTAACACTAGATTACCGTCAACTATGAGATAAAACCACACTCTCATATCAAGCCATTTTGCAGTTCAAGAACCTCAGAAAAAGTGATGGCCTGCAACGGTGATGGCCTGCAACAGTGATGCTACAACGTGGAACAACTGAACAATTCCCCGGAATACACACCGCAACTACGATCGCCATTCCAGGATTTTCCGCTGAAAATTTAATATCTCCTATATACTGTTTAAAATCAGGACAAGCACTTGAATAAAAAAAAACAGTCATGCTTCACTGGACACCCTAAAACGCCACAAGCCTCACCCTGACCTAGAATGAGAACAGCTCGAGAATACTGAATAAACCACCGTTAATCCTCATCTCGGCTACGATTGGCAACTCCACGGTCCAAGAGCAGCCTACCTGCTCAACCACAGCACTACTCTCCCAGTAGGAGCTTAATCTCCACATATCTATCACCCCCGGAGGCATTGCATCACCACCTGATGCTCAATCGTAATACCCACAGTACAGTTCCTGACTGCCATTAAAGCACGTTTCACTCAGAAATTGCGCAGATGCGCAATCCACCAGATAACAAGGGCGGAAACAAGCACATTACTGCTCATACAGTCATCACAGTCCGTTATTGTCCATCCCATCTCGACCTGGACACGCTCAGAAGATCAACGGTCCTTTAAAACTCCCCAGGGGTTTTGACAGAAGGCAAAAGCCTTCTCAACAAGTCAAGTCCCCGGCAGAAACCAGGAGAACGCTTTTAAAATTCCACACGTCCAATTCGCAGCTAATCGAGCGCCATCAAGAAAGCCTACTTCTGAAATTTTCGATATCATCACCTCAAAACCACATCCCGCCAGAGAGGAGCACAAACAAAGTGAAAAGCATTACCAAATTCTCTGAGGCGAGGATCTTTGGGATCCATGATGCCGTCGCACACTCCCGCAATGTCGATATTGGCGTCATTCCTCACTTTCCAATTCTTATGCGCCAGCCTATCCTCCCAGGCCATCTTCTTGGCCTCCTTGAGGAGCTTCTCATCTTCCGACATTGTGGCAACAACTCCACCAACGCGGCTGCCCCGTCAAAAGGCAACACAGCCAACGAAGCCGCACAAATTCACCTCTGACACATTCCAGCGTGCGTACCTCAGATCCAACTCGGCAGAGTCTCCAAAACTCCTATGAAACCTCAATCCAAAACCCTGCGCTCGATCCTCACCTCCCAGTCCCCATCCCTCGCAAGCCAAACAACCTTTTCCCTCCCTAAACAAGAAGATCCAGGCTCCGCGGATCCTAACACCAGAAAGCGATTAAAGAGAGTTGCAAAAGAGGCGCTGCGGGGCTGAGCGCCGGTCCAATCTAGTGCAGAAACGTACACACTCCCGTTGAGCTGGATGCGTGAAATGAGTGGCGAGAGTAATGACAATGGCAAGCACAGAGCAAGGGCGAGAGAGCGAGAGAGAGAGAGAGAGAGAGAGCGAGAGGGAGAGCAAGTAAGCTGTGATGGTGTGAAAGAAAGGGGAACAGAGCGACAAAGAGAAATGAAGAACGGCGTCGGCTTGTGCGCAGCTATGATTAGCTCCGTTGTTGTGCGTGAGGTTCGTCCCTCATCCTCCTTGGCAAAAGCTTCGCAAATGACAGGAGTCAGGGGTGAAGGAAGGAGCAGAAAGAAAAAGACGGGAGCAGGGGCACAGAGGGTGAAAGAAGGAGGAGAAAGGAAAAGAGCGAATGGTAAAGAGGAGCGTGCGGCGCTCACCTTCCAACGGGAACACGGGCAGCGTAGCAAACGGACCGGAGCAGGCCGGCAGTGTTCAGTTGGTGAGTGGTGAAGTTACTAAGGTCTCGTCTTTGTTTGAATTTGTGCTGGCTTGGGCCCCTGCCTGCCCGCCCCGGGCCCATTTGCATTTTGAATTTAGAGCTGCTGGCTCACCAAGCTACTTCATTCTGTATCTCCTCTCGTTCTGTGTCGAGTACACTGATTTGTTGGAACTGTGCGTGTGACACTGATTCACCCAAGTCACACTATTTTGAAATAGTGCAGGTTGCATATTATTGTATTCTATTGTATCAATTTTTTTAAATAAAAAAAAATGTGTAAGACACTAATTTCCCCTTTCACTAATAGTAGAAATCATATATAATCAACTTGGGTTTGTTAATTTCTGGAGAAGAAGAATTTTGGAAAGTAAAGGATTAAAGTAGTTATGATATAACAAAATTTTGAAAAGAAACAACTCTAGTCTTTTTTGAGGTTGATTTGTTCTCGGAGTTTGTTTGTTTGTTTGAGAGCCTTGCATCAAAGTTTATTGGATAGTGGTGGAAAATTAAATTTTAAAAATACACATCATTTATCACTACACAAACTAATTTCGTTATTGTGTCCTACAGTAATAATACTAACTTGCTCTAATTTGTGAATTATGCAAATTTGCAACATGAACTCATACAAAAAAAACCATAATACATAAGATAAAAGCAATGTAATGCAACTCACATTATTTTCCTACTACTATAATAAGGTAGTTGTTATATAAACAACATCCAACAATCCCTGCAACAATCCATCTAACTTTCATTTGCACTCATCTAATCTTCATCTAATATTCATTCAATTTTTCACTCAAATTAGACTGAATTCATTCAAATTAATGTGAGCATTTTTTGCACTAATCTAGATCTTGTACTAATTTAACTAACTTTCATAGTAGAAAGGAGGTCTTGGAGCACCATGATACAATATTAAGGCATATTCCAAAGGTGTCATATTTATCTATTGATATTAGGATATCTAAAATTTTAAGTGAAATTAAAATTTTAATGATAAATTCAGTGATTAATTTGATGTCAAAATATAGATGATGAATCTTAAATTGTTGAGGGATCCCAATTGGGGACAATCTTAGCAAAGTACAAATTTATTCACCCATTTTCCTAAATGATTGTATTACTTACCAAATGTTTTGTTCAGCATGAATTTTCAAATTTTTTCTTGCAAGTATCCTACAACTCAAAGGGTACAAGCGAAGGTACAAGACTATATGTTTGATTTCAAAAAACAGCTTTCTCAACTCAAAACTGCCCATTGAACTTCAATAAATTTTGGACATGTCAAATAATAATCTCAAGAAAATCTAAAAATAATTTTAAAATAATAATCCTATTATTTGAGTTATCCAAATTTGACTAGTCAATGAATAAGTCAAGTAGTAAATTTGTAGCAAAAATAATCATATAAAAATACTTATTTTCAATGTACAATTGATTTTAGGAACACTTCTAATTTTGGCTTCATATCTTATCAATAAATATTGTTTAGTCCAATGGAAAGTTCAACCATATGGACATGATCCATCACGGTTGCTAGTATATGAGTTTAGAATCATGAGCACATGAGCATAGGAGTCTATACACCTATATTACAGGTGTCTATATTATAGAATCCTTCCATGATTATCGGGTACCCATGTTAGAAATATCTATATTATAGGTGTTTAAACTATAAGCACCTTCAATGGTTGTAGAATATCTACTTATACATATGTTCATGGCTCATAGGCTCGCATTTCCATGCTCGCATACTAGCATTGTTGCATAATCCATGAGTCATAGTTTATTGTATTTGTTTAAAAATCATTTCTAAATTTTTTTTTCTAAGTTTTCCTTTATGAAGCATCTTGTACAATTTGGAGAAGTTTGAACTACCCTCCAAGGTCTTCAAGATTTTAGTTATTGATATTGTAGAGCTTTATGAAAAATAACGACTTAGCTTTGTATTTTATTAAATTTATTAAATCCTAGCTACTCCTACAAGTTTCATGATGTGTAATAGAATTAATATACTAAAGCTTAAAGCCTATTGATTTTAAACAAAATTTGATGTGCCATTATATTTGCTAACATTATATTTGCTTCAACATTTACAAAAAATTTGATGTCAAAAATATAATTAAAAATATGTTGAAAATAATTATTTTATATTATCAATATGTACAAAATTGTAAAACTAATCAACAACAACTACCAATTCAATTTGAAAGTATTTAACTTTGAAAATTCATTAGAAGATGCTATTTTTTCCTTTGTGTAATTGAATTTAGCTAACATAGGTTTAAATTATCAAAGTTATTTAATATTGTACAAAAATAATTATTTAAACTTTAAAATTTTGTGACTATATTTTACCTTAAAAAATTCCATTCTGAGAGCAAACAGATGTTGTGAAAAAATCCCATATGATCTTCAACTTAAATAATATGAATACTTCTAGAAGTTTTTTCAATAACTTTGATCATGTTGATTGCAAGATATTAAACATTCAAAAACATTATATCTAAGTCATTAGGGTCTCAAGGCTCCTAATTTAAAAGATTTGTACTATAAATATTGAATTACAAAATTCATATGTTAGAAAAATTAAACTCAGAGAAGGGCAATAAAAAATAAACTTGAATTTTGTTCATAAAAGAGTTTTTTTAGTAGAAATAGGTGCAATAAATAAGACAAACTTAATATTTAATAGTTCTAAAACATAATTGAAACATCCTAATGGTCGGATGTTTCCAACAAGAAATCTAACCCTATAGGCCTTTGTTTGTTGAATATTGTCAAATTTTAGTTAAAAAACAAATTATATATTATATAATTTTTTAAGAAGGTACTCTAATTGCTTTGAAAACCAAACTTTCTATTTAAGCATAAATATATTCTACGAAATATAAAGTTAAAAGAGGGAGGTATATAGGCTTGAACCAATTTTTACTATGGATGACATAGCCTTTGCTTTCAAATACCACTGAAAATTTTGAAAATCACCTAACAAAGCTAATTTGTTCTCTTATCTTAACCTCCTAAGTTCTTTGATTACATTTTCACCCAAAACGCTCCAAAACTGCCATTTCTAGTACAAGTACCAAATTTTAGAAAAAAAAATATTTTGGGGAACATGTAACCGGAGGATCTTGTAGTATGCTAACTTGAGAACATGTGAAAAACATTTCAGATATTTCCACCAAGTACATTGCAAGATATGAGCTTTCAAATTCAGAGATGCAAAAAACTAGGCAATTGCACTCCACAAGGTCACTTTTGGATTCATTCTTCAACGCAAGTTGGCTAGACATGCTCAAAAAATTTCAAATCATTTGAAATTGTACAATATATAGGAAAATAATAGTAAATAGAAAAAAGTAGAAATTGATTCAAAATACAAAATTATTAAGAATTTAGTAATGGAATTGAAAAATGCCAATCCCAACTATTGCAATGATGTAATAAGCAATCTATATCCTATGATTTTATTTTTATCCCAAAATATTAAAAATTGAGTAAAATAAAGGACTTCAAAGTTTATTTTAGAGTAGAGAATCCATAATTGCCCGCAAACTAAAACTCTTCATACTTTTGATTGATTGATCAAAATAGAATGATTCAAAGCTTTCCACATATATATAAATCTAAAAAAAATTATTTCTATTTCTAAAAAAAGTGATTTTAAAAATTTGCTTGGATTACCTATTTAAAAAAAATACAAAAAACACCGTATTAGGCCATAACTTTTTATTCATATTTCCAGATGTCTTGAATTTTGGTGCACATGAAAGATATTTCTCATCTACACCTATTAAAATTTGGGCCAAAAACGTAGAAATTTCTAGTCACACATACTTGTCCAAAATTGCTATGTTGCCAAATTCATTAGGATGGTCTTTAGAGGTTAAAGAAACATTGAAAAATTGTTCCAAAATTTGAGATCATGAATATATACTTGAATTATTAATTATATACCAAGAACACAATGATTCTTTAGAATTTATGTATTTAAAGTATTAAAGGCTTTCTACATACAAAATGTAGTATATTGTATGTCATTGCTAAAATCCTTTGAGTGAAAGTATGAAACACTTAGTGGTTTGTTGCATTTGGGCAATTTAAAGGGAAAATAATAGGAATACTTGAGCTTCTAGAAAAAAAATTAGGGAAAAAATGAAAAATAATATTATACATTGTAATATAATAATAAAATGATAAAACACTTTAAATATTATATTTCCAAGATTTTAGGCATTATAAAAGAAACTTCAATAATTATGCACAAAACAAGTTAATGGAATATTTGGAAAAAAAAAGATGTCTTGATATTAGAAAATTGTTAGGAAATAGTGTAAACATTCAGAAAAGAAAATATAGAATAATAAATTTTTAACAAGTAAGATTTCACCAATTGAGTGTCGGATGTGTTCATGTTGAATGTTTAGAAATGAGAGTACAAGATAGCTTTCTCAGTTACACCCACATGGAAGACAAACAATTTTTTAAAAGTCTTTTGAGACCTCAACATGAGGTGCCATCTTAGTGGAGAAACGAGCTCTCCAAATTTTCACTCTTTGGAGTATTTGATAGTAATCAAATATTGAAAAAGGCAAATCTCTTTAAAATAGAAAAATATGGTGTATTTACTTGTAAATAGTATATGATTTTTTAAAATTCCAAAAATTATAGATTGAAGTTGAAAATATATGAAATGCTTCTAATGTTCATTCTAAGTGTATCTACTTATTAAGCCAAAAGTTATGTTTACATTTTAATTTAATGCGCAGCAAATTACCTCACAAAGACAAAATGCTTTAAGTTTTCAAAAGAGAGGTTGTAGAAGCTTTAAATACATTAGATCTTTGAAAAACTATGACATTTTGAATTCATTTAGGATGTATGATTATTTCCTCTATTCTTTCATATATTTTTCATAACGACAATATTACATTTAATTATAAATAGAGGATTGAAGATTTGGAGTTACTTTCAAATATGCAAACTCCCTTGCAACCTCTTCATGATCAAACATCATGATTAATTTTTCAATCTAAATAAGATATATGATTTCATTTATTTTTCAATGCCATTTACAATTTATTTAAAAAAATCTATCTATTAAAATTAAAGAGACATTTTAACAACCTATACAAGCTTTATATTTTAATTTAGTTTTAAAATATACTTCAAAAAGCTTAAATAAAGATTTAGGCATTTAGGATTTAATGTTTGCAAATATGTTTCTATGACTATAACAACTTCATTTGTAATACAATTTGTTTTTTTGTCTTATTTTTGCAACTTCTATTCTTTAGAAACTCTGTCCATGAGAATTAATATTTCTAAAGCTATAGGATTGACTTGCAAAAAACATCGAGTGTGAAAATTGTATTGTTAAGAACTTTTAAACAATATAAATAAATATTTATTGCATTTGTGGATGCAAAAATCTATTTTGAAATAGCAAACCAACATTAGCTTCTCCTTTAATACATATCACTTGTATGAAGCGTAAGGATCAAATCAAATTGAGGGAAGGCTTGTTGCTCACATCCTATTTCATGATTAATTTATATTTTATTGTTTATTTATTTGGATCTATATACTAGCTACAATAGCCAAATGACAATGGTAAATAAATGGATTGACTTCATTCCAACTTCCTTTAGAACTTTTGGATGGAATGAAAAATGTATTATTTGCACCTATAGTTGTTGAGATTTAATTCCTTTAAGATTGAGCTTTCAAATTTTGAACAATGAATAAGTTCAAACATTTCTCATACATATATAAATTTGTTTATCCATCCATCTATACATTTGAGGCTTTTAATGTTAGTTATCTAACATTTATATATACTATACATTTTAAATATTTTTTTCTTTGCAAACAATATATAGTTCAAAAAATACAAATATAATTTATTTAAAAACACTATTTTTCTAATTTTAAAATGGACCTTTAAGAAACAACTTCAAAAATAAATGATACAAAAATCTTTAAATTAATTATAATTAATATTAAAGATTATAAATTATTACTAATGTTCAATGCATTTAATAACCTTAGAAGGAAGACGTGAAAATTACTTGTATTTAGCTATTTAATATTTTAATATGCATATATTTGTGCTAAAAATAACTTTCAAAGTCAATATGTTTTGAAATATATGAATGATCAATATGACTTATGAGAAATTTTCCATTAGATGAAAGTAGTTGTATGTAATGAATAGGGAGTATATGTCTTGTATGATATCCATACTTTAGTTATAATATTTTTGTAATAAATATCAAATACTAACAATGGTTTCCTTGCTCTTCATACTACTAGTGACAAAAAGCTTTGTTGATTGTCCAAGCTCTAGAGATTTTTGCAAACAATTGTAGAATTTTTTCAAGGGATGATGATCGATTCATTCGATTGAGAGAGATGGATCATTTTAAATTGGAAACATTACCAAAATCAATTCAATTTATTGAAATATTTACTACTTTTTAGAAATACAAACACTAGAGTAGATATTTTCTTGAAATTATGACAATTATGAGATGTAATGTTTAATCGAGGGAGTATAGGTTGAAGTGTTTGAAGATTAAGGAATTGAAGCTTCCAAGCTTCATAAAATATTAATGCTTAAAAGTTTTGAAGGTACAAATTTGAAGGTGCCTATACCATGTAGCAACCTTTGATTGTTGTTGAGATATATCCAATGATATACAATTTCATCTAATTTTCTTTGAAACTTTCTAAACAATGTTAGATTTCTTGTTGAAGCAATTGCATCCTACCATGATGTTGAGATACCCTTGCAAGAAACTTCATGTCATATTTGATAAACACTATTGTACTATGAAATTGGCTGTGCATGTTATATCATTTCCTTATGGGAAATTCATCTTCCAATTTTTTGTTTTGTTTTGTTTTTATACATTTATATGTAGTCATGTGCATTGTGTCAAAGATTATTGAAATTTCACTAGAAGTATCTATTTTCTCTACACTATTTAATAGAGTATAAAATGTAGGGGAGAAGCAAGAATATATTGAGGTGATCTATACCAAAAAGTTTGAATTATATTTCTTGAAAAACATTAGACATTTTCAAAAATGATGTTTGATTATAAATTTGGATAGACATAAATGTGGTTTTCAAGAAAGTTTCAAGAATGCTATTATAGGTTTAATTTATTTTCTTGACTTACTCTTACATCTATATTAGTTAGCTCTTTGAATGTGCCAAATTAAATTGTTAGTAAAGGTGTGTTAAGTAATTTTTGAAGAAGTTGTAATGTTGACATTTTTGTATTTAACAAAAGTGTTCTATTGTTGTTCCTTCATGTAATGTTTACTTGTCTTGAGTGGATCAAATGAATATTTTTTGCAAAATATCCAACATAGTCTATTGCCAAGGAATTAAAATTAAATTTTGTCAAGAAAAAAATTAAATGTTCAATTTGGTGCAATTGACAACCAATCATGAAAACATATTTAGTAAACAAGAATGTTTGAGAATTTTCATAATATCGGAAGGAGATTGATTATAGGGCACTAGATAATCATCCATTTGCAATGAGCCACGTCTCTCTACTATAAAGAACACATACTCATTATCATCCTTTTCCCAATTGCATATCCTGTAGATGTATGCTTGTTCAAGATTTATGAACTAAAATGTTGTCCAACTGCAGATAGGGACCACAATTAAGAAAGTGACATATTGGATGTGAGCATCTCACCTTCTTCTTTGGGACATAGGGAACTAATGATCATGATATTTTTTGAGTTATACCAACTATTTTCCTTTTCTTTTTTTCTTTTTTTGGAACCCGGAGTTTATTCCAAGAAAAGACCAAGAACAAATGGTAGAAAGCCACGAGTAGAGCCCCAAAGCTTGAGAGCCAAGCAAACAAAAAACAAAAACAAACTAAGCTATAACTACACAAAGGACCCACATGTAGGGTTTCTTCAAGTGCCAAGTAATGCCCTTGCCTTCGCAAGAGTCGAAGAACATGGTACTAAACCCAAGTGTTGTCGAATTTACAGAGAAATTTATATGCCTTTCCGAAGATCCTATCGCAAAGAAGGGAGCTCCTATACCAAGGTTGTCCTCCCATGATCAAGAGTGGCTTCCCGTCTCAAGTGTTCCGCCAACTATTTTCCTTTAATTCCCATATTGAACTCTTTGTCAAGTACCAAGTCTTCCAAGTACAAATTTTATAGATTTTTTCACTGTTGTTTCTTTGCCGATATTTTCAAATTGCAATCATTTTTTTTTTTGCCCAAGTCCACTAGCTAACTTTGAGCAAGCCAAAGTTTTTATTCCCAAATACTGTAAGGTAACAGGTCCAGAAATGACCCACCTAAGAGCTGAAACTGAATTTTGGGAAGGCAAAACTTCTCGAAATATTTTTCAGTAAATTTTCCTTGAAAGAGAAGTGGATTTAACACCTAACCTTAGTCGTTTCATATTTTTTGGAGCTTTTGAAATTAGTTATGAAATTTTGAAGTTGAACTGGCATAGGGCTCCAAAATCATCCCCCCCTGAAATGTACACTGTTTGTACATCAATGAAGGCTATGAAAAAACAGCATGTATAAATCGTGTACATTTGACAGGCGGGCGGTTCTTAAGGCCCGAACTATTCTCGAACCTGTTACCTTAGGGAACAGCCCACTCAACAGCGCTGCATGGCAACATGGCACCGATGTTGTTGACCTCGGTTTCTAAATTTCCAACAATGGTGGACTCTTGTTGCATTGCTGATGTGTTTTTCATCAAATGGACACAATGCTTTGGAAGTGAGTGAGCCTTCCAGTGCAAGTCATTCTATTTTTTCAAAACTTTCTTTATGGGTTGCACTCTTACGAACTTACGAACTGGTCGTGACAGATCCAGGTCAGCCCATCCACAACATCCGGGATTCAAAGTTTTGACCAAATCCACCGACTCTGGATTGACACTGGCTCCACATACGAGAAGAAGGAGCCTGAGTTTCATGGAAAAAAAATTCTGTCGCAACCCTAAATTTTGGTCAGAATCTAGTTTCTTCGCTTGAAATTTTTCATAAAAATATTAGCGGCACCGCAGTTCAGTGTATGTACAGCAGGCAGACGTCGGTGGAGGTAAAAGTTGAGGCGGGCACCCCAAATGTGCCACTGACCCCCAAAACCATCATCATCATCACTCTGTGTAGATCTCCCAAATCAGTATGTACCTATATGGAAGAAATAATTTCAGAACCTGTACTTCCCCAAAAATTAGACCATTCATAACTTTTGCATATGGTATCCAAATGTGGCGTTCTTTGGTGCGTTGGAACCTCCTTTCAGTTGCCAACAAGAAAATCAAGGAAAAATTTGGACCTGTCTAATGATAGTAAATAGGCACAGTAGCAACAAGTGGCGGTTTGGCGGTTTGGGGGGTGCCCGCCTCAGATCACTTCTAACTTATTAGTCAAAGTCCAATTCAACCTCGGTTTCTCCAATTCTATTCACACTCGTTCCCCTGCCCTGCCACCCCCCCGAAGACTTGTCCACACTGAAGGCATTCCAACGAAGAGGACAACTAAGCTTTACCGCCTCCCCTTAATTGCTGCGTCTGACCAGCAACGAGCTTGCCAAATTAGGAAATTTAACATAAATTTTATTATTTCATTTAACTTAGGAAGCGCACACATGGAAACAAAGTTCATCGACAAAATCGCTGTGAATGAAGTATCTGATTGGCAAGTTTGCAGTAAGATATCATTGCAGGGGTACATCAAGTACTGTGCAATTGTGTTGTCGTCCTTCCTTGTCATAAGTGGAGCTGGTGTTGTGTATGATATACAAAACCCACAGGCAGGCACCCACCCTCAGAGCTTTTTGAGAAAAGCATGGGAAGGGACAAAAGTAGAACAACCCAAAAGTAGCTTATCATTTATCGTATTATTGGCCACTCAGCTTGGGTCAAGGCAAGTTTCAAGGGAGAAGTTTGAGCCAAAAAAACAAAACACCGAATATCTGCATTTCTCTACTTGGGATAGATCTGTTTTTCATCATTCATGTGCCTTGTGCCGTTGCCAGGGTCAAAATAAAAGTAAGAAGTAATAGTCTAATTTTTTAATTCAGGAAAAAAAATTGGAATTCAGTTACTTTCACACTATAGGTCCAAACATCACGAAACTAAGCCCGGAAACCCCTCTTTGTAGAGAGCTTTTTGACATTACCAAGAACGTGGGCAGGTGACGCACGGTCCCGGAGATCTTACCATAACAAACAAAACATCGTAACTTAAGGTATGGATTGGTCATTTTGTATACTGTACTTGAAAGAGATTTTTAAAATTTTAAAATTTAGTTTAGAAAAATGAATTGCTAATCTTAAAATTATTCCAATGGCTAGCATCCCAATGTTTCATAGCTGAAATGAAAACCTTGTCAAAGAAAGGTGGAATGTTTTAATTTCATTATGAATCTAATTATCCCAAATATATTTCATGTGTTTAACTACAAGGATATTTGAAAACAAAAATTTAAGGCTATTTCTAGATGCATTTAAGGTAGAGACACCCAAATACACTAGGTGCCTAATAGTGTCAATTGAAAAGATGTTCTCAACATGTACATCTCCTACATCAATATGTACCTGTTGTTGAAAGAATGATTTTAGAACCTCTACCAACAAAACTTTGATCACTCATAATTTTTGTAAAAAGATGCATTGAAATCTCCTTTCATTTTTCAATTAGAATATTATTATTTTTAAACATTCTAATAATAGAAAATATACATAATAGAGAAACTGACATTTTTAGGGGGCCCTACCTTTGGGGGGTGCACTTAGTTCTACTACCCTAAACCACGTGTGAACAAGTGGTTTCTAATAAACTATAATTTCAACCTAAAATTTTGAGCATTATTTAATAAGGACTATAGGTTTCTATTGCAAAATTTCCAATTCAAATAAAATATGAAATGATTTCTAGAAGAAGTTGAAAATGAATTAAAATGGCATGTTTTTCAACTCAAATAATTATAAAGAACACATTTAGATGAACATTGAATCAATATTCAACTCAAAATGAGCTTTCAATAGAGAGTTATTTTTAGGAATTTTTTGTTCATTTTTTAGACGATTTCTTTTTATATAATATTGGGGTGTGAAAGTTATTTTTTTAGTTCTATAGTGTATCTTTTTACTTCAAAAATTTATAACTAATTATTATTAACATATAAAAAAATCAATAATTCAAAACATAAATTTTCAAAGTAGGAAAATCTATTCATATTTTTTTAATTTAATTTTATTTAAAATTCAAAAAATATATAGGGGTCCAAAGTTTTGTTCGCATGTGATTTCTAATGTCATATTAGTGGAATAAGTGTCATGATAACATTGTAATTAGCTTATTTGTTCACATTTTTTTTAATGGTCAATTTTCGAATTAGAAAACATTTTATTTTTAGGTTAAACATATTGTCTTGTGGTTTCTAATCAAAATAATATTTGCAAAGATTTTTTTTTAAATTCATATTATTTAATTATTAAACACTAATAGAACAGTCTAAAAACATTTGGATGGATTAAAAAATTACACATGTTCAATTTGCATACATATGAATTCCTAATTTTAACCTAATTGCAAATCAAATTGTCAATTTTCTATTTAACATTTGAGTAGGTGATCAAAGTGGCTATTGAAAGGTGTTGCTATTCATGCATTAGTTTTTATTGCTTGAAGATTTTAAATGTCCTATTTCCTAAGGAGTCTGTAACCAATCGCATGACCTTATTCCAAGTTGCTTTTAAAAATCTATCAAATATTTTTGAATAATAAAAAATACAAATTCTACTTGCAGCATCCTTCAACTACAATTTACTAATTTTATTGAATTGTAGAAATTTTCATAACATGGCCTCAATAGAAGACACTAAAACTCTTACATTAACAATTTAAAGTGCCACTAATTTAACTAGATATATTAAGCTGCACTTGAAAAGCCCTTAGATTAAAGGCCACTTAATACTTTGGGTGGGGTTGGATAGACCTAAGTCCTAATTCCCAATTGTTCATGCCTTTAATTGGCCCCAATTTGGTGATCTAGCTCCAATGCTTGTAAAGTTTAAAAGGGATTTTAGAGCCCAATTACCCAAATTATAGGGATATGGATACAAATCCTAGGGTTTTAATTTTAGTTGTTTTGATGTCAGTTTCGGATTCATTATGAAGGTTCAAATTCAATTTCAACTGGGATTTCTATTCAATTTCAATCTCGGATTTTGATTTAGTTTCGATCTAGGATTTTGATTCAATTTTTTATTTTGCGGTTTTTATTTCAGTTGTTTTTATTTTTTGTTTTCAAACCTTCATCTACGCGCATAGGCAAATTTGAAAACAAAATATGAAAGAGGTAATTTACCTTGCATTGATTGATGGTAGAAATGTTTATGAATCCACTCAATTTGACTTGTGTTTGGACTTTGGGCCCAAAAAAACCTCATCCCAGTTTCATCAAAACAGCCCAAAGTTTTGACACCAAAATTGTGCCACCTAAGACACTACATAGAATGAGTTGTAGTTCATGCCTAGTCCCAGTATAAAGCCTTTGAATTGAATTTGGAAGAATCAAGCAATTCAAATTCAAATTTGGAGAGCTCGAGCCAACCTTCAATCCATCCTCACTCCTGAACCAAGCCTAACCACAAAATTTTCTTTGAATTACAATCATCTATACTATTAAACAAATAGTCAATTAATTAGTCTATATATAATTTGTTATGTATATTGGAATTCCTAGACCATCAGTCCAACAAGGCATGCTTGCTATTGTCAGAAAGCCCTTTGTGTGAATGTGTGTGTACAGAGCAGGTTTCACAAGGTTTTAACCAAAGGTCCAAAAAATATTAAATATTAAATTTTTTATTGCACTAGAAATTAGGAAATTGAACAAAGATTATAAAATTAGCTATAGAGAGATATTGGACCATTAAATTTATAGGTTTACAAGCTATAGAACACTTTGACCATCACAACATCAAGTCAATATTTTATTATTTTTATTATTTTTAAAATTATTTGTCAGTACTTTATTTTTATTATTACTTTATTCTTACATTTACTTTTAAAATTTTGTTAGGCATTCTATTTCAAAAATTAACAAGATGTGTTGGCCCCAGAGAATCACTTATAAAAATCAATATTAAATACACTAAATCTTGAAGAAAATTTCACATTTGAATTCATTAAATTTTTTTGATACCCTAGCCTAGTCTCCAGATATCTGAAATAAAGATATCCGGACTCTCAATACCCAAGGAGCTCAGGCGTTCTTCATCCAGTGACGCCAAAGGTTGTGGTGCCTATACCACAAGGAAATCAATAGAATGGGCTTGGCCTAAAAATTTAACAGATCAACAATTCTACACAAATATTTCATCTAAGAAATCAACAATTCATCGTCAAAAAGCCCATTGAAGCAAAGCGTAAAATTATATAAAACAAATCAAGGAATGAAAGGAATAGGATATTACATATTAATGTTACATTAAAGAGGCAATCGCCAATATAAGCCCAACTCAGATAAGGGCGAAGGGTCACTACAATAGTGACCAATATGCCTCCATATAAAGCTTTCAAACAACACCTTATAAACTCTTATTGGGCGTTGATGCTGAGGAACGACTGGGGTACCCAACAAGAGCAAGAAATACTAACAATAACAACAGAGATCCGTCTCCCAAAGAACAAAATATCATCTATAGCCCATGCAAATAATCCCATCTTGTTTAGCATTTGGTGCTCATTCACATGTTGTTGCTCCCATGGCACCGGGCACTCTACTATACTCTCGCCCCTCAAAAACATGGGGTCATATTTGCAACTCACATTCATGCAACGTGAGCAAAAATTATTTAAGAGAAAATGCCAATGTATCAAGATTTGGAACCACATTGTTTCATGCAACAATAAGAGTTGAAGAAACTTTGGGATGCATAATTCATGGCTTTGACATGACCAATTCATTTGATCATATGGTGAAAAAAATAATGGAAATGAGACTAAATCTTAGTTCATTAAAATAAATGAAGAATGTTGCATATGCTAGTCAAAAAATAAATGTATTTGACCAAAAGAAAGACCATGTCTCACCTACTCAAAACTACTTTAAAAACGCGAAACCAAATTTGAGAATGTAGAGTCATTTTAGGGTTTAAATGCACCTTCAAGCTTTGTCACCATAATTGCCACCTTTCTTTAACCCCTATGCTTTCACAAGCAGTCAAAAAACTCGGTGTTTCATACCATTTTGCACTGGTCCGGACACCCTAATCCCAGTCAAAGACGCCACTTGTTATGACATGAGCTTTAGAGCGGTAGAATGTGAGGATGTCGTGCAAACGTTCCAATTCACGGAATGAGTTGTCGCCATGATTCTGCAAGCAGGAAAACAAGTTGCTCTCAGCTATGAAATATGATAACAAAATATTGCTCTAAAAATATCAACATGGTGACAATAACCACCAGAGAGCTCAAAAGCACTCATTACGAGTTATACTTCCATAATTAAACCCTATGACGCACCAATCAAGCATGGCAATAAGCACACTATACGAGCTCTATCAACAAAATTTGCTCTACAAAACAAACCAATTCAAGCCAATTGCCCACACAATCCAATCATTGGAATCTGGAAACACATTTTTCCAAAGAAACTCACAACATCCTACGCAATTTCACGCTACGCCACAAAACCTCAAAAATTTCCATCACTAAAATCCGATCCGGAAACACTAAAAAAACAACCCAAACTTGTGATCTAATCGGGAATAATTCTAGTCATGAACTGATTAACTCAAACTTAGGGGCACCTTTGATGACAAATCTCAACGGAAAAACATGGAGCTTATCTAGACGTCGTGATCGTTCAAGCAACAACCGAAGCCTCCAAAGCGTCTCCATGCGATAGTCACAAACATTATAAAAAAATATGACGACACTCGCAAGCTCACTACATGACCCAAAACAAAGAATTTGCGAAAATACAGGAAAACAAGGCATAATGAGCTTTTCTTTTTCCTGGACTTCCCCCAGCATGCCCCATTGCACCGCAGTTCCTTGTGACGGGAGCGTCAGCATTTTTAGACGGGGCATTTAAAAATTAAAACGTAAAAATCTATCACATATGATAATAAATATTGGTGCTATAGATAATTTAACCTCTAAAGTCCCATTGTCTCCTCGAGAGATAAAATGGATTTTGGGTAGGTTCCTACGGTTTCAATATTTGTTGAGATATTTTGAAATTTTTATTTAAGATAGAGGAACACAACAACTTTCCAAAAATATAATTTTTATTTCAATTTGTGCCCGGGAGCAAAAGTTATGGTACAAAAAAACCTTTTTTTAGTTTGGTGGATAGTATAAAATCCTCATAAAAACCTAAAAAAAAAATCTTTAAAAAATTAATTTATACATATTATATTTTTATCTATATGGGAAGCTTTGATTCATTCCATTTGGATTTGTTATGCAAAAATTATGGACAATCTTATTTTCCGGACAATGAAAGCATCTTCTTGAAAAAATAACCTGTAAGATTCATTTCTAAACTAAATTTTCACATTTTTTTCAATAAAAGAAGTTCCACAAGGTTAGAATGTCTTCCTAGAACAATTTCACCATTGAAATTAGTGTGTTTCAATTCCATTTCAGAGCAAATAACATTTTAGTGTTTCCTTCAATCTTGAATCAATTTCTACTTAACAATTTTTTAATGAATGAAAACTAAGAGTGTTTATTTAGAATTTTTTTTCCTAGACCCTCAACTCAATTCTTCATTGTATAAAATTCAAAATTCAAAATCAATAGAGCAAAATTTTTTAAGTTAAAAAGTTTCAAAGCCAAAAAATGTAATTGAGAAATGTGCAAATAAAACTTGTTTCCTTCACTTTAAAATGCAAAGATCTTTTTTTTATTTTTTATTTTCTTGCTATAGAAATGGTTGTCTTTTTACGGAAAAAAGACCTTGGGACTTTAGGGATTAAAAGGATTAAAGAAATGAATACGAAAGGAGATATATGAAAAGATTGGCCACCACTTTTGTGACCATTCCATTACAAATGATATAGTAATGATTGTGGCAACATCACATGGCATACTACTAGTCAAAAATAAAAGAAAGATTTAGAAGTTCTACACACTTTTTATGATGGAGTGAATATAAAGAATATTATTTCTATAATATAAATAAATAAATATCTTAAAATATAATATAACAAAAATATAAGAAATTAATTTTTTTAAATCTAAAAATGTTAATATTTTAATTCTTAATAGTAAAACAATAACTATTATTCTACACAATTGAAAACTTCAATATTGTATTTTTAAGTTCAATTTTGATAAACAAACAAAGTAAAATACTATACTACAAATTCATATTACTCCCAAACATATTGAAATATTCAATTTTCTATAAAAGTTTGACTTTTGTTGACCAAATAATATTTTTCAACAATTCAATAGTTATTAATCCCTAAAGTTCCTTGACTATGTTGTCATGAGAAACGCTCAAAAACTGTCATTTTTAGTCCATAGAGTAGATTGCAAGATATTAGCATTTGAAGTCACAAAAATCCTTTTTCGGGCCCTGCAAAAAACTGAGGAGCTGCACTTCTTAAGGTCACATTTGTATGAAAAAATGGTCCCAAATGGTGGTGCTTCTTTGGATTCATTCTTGCAAGGAAGTTGGCTACATGCTTGAAAATTTTAATATCAATTGGAATTATACAATATATAGGAAAAAAAGAGGAAGTAAAAAGAAGTAGATAATGATTGAAAACACAAAATTGTTAAGAATTTATTAAGGGAATTGAAAAATGCCAATCCCAATGGTTGTAATGTTGTAACAAAAAATCTACATCCTATGATTTTATTTTTTTCTAAAAAATATTGAAAATTGAGTTAAATAAAGGACTTCAAAGTTTATTTTAGAGTAGAGAATCCATAACTGCCCGCAAACTAAAGCACCTCATAACTTTTCACTCATTGATTAAAATAGAATGATTTAAATCTTTCTATATATATGTAAATCAAAAGATCAAATTTCAAATTTTTGTTTATGAAAAAAGTGATGTTTTCAGATCTGCCCATATTGCCCAAGTTGAGAAACAAACTACATATTAGGCCATAACTTTTGACTCATATTTCCAAATGTCCTGAAATTTAGTGCACATCAAAGATATTCCTTGTCCACACCTTCTATTAAAATTTGGGCCAAAAACATGCAAATCTCTAATCATGCGCACTTGCCCAAAACTTCTATGTTGTCAAAAAACACAGCTTGATCCTTTAGGGGTTAAGTTGATTCTACATTGAATTCACTACATGACAATTATAGGAGACTTTCATAATGTACATTTCAAATGTTGTATAAATTGTTTGAACACTTCTAAAGCTATAAAGTAATCAAAACACCTCTAAATATAATAATCCATACCTTAATTTAGGATTTTTTTCTTTTTTCTTGAGATCTCCTAAACTATGCATCCCCCAATTGCCTACTTGGTACCATTGGAAAGCTCTTTGTGAGCACGGACTTTGTTCCGTGACATTCGGATCTACAACAAAAAAGATATTGAATTTCAAAGTTTTTATGAGTAAGAAAATTAATTTTACTCTCCTTTTGTAGAGCACACTACACTAAAAACTATATTTAGTGTTAGCAATACTATCTACGAACCATGACACTAAATATCATTAAGCCTATTAAATTAAGTAACATTAATTGTAATTTCTAACACTAAATATACTCTGTGCTAAATCTGAAATTCGAAAATGTTTACATTTAGTGTTAGAACATATTAAAAAAATGAATTTGCAAAGGAAAAGATTGAAGACAAGGAAAATGATGGAAGGAGTTGAAAATGTGAAAAATATTTGTAATGAAGGAAGTCTTTGAACATCAAATAAGAAAAAAGAAATTCATATTTAGATATAATAAAAAAAATACACATTTCATACTTGGACTGGAACTTGTTGGCCTTGGAAGTATGGTTCATGCTTGGCTATAATTTCTTGCAGATGTGGAAAGAGTTGATTGACACTCCAAGTACCATCAACACTCAAAGCCATACCTGATCTAATCATAGCTTTCCTAGCATATGACATATTATCACAATCTACCTCTTTATTCACATCTTCAACGCTATCTGTAGCCAGGTGTAGGAAAAATGTTTTTCCTGGGTTGTGAGTCTTTCTGACCACTGTCCATCAGCTTGAGGAGTATTTTGCCAAGCATTGCTTGCAATAAGCTTAACCTTCTTCGCTTCCCATCGCTTGGTCCAAGCGTCCTTGACCTTGAAGATGATAAATGTGTTTGCTGGTTAACACAAATGTGTCGAACAAGGTGGTAAATACCTAAGACTGGCATGTTTTGCTTCCAAAAGAGCAGTTAAGCTTGGGGTCATGTTATGGCCGGTACAATTGTCAACCCAAATGACTTTTGTGCGGCTATGAACATCGGCTTGGTCCATCGAACCTTTAGGTCTGGTTCTGTAGCATACCCCTGGAATATTGTCTTCCAGGCCCCGAAGAGGGTAATTGCTGTTGGAATTGGTAAAAATGAACATAGGTGCTTCAATCATAGATCGACGCCTTCCAGAGATTCTAATGACCATGGTCATAGAATCTCTACCAGAAACCACTTCGGCGTACTTGACACTGTTGTCCCTCCTAAATCCCAACGTTTGACCATTGTCTAAATTCACGACAAAATGAGTTTCGTCAATGTTTTCCATCAGATTTTCATCAAAAACATTGGTTTGGACCCCCCTATGCAGCACACCTAGATGGTAAGTTGTTGCCGTTTTGATTTGTAGTTCCTTCTCGGGACTACAAGTTAAACGTCCACGTTGTAACAATAAAACAATGTTGTGCATATGCATAAATTGTTGAACTCAACTTGGGGTCAACTTTGACGTGAGTAGGACATTGTCCTTGGGATCACGAGATTAGGGTGTATATGGAGAGGTAGTATCCATCAAGATCGGCATAGCTAACTCAATGAGCAATCTGGATGAGAATTTGACTCCAGCTTTTCTAAATTGGTCAAATGCATTCAAGAGCTTAGGGTAGATCGAAAGTACCCATTGAGATTGCTTGACACCACAACCTGGACTTACCATTGGGTGGAGTTATTTTCGCCCTCCCATCCGATTTCTAGTGCATGAAATTGGTGGAAATGTTATATCTGCTTCTCTTTCATTGCAAAATTATTGACGTTGAGCCCACCAACAAGAAGCCCGGACAAGGTTGGCACTCCTTTGAGCACGAAAATGCTCTGGAAACGTAGTAATTGTACAGATGTAGAGCCTGCGGATGCTATGCGCGATTTCATCTTGAACCATCCATGTGATGATGCGCTTGCGGACAGCAATGGTGGAAACTTGTTGCAAGCATCGAGGTGTGGAATTTTTTGGGAGGGTAGTCATGATGGAATTCTTACAGTGCCAAGCGAGAGTAATAAATAAATAAATAAATAAATAAATAAATAAATAAATAAATAAATAAATAAATAAATAAATAAATAAATAAATAAATAAATAAATAAATAAATAAATAAATAAATAAATAAATAAATAAATAAATAAATAAATAAATAAATAAATAAATAAATAAATAAATAAATAAATAAATAAATAAATAAATAAATAAATAAATAAATAAATAAATAAATAAATAAATAAATAAATAAATAAATAAATAAATAAATAAATAAATAAATAAATAAATAAATAAATAAATAAATAAATAAATAAATAAATAAATAAATAAATAAATAAATAAATAAATAAATAAATAAATAAATAAATAAATAAATAAATAAATAAATAAATAAATAAATAAATAAATAAATAAATAAATAAATAAATAAATAAATAAATAAATAAATAAATAAATAAATAAATAAATAAATAAATAAATAAATAAATAAATAAATAAATAAATAAATAAATAAATAAATAAATAAATAAATAAATAAATAAATAAATAAATAAATAAATAAATAAATAAATAAATAAATAAATAAATAAATAAATAAATAAATAAATAAATAAATAAATAAATAAATAAATAAATAAATAAATAAATAAATAAATAAATAAATAAATAAATAAATAAATAAATAAATAAATAAATAAATAAATAAATAAATAAATAAATAAATAAATAAATAAATAAATAAATAAATAAATAAATAAATAAATAAATAAATAAATAAATAAATAAATAAATAAATAAATAAATAAATAAATAAATAAATAAATAAATAAATAAATAAATAAATAATTTAACGACAGGTCAAAATCAAGCTGTTGAACCTATGAAATCAAGTTGCAGTCGAGCAGATCGGGAGGCGTAGGCGCAGTCTAATCCCCAAATCGGGCACAGGAAACGACGGGAGATTCAAACAACACGAGAGCGGTAGGAACGAGCAGAGTATACCCCCCCCCCAAAAAAAAATTCCGTCGCTTGTTGGATTGTGAGGAGGAGAGCAACGGCGGAAGGAAAGAGAGACCAAGTTGGGAATGAGGATTGCATGGGAGGGGACAATGCGATGTGCAAGAGAGGCAAACAAAGTCCAATCGCAAGGGAAGACCAAAGAAGAGGAAGGCAGAAGGAAAGACAAGATGACGCATTCAAGTCTAATAGTGCACTAATTACTCCAAAGTTCAGATTCAGTGTTGGGTGGAGTAGGCTGATAATTACACTAAATGCAGTCCAACACTACATATATTCATTTCTTGTGAAATTTTGTTGATGTTCCACCAACGTTGTAGGAGGGGGGCTTGAAGCACATTGTATCCACAACGAATTTTGCTAAAAACTCAATCACAAATCCAAATCCAAATCGAGTTCTGAAGAAAACATATTTGGTCATAGTGAATTGCAGCATGCTACATTTAGTATCTATATTTGATGCACTGTGAGACTAGGCAGCGAGTAGTAGCAAGCTCTAGTGTGCGTAAGATCTGAATTCAAATTGTTTTTGAAACAAGTTGTATCAAATTTCCACTACTTTTTGACAAAAAACTCAATAATAAATGATGTAATTCAACAAACAAACTGAATTCAACAACCCATATTGCTTTGAAGCTACAACACATTTGTCCCCAAAATGGACATAATAAGTACACAATGCAAGTTAAAACACCTTAACCTAATCCTAACTTAAACAATCCAGAAGCAACAGAACAATGATTCCAATCGTTCTCCTTCAATACCGTATCTCTTCCTTCAGATCAAAATTGGTTTAGGCCACTACGGTACTAAATTCCATTCACTATAATTTGAATTCCTCTCTACAAATTTTGAGATTTGATGAAACCCCAAACCTTGACTAAAATAAAAAAATTGATGTGAATAGAAATTGTAAATTTGAATCACTTGGAACATAACTTACTGGCCCCAATCAAACAAGCTGCAGCATATATCATTGTCTCAAGGTAGTACTTGGTCTCGATTCCTTATCTACATTCCCTTGCATGCAAATAACAACAGAAAGTCAAAACTATTTATAATCTTACGCAAACTTAAGCAGAACTTACGCAAATCACAACAAATTATGATCTATTCCTATGTGCGCCACTTTCATTATAGGACCTCAAATACATTGTATCTTGCAATGGGCACATCATCTATCTACAATGTGACTCTGATAATACATATTCAGCTAAGGTACTAAAATTGCACTGTAGCAAGCTATTAATGTAGAACTAAGTGCACTTTCGAGTAATGTCAGCATTCAGTGCAAAACTTGGTCCACATGACGTTGTCTAGCGGAACGATGAATCCTTGTCTATGGTCATTCATAGATATTACGCGACTTGAGATATATATATTTCGAGTATATATATATCAAATACTCTCAAAAGACACCGGAGAGTTCTGTACAGTGTAGAATCTGCTCATTAGAATCTACCAATGCTGAAGAACATATAATAGTAAGAATAATGACCGCAAATTCGAGTGAAAGTCTCACCTGATTTAAACTCATGAACCTGGTTTGAGATTCATTTCCGGAGATTGGTCATGCCTCTTGGTAGATTTTTTCTCTTTGTCCTTATGCCTTCTCCTAAACCTAAAAAAACGTAATCCTCCTTGATGTGTACGAGGGAGTGGAATGATTCGTTGATCCACGATGATCTTGTCAGACCCAGCCCTCTTAGCTTTATCGATATCGGCTGTAATATGCGAATGCTTCACTTGAACTTCCTTCCCTTTTGCTGTCGAGCAGACAAATTCTGAACTGTCCGCAGTACCATTATGTACACCAGTAGTATCCCTATTTTCACTAGTTTGAGCGGCGGCCTTCTGGTTATTAAAATGCGCTATAAATTTCTCGAGGATTTCAAGAGCCCAGATAACCTCGGGGTCCGTAGGTCCATCTACTTCGGAGATGGGACTCAACTGCCCTTGCAGCTCGACTGACGCAGTGGCGACTTGTAAATCATTTGTTTCAGCAGTGGGTGCAGCCCCGTCGGTATTTGAATCGCGCTTTCCATTAGATAAACCATTTAAGATTGGCGCAATATGAGGATGGGGACTGGTCAGTGATGCACCAGTGTCTTGCTTTTCTTCCAAGAAAACATCCTCTGAAGTCCGCTTGGGGCTATTGGACAAATCATCGTCAGATTGTGACTTAAAGGCAGATTCCAGAGAGTCAATTGCTTCTTGCTTGTACATGCCTTTGTATAATCCTGCTGATATATCTTTCTTTGATGGTGACATAGCCACTGAAGTAGGCTCATACGCATTTAACGAAGCATCATCAAGAACTTGGAGCCGCTTATACATAGGGTCGGAATTGGCAAGTTTCTCCAGTTTGCTTCCTTTTACTCCCGAAACCGCCTGACGGACACAGAAACAACTAGGCATAAGGTATTTTTCAACTGCTACAGGATTCGTGCACACGCCAATTTTCAGTTCTCTTCAGTGACCAGATGCATCGCAAAGAAACAACAACTAAATTCCAAGTAAAGAATATTTCACAACGTATGTATTCGGTTTCTTCCTCAGGTTTAAATGACTAGTAAAACAGAGAAGGCTAGTAGAACAGTGCAAACATTGTAGAGTCAGAACAGTCCTAGGATATCCACAGGACGCATGATCTACAAAAGAAATCAACCGAGCAGTCATTAACGTACCATATCTTTAGCATCGATTAAGAATGATTGGTATTTCTTTAGATATCTTCCGACTTCTATGAAATAAATATAAATACATTTTCTATCATTTTTTCGTGATTAGAAAAATTGACCAGCAAATTGGTGAAGTGGGTAAGGGCGTCACACCTTCTGATAGAGCTTATAACCATGGCCAGCAAGCTGCCTTGCCATAAAGTTGATTAGCCACGGAGGGACAAGATCTAGCTTCATATCCAGATCCACAACAGTCCTGTACACAGTCCAATCACCCGGGAATAAAAATTTTACTTGTAAAGTCAAGGAATTGGTGCAAAGGAACAATATGAATAATAAAGCATTGACTCATAAGCGCCCGAATCTCATCAAAATGATGCTCCCATACACTATCTGTTTACTGAGGCACTTGACTTTACTTCGAACGCACCTATGCTAAGCTCTTCACTTAAGCTTCATTACTGTATCACTCAATATCTAACAAGTTCATTTCATGTTCACTGACAAATGATCACTGTCTAAACCAGAAAAAATCATGATCTGAGAACTTTATAACCGTCTGTAACACTACTCGTCAATCCCAAGCAGAGTTCAGTTAGACGCAAAATGAAATTTACCGAAAGAAACTGCAGTTGTGTCCAATTTTCTGGAGTACAAATCCACCATCAAGATCCATGCGGACTGCATTTGATTGCAATGCCGGTATTTGATCACTCCTAATTCCGTCAACCTTCGCATCTGGCACTTCTGGCGCCTGCATTAATCAGCGCACTCAGAAAAAAGAAAAACTAGAAGCAAAATAAAGCTGCTCAGTTCAAACAGTGTACACATCTCAAAATCGAGCTAATCTGTGAAATTCTAAACGGATTTGTGAAGAAGTTTAAGTATTCTGAGAGCACAACCACTTGTACAAAATAGGTTAAATCTTACCGTGTTATATAGTATAGCGACGAGGCCTTCATCAAAGTACTCCAGTTCAAATGCTGATAAAATCACCTCGCGCATAGCAAAGGGCCATGGTACTTTGAACCTTCATTCAGTAGCCATCCACCAAATTTCTAATTAGAACAATACGAAAGATAGAAAATAACAGCTCGAACATTACCGGTAAGCAAGCAACCCACTGCAAGAGCACCTTAGCAGAAAGCAGGAAATTTTGTGAAATGTGTCACTATTTTTCGCTCTTTGTGGCAAGCCCACGTTCAAAATATAGAACGCTCACGAATGCAACTGGGAACTTTGTAAGCATTTGCAAATTCTGTATACTAGAAAGAGAATTTCTTAATATTGATAATTTAGCATTCAAGCTCATACCTCAGCACAGAGTAGTCTCCACTAACTGTGTCTCTTTCAAGCCACCTTGACTCTACGATCTTGAATGTAGGTGCATGAAACATTGGCCACCTGCAAGAATCTCTGCGTCATTTCTTCAACATGTATGTTACCCTTCCATTATTAAAACTGAACTGAACAGCGCAAGTACTCATCCTAAATATGAACATACAGAAGATCTCCAACATGCTTGTCATGCGAATGTCCTTGACTGCTGGCCAACAGTTAGCGTCTTCTAAAATATTCACGCTGTGATCTACCTTAAACGGTCCCCAAAATGTATTAGCATGCACTCAGTGTCGTCAAATAGTCTCACAGTGAAAACACTTCAACCACAGAATAAGCACACTTGCGCAAACCTTACCATTCTTTATACATCGGCACCTCGCATCCAACGCACAAAGCTGCAACACCAACGACGACGGAAGTAGCAATGTTAACTCTGAAATAGAGATCAAGAAACTCAATGAAATAACATTAATACCTTAGAACCTTGAGCGAAGTAATCGAGGTAAAACAAGAAGCTGCAGTCTCCAAAGCAAAATGTGATTACCGTGTGAAAGAGGGCCATCAATTATGCCGTCCAAGCATAGAGAGTGGTATGGAGCGCCTTCTGGCCCTTCTCGATACATAACCCGGAACCGTGGAGTATCTTGCTTGACCTACGCAATGACATAGCAGCAAATTAAAAATTAGAATGCACATAACCGATTGACCAAGGTCATCGTTAGAATCATTCGGATATGGACTTGTCCGACATTCCATTCAGAAGAGACGACAGCACTACAAGATATCGGAAAAAATCACATCTAAGCAGTAAAGAGGACACAAGCACAGCTATTGAAAAGAGGAGTGATCACGGGAGGGAGAGGCCACAACAGAGCCCTAAGCAGGCCGTCAAGATAAAATGAAGTGAGCTCGTACAAATCGGTAGACTAGAGTTAGATTCAAAGATGTTCACTATCATGTCAGCAGACTGAAAGTGCGAATCTCGATAAATGTGGACCTAGAACTCTAACGAATCCCTCCAAACATTGGCGCAGCATGTCCGCCAATATATGCGGCCCCGTTTAGACTCTAGCGAACTGCCAGTAGACATCTAAAAGTGCCGAGAATGAGACTGGTGGCAGAGAAATTTCACCTTCCATTCGCCGTCTACAACTTTCGTCGTCCTCTCTCCTTTAGCACTCCTCAAGTCATCCAACAATTTCAGCAGCTGGTTGCTCTTTCTTTCCACAACTTCATCAGTTATCAACTTCCCTGTTTGAATCAATGTAGCAAGTTTAAAACTATTCAGTCGATATATATGAGAAAAAGAAAACAGGGGATGCTCGCGGTGCACACATTCGATGATCACCATTAAAGTTTCCAAGAACACCACCAGACCAACTCAAATCCTACCAGACAATCATCTAGAATATGGAATCCCAATAGCCTGTCTAAACAGAGAGTTCCCCTCGGCTCTGTTCACACATTCGATTTGCTCTCTTACGTGCATATGCTTAAAAAGTAGTAAGAACCAGATGAGACGCAGTCATTGTGTCTTTGCACGTGACAGCAATATTCCAGCAATTGAAAGTTACACTTCTAATTAAATAGGCCAGAAAGAACAAAAGGAAAAGGCACTCCAAAAAATCAAACATAACTAAATTATCCAGAACATACTGCCAAAAAAATTCACTCTCGAGTCGCTGACGATGAGTTTCTATGACGCAAATTCTCCACCGTTCACCACCTTACCTCACTCTAGTAATGCTCACAAGAAATAAAAGAAACACGAAACAAAGGCTTCACGATTGCAAGCTACCAGCACCGTCATGTTCAACTAGTCTAGATTAGGATCGCAACATCACACCGACAGCAGCAGAAAAAAAGAAAAAAAGGAAAAAGAGAATGTCCTGCCAAATAACCTGCACTCGTTTTAAGCAGCTGCTTGCGAACAAGATTATTGAGAATAGCCGTATCGGACAAAGCAGAAGACGATAACGTTTTGTCCAAACGTTGCCGGGCCTCGATGGCACTTGTCATTTTTCCTAGTCCTCCCCCTCATACACCTCCGCTGAACCGACTCCGCGTCCTCTCTCATCAAAAAATCAACACACACAAGCTACCAGAAACATCACCAATTCCGCTTCTGCCTTTCCAAGCAAACCCCGCGACCACTCGTTTCACCTTATCGAGGCTCTTCCTTCCCCACGGCCAGCGTCCATACCACACCACATCACAAACGACCGTCCAGTGCGATCCTCTGTAACGCCATCCTCTCACGAAACCCTGGCTTGCACGATTCTGTACCAAATTCGCTGAAATTGCTACCAAAAGAATGCTGGCGACGCGGAGACTCTCATTCAGCCTATCGCCGTCGCAGTCGCAAAGGCGATCGCGTCAAGCAAGCCGGGCCTGGTCGTCTGTAACTTACTTGTTCCATCAGTGAGTTCTGGCGACGGACACTCCCCTGGTCCTTTCGTCGTGAACTGTTCCTTCGGCTTTCTTTCTAGGAAATTCGGGTTTCTGGACCCACCAATAATTCTGCACCTTCTCTACTGCTGCCTTCGTGGAGCCAGTTCCTTTTTTTAGTTTTTTTTTCTGGTGCCTCTTGTACCCTAGGTAATGAAGAGTCGAGAGTGCGAGGAAGTTTGTTGGGTTATATTGGCGCACGTGTCGAGTAAGGAAGAAATCAGGTTACTTGGAATGTGTAATGGGGGATTTCCACGTCAAGATTCTACCCATTTGTATGCATGCTTGGACTTCTATATTCAAAAGGCTATCTTCTTGTATGCTAAACTCATATAGTGAGTTCATTTAGAAAAGTTGTTGCATTTTATGATTGGTTGAACTCCTAGTATCAAAACTATCTTCTTAGGTGCTAATATTAGATAATTAAATTTTTCTAAATAGAATCAAAATTGAGAGTTTGATTTTAAATTCAAATTCAAATTTTTCATTTAGAAACAAATAAAATTGATAATATATCAATTGAAAATTGAAATTAATGAGGTCTTCATTTAATTATGTTCAAAAATCATTAGTTAGTATACTATCACTATCAAACTCTAATCCCAGAAGGACCTGAAAGCCCTTTGCAGCTATATAATATACTATAAATATGGTGATATTTGATCCAAAAAAACATTGACCAATTATTGTCAATACAAAGTAAATTAATAATCATGATAGTATGTAAATAACAATGTATTACAATTCATATAATGAACTACAATTGAAGAATTATAAGGCTAAATACAAGTTGTGTAGAAGAACTTCAAGGGCCTTTCAAGGGCTATCTAACAAGGGTTGACAATTTTGGAGGATAAACATAATTTAAAAGTTTATATGTTAAAAAATTCACACCAAAAATTAAAAGGCAATGGAATGAAATGTGGAAGTTATAGTTTATTTTTTAAATATGTAATATTTTGTGACATTTTTGGAATGAGTGATGAAGAACAGAAGTCATTGTTATAATATTCTATTTTTTTTAAATTATTCCATCTAATTATAAATATACGAAATATGACATTTCTTCTTGGAATGAATAGGAATAATTATTTATGCCAAAAATGGATAGAAAATTGTATGACTCTTACAAATTTTTCTATAAATTTGTTGTCAATTTATTAGGAGCAATATTTCATAAATGAATTGTCTCAATTTGTATAGAATGATATGGAAGTGAAAAATGTGATGAAGTTGTTTTTTAAAATTTTAACCTTTTACTATGTAATCAACATAACAAGTTTAGTCTCATTCATTTACACACCACTATATGCACCAAAACTACAAATTTCATTCATTCAAATTTTTGTAAATTAATGCATTAAGTTATTAACATTTGTATAATATATTTTTTCATAATTCCATTCCACAAATATTTATATAGTTTGAAGAGTGTCAACATATACTAATTTCAAAAACTAGTTACATTGTAGTTCAATAAAGCTCTTCAAATTGACTTCAGCACACAAATTAAAAAAATTGAATTTTCTATATTTATAACATTTCATTTCCAAATCACAATAGAAGAACTTTTAGAATGTCATATCACACTATTGCTAACCTTACCACATGAATGGAAGTGATCCTTTGAAAAATAAAACTAATATAGGTAACCTCATCTAATTTTGATTGTTTTTAATAAATATAACATTTATATATTTGTGTTTGAAATGAACAACCTTTGCTTTGAGAGGGGAGGATTGATTCCAAATATAGCTATTTTTGGTACCACTTAGCACTAGATGTTTAGAAAGGCATTACAAGGGCGCTTCAAGTCCATTTTCCATATTGTGAACCAACCACTATTGACCAAAAATAATAAGAAGAAGAAGAAGAAGAAAGTTATATATATATAACACTTTCTTATTATTATTTTTTATTATTATCTGACGTTGCAAGTGCTTTGTCATGTCAGACTGTTGTTGTGGCCAAGTTCCCATAATCCAAGAACTTAGGGAACTTGCAACCCTATAGAGCAACTAAATCTCATCTACTTATTTTTGGGCTTTAATCCTCTATGTTCCAATTATTCCACACCAATAGTGTTCTAGGTGTTTTGGATTTAATTTAATTTTTATCTTAAAAAGTGAGTTTCATTGGCTATAAGTCCACTTCAAGGAATGACATTCATCAAGTCTAATTTTTTTATTTTTTTTAAATTTATAAGTTACAACCCATACTAAACCACTCAGAATATTCATTTTGAAATTTTGAAATCTAAATATACACTTTGAATGGAAATTGTACCATGTGGCTCTATATTTTAATTTTTATATTTTTTTTAATAAATTTTCTAAAGTAGTTTTTTGGAAAAAGCATACTATTTAATGTGATTTTAAATTATTTTTTTACTTAACTCTTAAGTGTCCTCAATGTTAAAATTAGACCCTTTCAAAGAAGTAAAATACCAATTTGGGCATTCCTATACATGGTATTTGACTTTGACGCCAACAACAAAAATTAGGGGCATCAAAAGTGAGCTAATTTAGGTGATTTTCAAGAAAAAATCTATTGATGTGCAACTTTTATAAGGGCTTCCTTGTTTCAAGGACCATATTTGGATATTTGACCACATTTAAAAAACTACAACATTCATTTATACTCCTTGGGCCAATCTTCATTGCCCAAGCCACGTTCAACAAATCCTCTTGGGCAAGGTTGTTGAATATGGCTACAGTTTCCCTAGGCAAGACCAAATTAAAATTGAAGATGTGCCCAATCAAAAGGTTTTGGATTTATTCTGATTGTCTTAATCCAAACAAACATTGCACACTCAATATTAAATTATACAAAATCTTGTTGCCTTCATTGGATATGCAAGAGCGTGGATCATGTTTATTTTCCAATATGTTTTTCTGAATATATTGGCCGGGGAAATTGTGTAGTCTATATAATTTTCCTCAAGTCTAATCGATCTACATATTTCTACACCTCATGTAAGGTTGTATAGTAGTAAGGTAGGAGGTTCTGAAAGCGCATAGGTTCCAAAACCAATTACCTCCTCAAATGAACACTATTTGTAAATATTTCTTTTTCATAGCCTTCAGCAATGTACAAACACTATACATTTTAGGAGGTCAACGGTTTTAGAGCCCGATGCCATTTCAACTTCAAATTTTCATAATTAATTCTACAAAGCTCCAAAAAGTATGAAACAACTTGGTTTCAGATGTCAATTCTTCTTGTCTTTCAAGGAAAATTTACCAAAAAAATTCTGAAAATCTTCACCTCCCCAAAATTTAGTTTTGGCTCTTAGGTGTGCTATTTATGGACCTACTACCTTAGACTCACGTACCAAAAGAACAATGGGGGAAAGAACTAACAAATAATTATAGTGTAAAGACTAGGGAGCTCAAAACATAGGATATGTATGCAGAATTCTTCTATATTGCTCACTTGCATAGTATTTTTATTAATCTGCTAGAATGCTATTTACAGAATACAATTACTATATTTTGGCAAATTGCTATAGTCCCATGTAAATGAGTTAGAGTTTTCATTCCAATCCAACATTTCATATACACACATAACCGGTTGTTGACTTTGCAACGCTCACGTGGCACCGTCCCATTGGCAACCCATCACCATTGCCATAACAAGTTGCAACCCATGACCTTCTCTCCTTTCAACTTGCTTCCTACACCAGTACACCCTTGGATCATGAAGATCAAAGGTTGTGATTGAAACGTGAACAACCGGTTATGTCCGATAACCTACTCGTCGCTACCGCGGCTCGTCGGTTATCTAATACATATCCTATGTACACACTAAATTTCCTTCTACATTCCTACTATATCAGCATTTGGCTAGCATTTACTGCAAGTATGGACTGAACTCCAAAATTTTCGTCTTGCTAGATAAATGTATAAAAAATTTCCTTCTACCTTAATCGGATAATTTTATACTCCCTCCATCCCAAAAGGATTATCTAATGTCATATTTTTTAAGGTTGTTTTGAACAGGTCATGTAGAAATTTCCTTGTGGCTAATTTTATTAAGGTTGCAATGAACACATGTAATGTTCTTCATTGATTTTAGTGATATAAAATTTGGAACCTTTTTTAATTATATTTTTTACAACATGATTAATAAAATTGACATTAAAAAATCTCAACAAAATTGTGGAAAATCATTTTGGAACAGAGGGAGTATTCCTCAAACCTCCTCTCTTTAGCAGCTTTGAGGTCTTCAAGTTCAAATATGAATTCAAGTCTGCCAAATTTAATCATCTAAGGTAGTCAAGCCATTTACTATACATTGCATATAATTGGACACCCATTGCACAAGAACCGCATATTTTTCTTATAGCAATTTCGTGCCACAACACAGGCACTACACACACTATGCAGTGAAGAGCTGCAAGCTTTCTTTTATTAGATTTTAGGTTTGTTACCTTTAATCCCTACAGGACCGAGGTCTTTTCTCCGTCAAAACACATTCAAAAACGCCACTTCTATTGCAAAAAGAAAAAAAATTAAAATTTTTTTTTTTTTTCATATCTAACCATAGGATCTTCTATTAGACTAGTATACAAATGTATGCAAGAAATTTCAAAAACTTTGACCACATAGATTGTAAGATATTTGCATCCACAGTGAAGAAAATAAGCTTTTTTGCACCTTGCTTGACTAGCTTTTTTGGCTTTGAAACTTCTTAACTTAAATTTTTGTACTCTTGATTTTGATTTTCTTAGTTTTTATGTTGAATACTTGAGTTGAGAATCCAGGAGAAAAAATTCAAGAAAAAAACACTTAATTTTTATTACTTATTAAAAAAATTGTTAAGTAGAGGTAGGTTCAAGATTGAAGGAAAAAACTAAATCGTTAATAGCTCTAAGATGAAATTGAAATACAATAATCTTAGCAGTGAGATTGTTCTAGCTAGCAAGTATAATCATGTCTAACATTTTTTCTGGAAAAATTGTAAGAGTTGCATTCAAAAATGAATCCTATAAGTTATTTTTTCAAGAAGATGTTTAGATTGTCCAAAAAACTAAGATTGTCCATAATTTTTTCATCCCTAGTTCAAATAAAATGATTCAAAGCTTCACATGTAGATAGAAACATAATACTTTAAGAAAATAAAAATTTAAAAATTTAATTTGACTTTTTGTGATTTTTTTGTGTTGCCCATCGACCTTTGCTTTTGGCTTATTGTACCATAACTTTTTCTCCCGGGCACCAATTGAAATAAAAGTTACATATCCACAAAGCTCTTGCAAAATAGCACATCCTCAAAAAAATTCAGTTAAAATTGAGGTCATAGGAACCTACCCAAACCCAAATTGTTCCCCGAGGAGACAAGCGGTCCTTTAGGGGTTAAGTTGGAATGAAACTTGCAAGAGGAAACGTTTTTGCACACTTTTTTGGGGGGAAGCAAATCTCAATATGGCATTTAATAATCGTGCCGAGCTTAAGAGCTTGCAAGTTTCTATAGTATTGTGGAGAAGCATTTGAATTTCATCTGTGTGGTGATTAACACGTCTACCTTACCCACTCTACCAGTAAGTTAAAAATAATAATCTTTCAATTTTTTCCCAAGGTGGGAAATTTAGTCGGGTTGGACCTGCGCCCTTGTGCAATAAGTTAAGTGCTCAGGTGTGAGCCGGGTTTAAATGTTGGACTTGAGGTTGTTGGATTGATTTCCGTATTTTTTTGTCTCAATCATCCTTGGCAGGTGAGTTCAGTATCTCTCACATGCTGTACCTTACATGTGGCTGCTCACAGGTTTACCAAGTTATTGCACCAATGTGCAAGTTACTGTAGACGTGCACCGTATCCTTATCATGCAGAGTTGCAGACCATCTGGGCATAACATTCAGTAGCCTTCATGCCCCCACCGCCTTTCCTCAGTCATGCTTCGCATCATCTAAGGTGGGTACACCCGAAACCGCCACTTTTTGCTACTGAGCCTAGTTACTTCTATTAGACTGGTCAAATTTTCATGTATTTTTTGTTGGCAAGTGAAAGGAGGTTCCAACGCACCTGAGAACGTGACATTTGGACACCGTATGCAAAAGTTATTAACCCCAAAGTGACATTCAATTTTTGGGGTTCAAAAGCATCATTGCTTTTGAAGCTTTATGGATCTAAATGTCTTTAAGTTATACAAATCTCAACCGTAAAATCTTGTAGTGTACATGTTGTAGATGACATATACAAAATTTGAAGTCAATTGGCCACATAGATTGCAGGATCATAATGTTTTAGTGTTGAAAATGGATGCTGAAATTTTCCCAAAAACACATTTGGAGGTGAAATTTGATTCCTAAACCTACTCAAATGAAAAAACTTTACACTACAAAATGATTCAAAACTAGTATACAAACACATTGGTGGAAAAAAAATTCATTCAATTGACTCATTGTGCCTACAAAACGGCTTTGAAATGTCAAAAATCAGCAAGAAAAATTGCAAAAAACAGATCTAAAGCTGAACCTCATTCTACTAGAATGCTTTTTTGTCACTCATTAATTCTTGGATTAACATGAAATTTTAGCCACACAAACTAGACTAGTATGCACAATTTTTCCGAAAAGAATGATTGAAAATGGACTCTGTATGAAGAAGAAACAAGCCGCCAAAGTTCACTATACTCCAAAAATGGCAAGATTTGGAACTTCGAATTGCTCCCAAACATTCAAGACAACTTGGATTGACATGAAAACTTTACCACAATAACTATATTTCAAGGGGAACAAAACCCAATTTTTATTTATTGAAAATGAGCAATGGATGAAGGAGATACAAGGCCCCGAAGTTGAAGCCCTAAAATACAATTTGGTGAACTCAAATTGAAGTTGTGAGCTTTTGATTGGCTTCCAAAAAATCAGTAAACCTTGGATGAATCTAAAAATTGTACCACACAAAATAGAGGGGAGAATGCAACTTTTCCAACAAGTTTTATTGAATTTGGACCTTGGATGCAAAAGTAACAGCACTTTGAACTGGACTTGAAATTGTGTGAGGACACTTTCTGTCCTCTTTGTCACTTTGGGGTTAAGGGTTAAAGTTTGTTTCTGAGAGCGTTCCATCCAAATGGGTACATAACTGATTTTGAAAATGTACACAACCTGTAGATGGCACTTTAAGGTCAGGTGCCATTTTGGGGGTGCCTACCTTAAGTTAAGCTTACTGTAACTTACTCGAAAACATGCTGATGCAGGTGCATTCTGCATGGGAAGCAAACCAAGCAGCGTGAGCTCTTAGGTGCGCTCCCATGCAGAATGTGCCTGCACCGGCGTGTTTTTGTACATTAAGAGTCAAGGGAACTTGATGGGAACTTCAGGATCGATCATCCCTATTGATTTTGTGGTAGAATCAGACACACTCTTCCCCTGCAGCAGAATCAGCCATGGAGGCTTTTCACATGGAAATAAGGTAGGGACAATGCATGCTACTGAATGCTGTGGGGAACATGGATACGTAACAAAGTATAAGATGGTCGCAATGTAGGATTAGTGGATGCTTTATTGACATGAGGTAAGGTAGTTATGCCTTTCACCCATTTGTCCCTCTGTTTCTGTCAAACAGGTGTCCATTGAAGTGTCACCAATATGACCTCAAATCATTTGCTTTGAATGGTTCCTGAGTTATCTTTACAAATGGAGCTTCGCAGTTGTAAAGTAACAAGCTTTTGGTGAATGGTCACTTGAGATTTCTACAATATTCGGCTTTTAACTCCTAAAGTCCGAAAGTTTCAAAGTCCCTATAGTGGACTTTTGGGATTTTGGGTAGGCTTGTGTGATCTCAATTTTTGGCATGATTTTCTGAAATTTTCCTTGAAGGTAGGAAATCAAATCGGCTTTCTAGGGATATCATTTTTATTTCAATTGGTGGATGAAAGCAAAAATTAGGCCATCGGGAGTCCCCAAAAGCAACCTGAAGAAAAGCCTAAGAAAAATCACAAAAGGTGAATTTTTTAATTTTTAATTTTTTTCTCAAAGATTATATTTTTGTCTACATTTGGAGCTTTGATTCATTCTATGTGGACTAGTAATGAGAAAATTACAGACAATCTTGTTTTTCGGCAATCTAAGCATCTTCTTGAAAAAATAAATTACAGAATTTATTTATAAATGTAGTTTTTTATAATTTTTAAAATAAATTATTAGGTAGGATAAAGTTTGCTT
Source organism: Antitrichia curtipendula (assembly GCA_951230915.1). Taxonomy (NCBI): domain Eukaryota; kingdom Viridiplantae; phylum Streptophyta; class Bryopsida; order Hypnales; family Leucodontaceae; genus Antitrichia; species Antitrichia curtipendula. Next base: position 10,586,568 of record OX579641.1, read on the forward strand.
GCTAGAACAATCTCACCGCTGAGATTAGTGTATTTCATTTTTTTTTAATCTTTAATCTACTTCTGTTGAACAATTTTTTATTGAGTGAAAATTGAGTGTGTGTTTTTTATAATTTTTTTTCTAGATTTCAACTCAAATCTTTATTGTATAAAATTAGAAATTCAAAATCAATAGAGAAAAAATTAGAAATTATGAAGGTTCAAAGCCAAAAAATGTAGCTGAGTAAGGTGCAAAAAAACTTGCTTTTTTTTACTTTAAATGCAAATATCTTGCAATCTACATAGTCAAAGTTTTTGAAATTTTTTCCACACATTCTTATACTAGTGTAGTACAAGATCCTACGATTAGATATATAAAGAAAATAATTTTTAAAGTTTTTTGCTCTTTGCAATAGAAATGGCAATTCTAAGTGGTTTATGATGGAAAAAGCGGCCTTGGAACTTTAGGGGTTAAATGGACAAGTTATGAATCTTTTGCCTAAATGCACACATCAAAACAATTCAGCAATTGTAATACTAAATTTTGATTGATGTAGAATTAATTATAAATTGAAATTATTATCATTAGAAGTTCATCAAAAAAATCATAAAAAATAAAAACAATGTTCTTTAAATTTTGATTTTGCATGACTAAAATAGATCCCATTAGAAATAAACCAAACGAATTCTTTTATAGAAGTCACAAGGAATTATACATGAAATATAAAAACTATAGATATAGTGCCCAAGAAAATTTGCCATGTCATTTTCATGTTTTCTTTTTCTTTTTTTTGTATGATTTTTCAGTTCCTCTGTAATTTTTTTCTTTTAACTTCATTTCTAACAAGTTTTTTTTTTTTTTTTCAAAGAACAAGTCTAGGTATTCATAGGTCTACTATGTGTGATTTTTGACACACTTTCAATGATAGAAATCTCAAATTCTACTTCTATATCAATCATTCAAAAAGTATTTGATTTCCTCGGTCAATTAGTTGTATGCATTGGAAATGCCTTAACATGCACAGAAGTATCCATTAATGATTTTATTCCATTCTAAAAGATTTTATTTCATTGCTCATATGAGTTGAAATCACTATGGAAGCTATACAAGCTCTACATTTCAAGACTCCATAGCTAAACTCTCTTCATGTTAACTCCTATTGATGCCTACATCCAAAACTAGATGCACCATAGTCAAATTCAATTGTAGCTATGAAAATATCCAATTCCTATTTCTATGGCATCCTATGAGACACTATGATATATATATATATATATATATATATATATATATATATATATATATATATATATAAACACGAGTGACTAAGTTATGTCAATAAATCATATACATAATTTTAAGAGACATTTAAATGCTAAACAAGGTACAAATCAAATTATGTGGGTTATTGAAGGTGCTTTACAAGTAAACCTAGGATTGTAAGCAAATTTAACTCTCTTAATTTTTACCATTTATATCGTACCATTTATACTATAAGATAATGAAATGGGCAAAAAATCCCTACAGCATGATTTTGGGCATGGTGTAAGGTATATATTCATGACATTTACAGTAATGCATTTTTTAATCCAAAATGAAGGTGATAAGCATGAAAGAAATATATGAGCATCACAAAAGTCCGTATTCATTGATTATCAATAGTTCAAATGTTTTTTCAATTGATAGTCATTGTATCAATGTTCAATCCATCCATTAAGTTAGGTTGTTTGTTTATTATGATGAGACCTCCTAGACCTTGCATCTCCCAATCATGTTCTTAGTACTGTTGGAAAGTTCTTTGCAAGGAGGAGTGCATGGGCTTTCTTTTGTGGCGATTCAACATACTTGTGAAAGTTATGGATTTTTGAGCTATTTTTGGTTTAAATAAATGAAAAAATTACTAACAGCTTAGGGGCACACCAGCCTATACCTTAAGATAGTTTGTTTGTTTTGTTTGATATGTTGAGATCTAACAAACCGAGAGGCTTCTAGCGGCGCTCTTGGTAGTGCTCGAAAGCTCTTGACAAGGAGGGGTGCATAGATTTTGTTTTGTGGTGTTTAGACAAACGGTTAGAAAGTTATTGAATTTCAAAGTTTTTTATGAATCCAAAATTGATTTAAGTTATTTTTTATTTTCATCAAACCATTATGAAATGGGTCAAAACAGGTCGAAATGGGTCAAAAGAATAGATTATCTTTAATTTTGAAAAAATTATAACTTTCACGCCACATTTCAAAACGCCATGAAACAAAGCCTTTGCACTCCTTTATGCATAGTGTTTTCTATTCATGCCAATTTCGTGTGGCATTTGGGACCTATAATGTGAAAGGTATGATTTTTTTTAATTAGAAAATTGAATTGATTTATTTTTTATTTTTGAAAAAACATAACTTTTACATTGCATGTCAAAGGCCACAAAACAAAACCCTTGCACTCCTTTGTACAAAGAGTTTTCAATTCTTGCTAGTTCTATAGCGTTGGACCTTCGACGTGAAAGTTAAGATTTAAAAAATCAAATCAAATTAAATATATTTATTTTTTATTTTGGAAAAAACATATTTTTCACATGGCATGTCCAAACACCTCAAAACAAAGCCCTTACACTCTATACAACATTCTGTTTGTACCAAGAATGCAACCTATCACACTACGGTGTTAAATTTATTGAATTTCAAAGCTTTTCTAAAGTAAAATAGTCAAAATTCTTTCCTATATATAGATTTTTTGGTATTGAAGCGGCAAGTGCAACAACTATCAAAGAGTTAAAAGAAAGGCTAATGGAAGTAATTGAAGTTGATACAAAAGAGGATTCTTTTGAAGGTAGTTTTGTTACTTCTAACTTAACAAGTATTGATTCTCTTAGAAATACAAATCCATATTTGATTTTTCAAGAACACAAAATATGGACTCTTATTTTGGATGAGTTAGAAGTATTAGAAGCAAGAAGAAGATGAGTTAGATAAGAATGAGAACAAAGCCAAATAAAAAAAGAGAAAAGAGAGGAAGAAATATCATAAGATAAAAAAAAGAAAATACTGTTGTTTATTTAGGAGAGTCATTGTAAATTGACAGTTTACTTGATTGAGATGTTTACCCATGTTTTGATTGTAAATTTAAATAATATTTTAGACATCATTTCAAGTTTCTAAGACCATGTATTCTACACAAGTATAAAATAGTCAAGTGTTTAAAAAAAAATACAATTGGAACAATTTAATGCAAATTGAAAAAGACATTCAAGTATAAATATTTTTATTTTAGGGCAAGTAGAAAATAAAATGTAGTGCCAAAAAACTCATGAATTTATGTATCTATTCAAAATGTCATTACTTTTATGTATGAAAACATATGTCTATTGAAATTTTGAACTTTTATATTTTTCAATGAAAAATGAAAAATAATGGTTATTTTGAATAGAAATAAAAGGCTTCATTGGAAATAAGAAAAGTTTAATGTCAAAATGATGTTCAAGTGTTTAGAGCATGTTGGGGGCATCTAGAAATGAAGTGTAGATTTTAATTTTTTTCCATACTTTTTTTTCTAGAATGAAACAAACTTCTAAGGCATGTAATTTCTTGAAGATCTAATGGTTAAAGAAAGATATAATGTGTTTGTTTTGTTTTGAGCTCCAACTTAGGCAAGAGAAGAGGAACATCACTTGCTATGAAAATTTGCAAAGTTCTTCCTATCTTGAGGATGTAATGCTATACTAAAATATGAAGTGTTTAGATCATTCTTGCAAAGGAAATTTGAGTTTTGAAGCTTGAAAACTTGGCAAAGCTACATTCACTATAAAAAACCTGCGTTTTAGGTGACGTTTTGTAATTTTTAAACACAAATTTTAGGTGATGTCTATTGCAACAAACTCGTGATTTTATGTTAACATTGATGTTGTGTTGGACGTGTTGTTGACATAAAAACATGGAATTGTTGCATTGGACGTCACCTAAAATTTGTTTTAAAGATTACAAACCGTCACCTAAAATGCGGGTTTCTTATAGTGATTGTGAGAAGTTTAGATAATTAAAAATACAAGTTGTTCCACTTTCAATTGTATGTTCTTTTTACACACATGCATTGCCCCTAGATCCCAGTTTTTTTAATATGCAACCCTAATACTAGTCAATTTTAAGTTCCCATAGTTATTAAATCTAAAGAATAAACAAAATTTGATTTATATCCCTTTTTTTTGAAAATGCTATTATCCAGAAGTCTTGAAGAGGGCACTTGCAAAAAAGTGAAAACTACACAAGTCAAGACATGAGTCCTACTAAAGGGTGCATTTATAAAATTTACATATATGTATGTACCTTCTTTGAACTGGAAGTTTCAAGATTACTTTTATATATTAATTAGCTTGATTTTTTACTAAATCTAAGTGCCATATTTATTTTGTTTATTATGATGAGATTTCTAGAACCGTGTGAATCCTAGTCATGTTCGCTATATCACTAGAAAGCTCTTTGCAAGGAAGAGTGCACAAACTTTGTTTTGAGATGTTTAGACATATAGTGTGAAAATTGTAGATTTTTGGATCTTAGATTATCCTAAATTATGGATCTCTTAGACAATGCATCACTTGGTCACATTTTTAGTATTGTTAAAAAACTCAATGCAAGGAGAAATGCATAGACTTTGTTTTCTGATATTTGGATATACAATGTATAGATTTATGAGGTATTTTTGAGTTAAAATTGGATCTTAAACTAGACTAGTGGCATATGGCTACACCAGTTAACATTGTAATCAAAATTGTAGTATATATAATATTTGTACAATAATTGTACTCAAATTTTGCTAAATTTATATTTATTTCAGTGCTTTATATATAAATAAATAAATAAATAAATATATGAGTGCAAAATAACTAGAATGTTAATTTAGTTTTCTTTTGAAATTGATCAATGAATTGTTAGCATATACATATCATTTAATTAAAAAAAACCCCAAAACTATTGAATCTATACAAAGGTTAGTAAGTTGCAATATTTTTCACGGGCTCCAAAAGCGATCCTTAGTGTCTTGAGAGACATGTAGCTCTCGCCTAGAACCCATCCACCCCAAAGAGTAGATAGCCCCAAACCCCCAAACCCTAAAATTCTTCTGTCAAGGTTTTGGAGGTCGCCCTGCTGATTTCGCTGATGGAGCCCGAGCTCTCGGAGAGTGCATTGCTGAAGCGAGCGCTTCTCGCCGCCGTTGCAATTCATGAAGTTTAAATTTTAGTGAACACATTTTTTTCCAAAAGGGAAGCCTCCTCAATGGCAGCCTCGAGGGTGCAATGTCTTCGTAGGATTCTAGTCCAACCTCATTCCGGAGCCATTTCGAGATTGTTGAGCACGGAGGTGGCCGATGCAACGGGATCGCCTGAGGCATCATCCGATGGACGGAGGAAAGTGAAAGTGGTCGGCAAGGAATTGGCCCTAATGAGACGCGAGTACGAGAAGCAGATGTCGGAGTTGCGGAAGAAGTTCGCGGCCGAGGAGGAGAGGAAACGGAAGGAGAAGCGGCAAGTCGAGTTGATTACGCGGGAGAGGATTCTTGTGGAGAAGGAGAAACGATTGGTGATGAAGAAAGAGAGATCGGAGATTCGAGCTTTGGAAGTGGTCGAGGAGAGCAAATCCCTCCAGACTAGACTTGTGAGTGGCGCTATCGTTCTCTCTCCATTTTTTTCTGTACATTTACTGAGGAGGCTGGTGTGATGGTTTTATGAAGATTCGTATTTGTAGCAGTGCTACGAGAAAACAGTTTTACGAGAAAATGATCCGTTTTAAATTACGTTTCTGAATGTTGTTTGATTACATGTTTTTGGATTCTCTTTGGAAAGACTCTGCTCTTAAACTGTAAGGACACGTACAAAGATTGAAAATGTTAAGAAATGTTCTAGATATTACTGAATTAGAAAGCAAAGAACGGAATAAAATGGTCTTATTCCGTCTCCAGTAGCCCTAATTTTTAGTGCTAGTAACGTTTTTAGATTCTTGAGTACCGTTGTCATTCTTTGTCCATTTTTGTTCTACGCATTTGATCGCTGCATTAGATACACATTTGTATTGCTGATAACATTTGTAGAAGATTGGGCTTTGAGCCCGGAAACATGTCAATTATTTGATTACCCCATTCAGGGTTACCAGACATGGAATGTTAATTCCATTTTAAAATTGCTTTTGAGGGCTTAGGGTTTAGGGTTTACTCTGTTTAAAAAACTCTGTTCCTAAGCTGTAAGTATACACATAAGTATTGAAAATCATTAGAGGCGTTCAAATTATTTCTGAACTGGAATCGGAGAACTGAATAAAACGGTGTCATTCCGTTTTTTTCTGTTCTGGTTGTGTTCTGTGAGTACGCTTGGTGGACTTAGGTACTGTGCTTGTGTCATATTTTCTTACCGTGTAAACTTGTCGAGGTTGTGTATTGCTCGCTGACTTGAAGCTGCGAAAATTCCTCTTGACATTGTTAATTTCCGGTTTCAGGAGGAAGAGAGGAAAGCTAAGGCAGCGAGACGGCAGTTTAGGGAGAAGAAATTTCTTCGTCTGGTCCAGAAAGAGAAAGAAACAGTTCGGCAGCAAAGCTCCCTGTGGATTGAAGAGAAAGACCTAGAGCGTCGCATTCTGGATGCTCTAGTTGATCCATTTTATTTGTCTGGTTCTTATGCCTTGCCAGATAGAGATGGTCCCATTTCTATTGGCGGTGATAGTGATGACGATGATGAATAGTGGCGTATGACCAGTTTCCCACCTCTTGTGGATTCTTGTACTGACAAAACTAAGTGCAGAGCTCCATAGTTCTCATTATACCGCAGGGCAGCTCACGAATGACCTCCCTATTGAATTGACGGGAGAGCAGAGACGATGCAGCTTTGAGAATATGTCAGAGCTTGAACAGTTTGAACGATCAGTTAGCATGTATGTCTCGACCTTACGCTGAAGGAAGGTGGGCGAAGATGTGAATTTTTTTGCATGCCGATTTGTTATTACAGTTGGAACGAGCAGTTTGCCTCACTCTACATGATGGAGATTTCGTCGAGGATCGGATGTGCAAGACTCTTGAATTGATTTAGGTTTTCGTTGTCAATATTGAGCACAGCTGTAACCTTACCTTACATTCTGTTGTGATTGCAATGCCAGAAGTTGAATTGCATCCCCATCGCCTTATTAGAGCAATTGGTGAAGGGTGCCTCTTGGAACCGTGAGCGTTGGTATGAAATCTTGATTTGAACAGTGCATCGTCAAATGAACGTTGGAAATGAGGTCGAGTAATTCCTATGGAGTTTTGCAGGGAGTGTTTCTTGGAATGCTGGTTTGTACACTCAAAGACCTCGTGCAATCCTTGTGTTTGATTGGGAATGAAGGGAGCAGATGATACATTTGGCGGTTTCGTGATAATTATAACCATGCAAATTGTGCATTTTCCACGGAATATATGTTGAGTCTGATAGTATCTTGTGGATCTTGTTTGTACAGGTAAGATTTGTCCTAACATTGATCTTCTTGAAGAAAGCATGCAATTGAAATGACCATAGGACTAGGATTACAGTGTAGCAGCCCATTCAAATCCAACACGAAGCAATAGCCTATTGTGGCCTTTTTTTGTAACCGACATGGTCAGTGTCAACATGACACGAATTGTTGAACCTGGGTCCCTCTACTAGAATGCTGTTTTCAAGAATCCATGAATTCACTCAAAGTTTTGCACTAGTTTGCAAACTTATCCTAGAGTTATCTAAGAAGTCAGAGACCTCTCGCCTTGAAGCATGTTCAGTGACATCGATTTGCCATCAACAAATAAATACTCCCTCCGTCCCAAAATGATCTTCCTCCTGTGACTAGGACAAATAGCCCGCGAAATGAAATTCCTCTGTAATAGACAATAGATTTAGTCAAGGCAGCCATCATGACAATAACAAGTAGCCGGGCCCATGCAATCAATAAATATAGAATACTTTAATCAGTGGAAATTCCCTTGGTGCTTCGAATGGGAGGTATAGGCGGAGATCGTGGCTTGCGGTTACTCGGAAATACTTGCGCCTGTTTCATTGTTGGGCTCTTTCAATTAAAAAATTAAAAGGTCACGTAGCGGGATTCACAGGTCACACACGTGGGAGTCACAGGTCATGTAGCGGGAAGAGGAAAAGCCACAAGAAACAACGCGCGAAGTGTTCAATCCATTGGCCACCGGTGCTCCTCCCCAAAGGCCCTAAAAACCCACTTTTCAAATCTCTATAACTTTTAATTGAAAAAGAATCTCAAGCTCAAATTGGGAGGACAATTGGAGAGTATTGACCTTTATTTTTAGTTCAAAACGGAATTGAAAAATATTAATTTTTGACCTTAATTCGGAACATTTAGTCGAACAAGAAGATCATTTTGGGACGGAGGGAGTACTAGAAATGCTCAGAAATTACCTAGCATTTCATAACCTGTAAGGTAGCTGACCTCATTCTGACCATTTAAGCAATTTACCACATTTCTAGTATGCATTTGGTGAGGGTTCCAAAATCCCCCAGTGGAGAAATAGATTTGGTGAGGGTTGCAGAATTTGTTCTTTTTTTTTTCCTTCAAAAATGAAATAATTATGAATTTTTTTTGGAAAGATTTTGTTCAATCCATTATTGTTATACAGGGCACTGTATTTCCAACCATAGGCTGATTACAAAATTGACCATGCTTCAAAGTAGGTGATAATTGTGGCTTCCAATGTACATCATTTGATCACTGTATGCTTTCAATGTACACCTCCCCAACATTTGTGTTGCTTGAGCTGTCACCTAACCATGTGAGCTATCGCCCTAAACTACAATTGATCGAAAACAAAAAAGTCTAACTAATAAAAAGAAGTAGTGGTCCAAAAGAGGTCGGCTACCTTAATTTTCAATGGAACATGAATTGCAGGAGGTGAAAGTAAAGAGGCATTGAAATCACCATCGGGGATCGACATAGGGTGGTGGCAAGTTGGTCATGGGATGGAAACACAAGGCGTCGTCAACAAATTTATTGGCTTCACTGTAATTTGGCCCCATCTCCTTCAGAGGCCGCCGCCCCCAAGGTTCATCGTCCAACACAGATCCTGAATCTATCAATTGCTCAAGCAACCCAAACCAATTCCCTTCACAATGAGATTCACAATTCGCAAAAGAATGCGTGATTCATGTAATTGATCTTCACCTTTCATTCAGAGTGCCAATATTGAGAGCATCTAAGCTTAGTCATTGCTTTCCGTCAAATAGTTTTCCCAAGCCAGGTGCCCTTATACTTGCTTTAGCCTTCCATTCAGATATTTTTACAAATATAAGATATTTGTTTCCTTTTCATGCAATATAGTTAGGAGTCTGCACGGTGACTTCCATGAAGAACATAACACACAATGCCCAAGAGAAGTCATGGCTGGGGTGGGGGACTCGTCTTCCAATCATTTTTTTAATTCTATGCACGATTTTTTGCCAATTGGCTACATGCAAATGATGTTGGCTGTTTCTTGTAAAGGAAAAATTCATTTTGGGGGGTCAAAATAGCTAGATTATTGTTGTATTTTGAGACTAGTAGCCAAATTTTACATAGGTATCACCTAATTTTCATATAAATATTACCAAATATCACCCAAGTATCACATGAGTATTGAAGAAACAATTGACTCCTTCTCCAAATACACAGTGCTTCCAATTGTCTTCAGGATTAATCCAATGAGGACACAAAGGACTAGATATATTCGATGTATGACTTCCAGGGAATGAAGAATGTACCTATTCTAATAAGTTTTAGCTAACCACCTTGATGATAGAGCTTCTAGGATTAAAGTACCTACACCTAAATTTGCCTTAATAAACATTTATGCATGGTTTCTATAATTATATTCTTTGAATTTGCCTTAATAAACATTTATGCATGGTTTCTATAATTATATTCTTTGAGTTTTTTTGTTAGGTCATGTTGGAAGTTAAAAAAGGCAATTCCATGAATCTCTCAGCATGCGTTTATAGAACACTGCATGAATGAATAGGAAAATTTCAAACTGCTGAAAATGACTGTACCCCAAATCAATCTTACTTAGGCTCTCATGAATTTTCCATTTTAGGCAAGAATTTGTAAGGGTCAGGTTTAGTAGGTAATTGGGTGGGGTTACCTTGCATGTCCTTTGCTTGTGAGAAGTGTCCATAAGGTAACCTTATCTGGGCAATGGGTTTACTTTGGGTCCGTCTCAGAATATTTTGCATTACATATCTGCTCATGTACTCTGAAGTGTTCTACAAGTGCTGCCTGTTGCTGGCACATGATTGACATCAGTCTCTCCTTCGATAGAGTTCAAAGATAATTTTCTTTGACCTTTTTTTGCTGCTGGTGCATATTTGCCTGCTGCGGATAGCTCAGAGACAAATGTTCAAATCCTTGGGCATCCAAATAACCAGGCTGGTCCCATGGTTGGCTAGGTTGTGTCATGGTAAATAGGCCAAAGTAAGGGAGCAGGGTAGAATCTGGCAAGACAGGATATGACTGCAGGGTTTAGGGTTCAGCCACACCCCCCCCCAAAAATAAGGTAGTATGCTCTAAAAGCGCCCATGTTCTAAAAGCGATCATGACACAGAGGTACATTTTGCTTTCTTCAATGTTCGAACTGTGTACATTTCAGAAGGTGGTCGCTTTTAGAAACCACTGTGTTTGAACTTCAAAAATTCATAACTAATGCTACAAAGATCTGAAAAATATGAAACGACTTGGGTTAGATGCCAATTCCATTTTTCTTCCTATATAAATTTACTGAAAATTGTTTCAATAAGTTTAACTTCCCTGAAAAGGCGATCTGCTCTTAAGTGGTCGCTTTAAGAGCATACTACCTTACTCTCAATAACAAAAGGATTAACTTTGTCCTCTCTCTGCATAAATGAACTACATAATGCTTGAGAGCTGGGAGGCTCAAGAGCATTATGGGCCATAATAATGCCAAGTCCAATAGTTCATCACAAATGTTCACATGTGTACTTTCCGCAAATCTAAGGGCGTAGAAAGAAGGTTTGCATTATGAGTCATAATGCTTTTCTGACTATCCAATGGAATGGTGACAAATCTGCTTTGAAAACCAGACTTGGGCATTATGGCTCACCTACTGGATCCCATGAACATAAACTAGGGGAAATTGCTCATATGTAGACACTCAAATGCACATAGCTCTAGAAAACTAGGATAGACATAGATCTGAGGTTACAGATGAGCATCTGGAAAAGTGCCAGTTTTTTATATGACGCAATTCTAACTGGTGTGATGAAAATGAAACTAAAGGTATATCCACACTTGATATTAGGAGTGATGCTGGAAAAGTGAAACAAATTCAAAGTTATGCCTAAGTTCATTCTTTAGCCCCTCTCTAGCATTGCTTTCAATACCTTAACATACCTTAGATTGTTTGGGAGACTACTATTTCAAGAGTTGGATAATACCTGATCCTTGGTCATCCACCTTGTCATCTGGCCCATCGTCTGCTTCATCGCCTGGCTTAACATATGCTCCATCATCTGGCTTACCATCTGTTCCATCATCTGGCTTACCTTCTGCCTCACCATCTGACCCTTTGCAAGCACAATTTGCGTTGTTTGGGAAAACAAAGCTACGCATCTCCTCTGCTACCTTCTCTAAGATGGGAGGACCAGAGCATGGAGCAGGTGGGGGTGTGCTTCTGGACAGCCCGCAAATTTTACCCTGCAGAGACTAAGGAAATTCAATGAGTCAGCAATTCAACGATTATGGTAGAGGACACTAATACTGTTAACTACAAGAGAAAGGGGTGTTTTAAGTAAAGACCTAAAAGTAATGACTTTTTAGGAGATTTTCAATAAATTTTTATTGAAACACATGTATTTCTAGCAAAATTTTACTAAAAATCTCCTAAAAGGTCATTACTTATAGGACTATACTTAAAACACCCTAACGTTGGGGACCTCATCCTATCTCCTGTTACCAGTGTGCACTAATGTGTCTAAATTTATCAAAACATCTACCCCCCAAAATGCATAGAAACAAAATAGTGAATGCTGCAGTGCCAAATTTGAATATTTAGCAACTCTGAGCTAATGATGAAATCACATTTGGACAAGTAAAGTTACATTGCTTCTCCTGCTGGGTTTGGTAAGAAACTCCGGTGCAAATGTACACTCCTGCATCTCAATTTTCTGCCTCTCCTTCCGCAGAGCTTCAACCTTCTGTTGCCTCTTTTCTGCGTCTCGAAGTATTATGTCGTACCACTGATCACTTGTGCTGAGTGTATTGGGCACAAAAAATCCCAGTCAGCATCTTGTATGCATGGTTTGTTCGTTCTATAAAAGAAACTTCAAGCCGTGCTTAAAGAAAATGCTTGAGGATTCTACGAGCTGGCATTGTGAATCAACTAGCCAGCAGCCTACATAATCAGGCCTGAACTCATGCGAAGCATTTTACAGCATTTCTCTATCACAATTTCCAGGGGCTAGAACTATTCCTGCATAACAACGATTCATTACCTCTCAAAGTCCTACCTAACAAAGAAATTAATTTCACTTTGCTAAGTGTGCATACTGTCAACGCCTTCAATCATTTGTCAGAATGATGACATTTGTAGAGATGTGTTCATGCTATGTCCTGAACGAGGAGAGGTCTTACGAGTAGTTCCGTCTCCTCCCTGCAAGAGAATTGGATAAGTCATCAATCTTCGGTTCGAAAGTGATATTACTGTTGTCGATATGACTGACGTGCCTAAGATTACCACGCACTGTAGAGCCCTTATGGCATTTTTCCTGCACAGGAAGAAGATTGAAGTCAGAGGATACAGATGGTAAAATTATCAAAGGGTGCTTACAGTGATGCTCAATATCACATTCAAACAAAAAGTATGCACCCTGCAAGTACCTCAACCTCATGCATGAGTGTATGGAAGGCCTCGAAATCTAAGCGTTCATTGCCTTTGCCCATTTTGATGAGTGTCTTAATGTCTTGAGCTGCATCGAAGCTCACTCTCCTCGCGTCGATCTTACACAGCTGAATACACCCATCCTGAAATTGGGACAAGGCGATTTCAATACTGCTTTTGCTGGAATTTGTTGTTCACTGTGAAATATAATGTAATCAATGTATTGATTACGTTGGCGAAATTTAAAGAAATTCATACATTTCTAGACCCCCGACTGGAACCTCAGATCTTTGACAGTCCTATTTTTTTGTGCTCTTTGCTCTTGGATATCACAATTTTGACGCTTTAGCACATACCATTTAGGTTCCCGAAACCCTGAACTCTGAACTCTGAAATCCCAATAAACGCTTTAACGAATATGACTATGATTGTCTTTTCCAAAGGAAACGTAACATAGACTTTCAGATTCAGAGGTTTTCAGAGTTAATGGAACAATTCATTAACTCAACCTCTCATCCCACAACCAACTTCCTCCGAGCATCATCTTCTTTTATTAGCGAAATGAGCGATGGATTCCTACCTTGTCGGTATCAAGAGCATCAAACATTTGCTTGAAGGCACGCCGCTTCAAAAGTGTCAAATACTTCCTGGATTTCGGGGTAACATACGTACACTTGGCTAGGTCTCTTACAATCTGCTCCTCCTTCTCTACCATGGCCTCTTTCTTGCATACGCGTGCCCCTTGCATTTCGTGCAGAAACGCTCCGATGGGCAAATTCTTGGGATTCCTCTGCAAATTATTCCCAAATCCTGGCTCTCAAAACTCTTTGATGAGTAACGAATACTAAAGCGGGGCGACCACCAGAGAATTGAAGCATCTGCTGGAACATACTTATCTTCAAAACTATCATGGCATCGTCTCCTCAACAGCCCAAAGTGAATGTCACTAACGCTTTGTATGCAGACATTGATCAACTGAAGCTCTGGATCAGGAAACGCTTACAGCAGTCTGCGGTTTTCGTCCAGTATGAGGTTTGAAGAACTCCCGACCGGTAGTTTTATCAATTGGAACACTGCAGCATTCGTCACCACGCTTCTCCATTGCCTTCTTCTCTTGCAGTTTCTGAGGACTCAGATGTGACAACCGATCAAACACTGATACTTGAGACTCCTCTGCACCATAGAATCTTCTGTTGGTAACTGGTTGGAATGTCAACCTGCAAACTAATCCACAGAATACTTAAGAATGTGCTACCATGAAAATCCGATGATTCTCTTGCAAAGAGCAAAATTCCTTCATGTGTTGGAGCATTGGTGTATTTCTAAGGTTTAGCACTTGTAATACGTGACTTATGTCATTCGTAATTAATTTGTCCTTACATATTCAAGATTCCAAGCATGAAAACTACAATCCTCACTCACTCTTCTGGATACCAATCCGCGTATTGTCGCTGGCGCCGACGGCGACTCACAGAATCGAAGAAGAGTTGTTCAAACCGTGAAATCGAACTGTTCGTTGCTTCGTTTGCAGAGGGGGGCTTGATGTTTGGCATAAACGTGCACTCAGCCATTCGAGCTTCCATCACCTGGATCAACCAAAGACATGAAATTCGAACCATTTTGGAAAAACCAATAACTTCTGTTAAAATTGATTATGAATGAACCATTTTGGAATCTTTAACGGTATTACGGAGATTCAAAAAGTTGAATAGCAATCTTGAAGGTTGTGATCGTTTCTTATCATCAGACTTTACAAAGAGTTCATATTAGTCGAGAGTTAATTACCACGAGATTTATTCTATGGCCTAGACCAAGTCTCAGGAGATTATCCTCGTTTCCCTCACGGGTATATCAGAAGTTTCCCACATGATTTTTCGGAGGATTTTGGACTAGGAACGAGGGGAATCAGGTAAATTACATCGGCAAACAGGAAAAAGCAGGCAAATGGGAAAATCGGTGGCACAAAATCTCCCTGTGATAATATTGAATAATGCAACTAGCTCATACAACGGAGAGACACCAAGCCCATGATATCGTTCTGCTATGATTTCGAATAAGCGGAAATTAATACCTCAGTCCGGATCTGTTCACAACTGAATTTCTCAGAGGCAAGCTTGTTCCAGACATCTCCTTTCCGCTGCAAACGCCTTGATCTCTCGCTTCATGTGCACGACTTCAAAATCAGCAACTTCAGACTTTCACGAAAGAAAATGCGCCAGAGTTTCATGAAATACAATCTTCCAGTTCTTGCGCCATTTAAGAATAACCCTAAGGAGACACATGCCTGACACTAGCAGTACATCACATGAGGACGTAATCCACTGAGAAAACAGCTATTCGCAATAACTGAAAAGTTGGGTATCATTGTTCAAAACATAATCGTCTACCATTATTCGTCCATCAGGTACCAGATACCAGAGAGATCCAAAAAAGTTCAGAGACACCATTCCAGAGTACAACTACGCAATTTCACAGCTTCAGTATGGAATAGAGCCCAAAATTCTATACTCAAAATGTGAAATTGCATAATTGCACTTGGGAAAAATGGATCTATGGACTATTATGGATTTCTCTGGAGAGAGTCATCGACTTCAAGAATCGATTTACATTGTAACAGTTGATGCAAAGCTCAGGCACACGGACCAAATCACCTGAACTAGCGATTTAGATTCAAAATAATTAAGCATCCATTGTCATCTAGCAGTGAAGTACCTGATCCTCGGTCTTCCAGTGAAGCCAACCATCTCCCTTTCTGCATCATCCCTCTTCTTCCACTCGATTTGCTTCAGGAGTTTCTCCTTCATAAGGAGTCCTTCCGTATACAGTAGCTCACCATAATTTCTATACCTTTTAGCAATCTCCGACCGCTTTCTGTATACCCTCCATGATTTCTGATAAACACACAAATCAATTCTCCAACAAGAATAACATTTCTATATAAAGAATTTGTCAGAAGGGAAACAAGCTATCAAATCTTGTGAACGTATGTGTCTCAAAGCTGCGGCAAATTCCACACACAATGACGATTGTGACTACAGAGACCAACATTTCAACAAGAGAAGTAGCTTCAAAACACTATTTTACTGTTCAGCAAATACCTTGTCGAATGTAAAACCGGAAAAAAATTTGCAATTCGCCATAAGAATCAGGTCAAGAGAACAAAATTAGGTCTATATCAAGCATTGCAGAGTGAATCTGGCATTCTGAAGTAACCTTGGGACTTGTGATTCTTGACCTATCAATCTTTTCGTCATATTTCTTCAAGCTTTGTCGCCACATTTCTTTGAAACCCGCCTTGCGGTTCAAGAAGTCACAGTACAGTCGCAAGCAACCCACCTTCTGTTGTCAATCAACGTTCCAAACGTTTGCTTAAGATGTGAAATAGAATACATCATTATTCTTTCCAACATCATCTCCAAACAGAAAACTCAAGAACCAAGAACCAAGAATAATAACCAAGTTAGTATTTAATCCTCCAAAAGGACCAAGAAGCCCCAAGTGGATGTCTTCTTCTTCAAGTAGGTTATGTGGGAGTTTCTTTTGTCCAATTTTGTTCAACTATTGACCAACACAAGCAATGTTCTTCACTGCTTCTGGTGATCTTAAGTTTTGCCCTATTTGAATAACGTTTTGCAAAACATGATCAATTGAATTGATCAATTTATAGCCATGAATCCTTGATCTTTGAGGGATTCTACTAGAGATTTGTCTGTACAATGAGGCACACAGAAGAATTGATTACCGCGATTTCAGAGGAACGTCGCTTTCTGCGCTTCATGTTTTCGATACTCAACGATTTCGATCTGCTTGAATGAGTTGGACATCTGCTTGTATAACTGGGAAGTCCGGTTGTACAAGTGGCTCTGCTTGTATGCCTGGGACATGAAAGCCGCTGGGCAAGCATGGTCCTCGTCTTCATTGTAGTCCTTGGCGTTAAAAGGTGCTCAGAATAAGAATTTTGGGGAAATGGGAATGAAGTCCCCTGAGTGGGGAGAATATCAATCCCTGGCGTTGCAGACTCTGAACCTTGATAGTGGCCTCCAGTTTCTCCTCTTGACTTCTTCTCATAATAAGAATCATTCTCATCAGGAAATGTACCGAAAGTTCCTTGGTCAAGTCTAGCTTCAAAAACCTCACGCTCTTCTGTAGTGCAGAAGACAATATTTTTGTCTTTCTTGCTGTTCGTCCATGCCAAGTTAAATAGATAAGAACCCAATTTCGATGTAAGGTAGAGATTCCATTAATCTTAAAGTGTACTAGAGGCTCCATACAAGTGAGCTTTGATTTGTGCTAAGTGTGAAAATAATTCATCTATTGACATTTCGTTTTTTGCAATTGATTTTCAGCTCACCTCAAAATGAATGTGCAAACTTTTAGATGGTGCAAGTTTCTAGATTGTTGTAGGGAAAGGTTTCAGGTTCCCCAGTGTGATGAATGGAACATCTACCTTCCTGTATGGTGAATGGAGACTTTAGACTATTGGCATGATCAATTCAGAGCGCCAGCATTGTGACATTCAACAGCACAATGCTCTCAAACCTAGTATAGATTTTCGTTTAGGGTTTAGGGTTTCCAAACCCTAAATGCTGCAGCTAATCATTTACCTATTCTTTGCCCACACGACTTTAAAATTGGAGTCCGGCCTCTTCCAGTTTTGAAATGTTCCAAATGTAATGGGCACATTTTGTTTTGGATCAAGCGTGCTCCAGGTTTCGAGAGTTTCAAGTGGAGAACAGAGCCTCATGAAACACACCTGATGTTGATGATATTGTTGACGATGTGCTCTGTGAGTGGCGCCACAAGCTCATCAGGAAGGGCATAGTTACGGCAGAATGTTGTCGCCACTCCTTCCGCTGAATCGCCTTCCTTCATCTCAATGTGGCCACTGCATCCATCCTCAATCTCCACTGTGATGGCCAGCAAGGTTTTCCGGTTGCCTTCATTTTCTGGGGAAAAACACCATGTGTGCTGAACAACTTTAGGGTTGCAAACTTCCACCAAATCACACAGAAAAAGTCATGCACACAGAAGAAAGGTAGACAGGGGAAAGTGAGACAGGAATACTTACAAATATTCATTCAAGTCCCCTCCGGGACAACAAGGAAATTCATATACTTACAAACTGCGATTCCATGACATCAAGCACCTGGGGATCGTCTTCAAATATGACGAAATAAACATACGAACTGATCCTTGACGAATTTGAAATTATAAAAGCTGGAATCGATGCTCACCTTTGTTGCCATAATGGTGTTTTGCTAGTCTCTCCGATTTGTACGATTTCTGCACAACAAAGCTCAGCATGCTCAAACAAAGAAGAGGAAACCGAAAGAAGACGAAGACATCCCCCAAATCAACAGACTTTTTCTAAGTTTGTCCTTGACAACACAATGTGTGCAACTGAGCACGGAACCATAACGTTAGAGTCAGAAAAACAAGTGATTCTAACTTCGAACCTGGTGTATCGAGTTGCTGGTCTGGGCTCCCCTCGAGTAGTACTCCCCACACACATTGTTTATGCTACTTAGGGACGTTTCCGACATAGCTAATTAATCAAGTCCTTGGAAAAAGCAGCATGGTGCAGATTCTGCGTGACCCAAAACAGATCGTGCGTTCAAAAGAAACCACACTTCAAAAGGCCCATATTTGTGAATACCGTCACTTTGGGTTGAATTCCCATTCGCCATGTTTACAACGATCCAACAAACTACAGAAAATGTAAGGTTTGACAAGGCAGAGCAATACAGTGGAAATTGCAGACCTATGTAGGTACACAAACCTACCGCAGTGAGCATCGATGATTTAGCCGAACTATTTCCTTTTGCAGTAAAGCCATTCATTTGCCTTGCCATGGATACACAGCGATATGGCTACACATATCTCTCTCCATACTCAAAACTTTTCAAAATCTCTCAATCGTTGTAAGTAACCAAACTCGGTGCCCATTTTAAGTTTCTCACTTTCAGTTTCCCAGGAAGAAGGAATGTAGAGCTCTTCGAGTTTCTCTTTACAAATTGATACCAATCGATCGCTACTGTTGTCACTTAACTGCCATAAGAATGATGACGATACCTTGTTGAAAGTCACTTTGAAGAATCGCCCAGTGTCAACTTTCTCGTGAATTCAACCACATTGCGTCTGCTTGAAATAAATCAAAGAGTGTGGGTACGATTTAAGATACGGACTCAGCAAGGATATTGAAGTTAGGGAAGCCATTGAAGGGGAGGCCTCACACGGTATGTAAGTCCTGAAAAGGCTCCAAAAATGCTTCGGCAATTCGTCGCATTTACACAAAAAACTGAAGCCCTTTTAAGGTTTAAGTGAGAAGGTAGGAGCTGGGTGAAGAGGTGCAACTATTACAGAATGCAAACAGCACAAGTATAAAATACGAGAGCTTCTCTGCCTTTTTTTCCTTTTTTTTGACACTAGTGAACAGAGCTTAATTCAGCTTCTCTGCCGCTTGGCAATCAACTGGCCAATCAAACGAAAGTCTAACTTGAGCAAATCATGTTTTGGATTGACAAGCTCATGAGATGCTGGTGGTGTTCCTTCGATGACGGAGCTATGATACGTCACCAAAGATTCATGCATTTATGTACCAAATCCATTCAATTGTTCCCGAGCATGTGGAACGCATGATTAGTGCACAGCCAGACCAGAGAAAAAGATGTCAACTTCAAATGTAGTTGGCTGAAAATGGAGTGTAAAACATTTGTCACTTTTATGTCAATGCTCAGTCCTTAAAATTGCATTGACACGATAAAAATCCAGTTCGCTCGTGCTCAACAAAACCACAATAGCAGCTTAAGCCGACGACAATCCTTGTTTACCTCTGCATATTCAATAACCCTCAAAATCTTTGCACACATAAAAAAACTCTTGGTAATTCCTCCAAAATCTAAAGAGCAATATCAGAATGCATCTTCACATCATCAAATATTCAAAGTGTGAGAATTTCTTGAACTATACAACATCAAGATTATTGACACAATGCATACATTGTAAGAGCAATGATCTTTGAATATGTCAAAAGATTTTCCATTTTTGGTTGAATTGTTTACAACTACAAACAACGGATTTTTACAGAGAATGGAGTGTTCCTAAGTTACATAGGCATGCAAACGTCCATCACAAATGGAGAACCAAAAAATTGACCTCCTTTACCAATGCTACAGGGCGTCATCGGCTGCCACTGATCTGCATTTTCGTCATGCACGACTCCAAAACCTAGATGTGATACAAAGCAAATGGACTGATCAAGGACCATGGTGACCCAAGAATCCAAAGAAACCCTATGAGAGCTTCCAAACAAGAGGTTGAACACTGACACTGGGAGCTGCGCCACCCGAGCACATTCCCCTGTAGGAATCCGAATCTCTGAAATATCAATGTTCAACACATACCTCGCAGGCATTCCGCCAGCTTCTTTGCACGGAGTAACTAGATACAGCTGTGAGTTCGCCGCTAAGAGCTCACCCGTGACAAAAAACCTTGGGAAGTGGATATGGACGTCTATCCACACGTCTTCGGTCATTTTGTAGGCCATGAGGATGTGGTTCTGCGCCACAATATCATAAAACAGGGCATGGAAAGCCCCATTGTACAGCAGACCTGAAAGCGGACGTCTGGATTGAAACATACTCGAAGGATAGCTACAGAAACGCCAGGTATCCAACAAGGAGTCGTAAATCTGGAACAGAGGCTCCGTGGCTGTGTGGTCCTCGAAACCCAGCACAAAGATTCGGAATGCACCTGTTTTCATGTTGACTTCCATGTGGACAACCGTGCGAATCCCCATATGGATCACCATGGGAGGCAGATGTCGCCATGTTTTCGCAATAGGGTTACAGATCACCACAGCCTTCACTTTCTCATTCTTAGAAGCGGACCAAACCGCCAACAAGCTTCCCCTGGCAGCTTCAATCTTGTAATTCTTCACACCAATGAAGGAAAAAGCAACCCGAAGGACCAAGACATCAATCGCCGTCCACTTATTTTCAGCTCTGTCGTAAATTGCAACGACCTTATTTCCATTTGAGACAAGAATGGTGGGCTCTTGGGGATGCAGTGCAAGACGAAGGTCGCGAAAACTAGAATTGGCAGGTAATGAGCACCACTTCTTGCAAACAGTGCGGAACTTGCACAATGCTCTTTCAGGCAAGCAGGCAAGGACTCTCTCCCATAAGTCAGGAGGAAGTGTGCTCCACAAAAGACTATCAAAATCCGCCATCCCCTTGTTAATTACTCCACATTTTTTCAAAGGAAAATGGTTCTAAACGACAATTTGCACTCGCAGGATCGTCATAGAACTCACAAGTGTGCCGACAATTGTAAGGCTCCCCTTCTCGCTCTCAATCGAACCCTAATATTGCAGTGGGTCCCTGTGCATTCAACCCTCCATTCCAAAATGCTCCAATCCAATAATCTGCACTCCCAGGATCGTCACAAAACTCTCAAGTGTGCCGACAGTTGTAAGGCTCCCCTTCTCAATCAAACCCTAATATTGCGTTTGGTCCTTGCGTGTTCATTCCACCATTCCAAAGACAATTCCAGGCAAAGCTCCATGTAACCCCAACCTCAATTCCACTGAAGACACACTGTTCAAATCAAGAGATCCTATAGAAGCTCATGGTTCGAAGAGATACGTTCCTTTCGCATCCACTGATTGCCCTCAAAAGACGATTGAGATTCAATTGGCCACTGCAACTGACATGTGTGAGAAGATGAAGTTGCCAACATTCAAGTGATCTTTGAAAAGAGACTACCTTAAATCTGATGAACATTGCAGCTCTTTATTGACAACGATCGAGCAACGACTGTATAAGGTAAGATTGCAAGTGTCCACACAATTCTCCTTTAATTTGATACGACTTTCACCGACTTGCTGCCCTTGCAACACGTCACAAACATGATACCTTTACGCGAAAGTGAAGTCTCGCTCGCAGCTCCCAGACTTGTAAACCTCAGGCGGGTCTTCCAGAAAACATGGTATCTTACATTCTGTGTTTGCACGGCAAATTGCATTTCATCAATGACCTAAATCAGTTCAATGGTCTTGCACACATATAAAATCAGTGAATGCTTTTCTCAAGGAGATCAATGTCAAGGCTGATTTCACCAGTGCATACTCAGAATTTCTTATTATAACAAGGCCCATGTGGACTTTTGGAATCATGCTCTTGAATTGGCCAAAAAATGAAAACTTGTGTGACCTTCTTGAGTTTCAGTTCAGAAATGCCATGGGACAAGAAGCAATGACATCGAAATCAATTAAGTGAACAAAGAATATTTGTTAATCAAGGTCTCTAAACCAGAATGAATAAGACCCTCATGAATTGTGTGTCCTTGTGAGATTGCTAATTAATATGATGACTTTTCCTGTTCTGTGGTTGAGTTAAAAGACGAGTTCATCAAGGCCCTCGGTCCAAAAACTGCCGTGATTTGGACGATGAGTATCTCTTGATTCTTATTAGAATATATAATAACAAATTTTAAGAGATCTGTACTCTGAACATGATTCCATTCTAGTGCTGGATCTATTGCCAATTCTGTTTAACATGTATGGTGGTATTTGTGAATTGTTTTCATATCCAGACGTAGCTGCAGCAAAAGTGTGGTGTTCAAGTATCCATAGCTCTGTAAATTAGGACTCTCAGGTCACCAGAGCTCTAAAACTAGCGCCAGGAACTGTGCCAACTTTAACGGAAATCTGCCATTTAACGAATACGAGATTTGTGCACTGTAGTCGTGCTCATGGTTCTGCAACAATTTTAAGATTGGATGGTTGATATGGTGCACAATCATGGCCGGGGACAATTATAGAGCCTGAAGAAAAACTTGGTGTATTGAAAACGCTGAACAAGATTTTTCAATTTTATGCAACAATTTTGCTACGAAAATCATCATATCACCTACACTTAGCACTTACTAGTAAGTTGCAAATTCCAGCTAATCACCATAGCTAATGTATAGCTATCAAATTAGAGGCCTGTACACTGTGTCTGCCTGAACTACATATCGGTTGGTCATCCATGAACTACAGACTATATTCTGCAGAGGATTCATCGATTGATCTATACAGGAAATTTAAGCCATGAAACTTCAGAAATATAAAAAAATTCTGTACAGCACTGGAAATTTATGCAAGCAGCTTATGATTCTTTATCCAATGATCCGTGCTCCCTTGTCAAATTTCTGTACCGCCTTCAGAACATCCTTTGGACCATAACTATGGACTGGACGAGTGCCTCGAACAACGATGGCGTTAGTGTTGTTATCGTCTCGAGAAGCCGCTGCACATGAATTGAACAGGCAACAACTCAGTGTTACATTCATTGAAAACCACTTTGGAAATGGCAAGTCTCAACCTGCACACAAAACAAATTTGATACAAGATTGCAAGGTGGAAATTAAAGAATGGAACGTTCAGGCATTAATTGCCAAGTGAATTCATGTGAATGGGACCAAGGAATTAATTTAATATGGTGACTGCACCCTACTTGTGACCTGTTTCTAATTATATCCATCCCTACATATTCTTGCCTAAAATGTATAGCCGGTATTCTTGGCTAGACTTGGGTCGATTTTGGGTACATTTCTTTAAAAATTCTTAGTTTATTCATTTGGTGTCAAAACACTGTATTATACGAGATTCTAGAATCTACTTCTGACTCTTAACAAGACTCAACAAAAACTCGGGTTCATTTAATAATAAGAACCATGCTCAGATGCTCATTCAGACGATTTTAGGTGTAATTATCTGAGTGGATCAACTTCGAACAAACAGTACTTACTCATGTTATCAGCAGTGAGCTGTTTCCTGAGACCCGAGTTCTTGAGAATCGATGAAACCGATTTCACGAGTATCTTCACTGTGATCTGTTTCAAGATGTACAATAAAAAAAAACCCATCAGTACAAGTCCATACATGGATTCCAGCACACTTGCACCCACTCAAACTGTCATAACCATAATTTTTTCTTTTTTTTTGAAACAAATGAAAAGAAATTTCATTGCCAAGGAATAACCATAAATTTGAGATGAAGGTGCCTTATACCTTATCACTTGGCTGCTCTGGTGCGTTGAATAGTGAGTTATTCTCTTGAGTATATTTAAAAATCTGAAATTCAGAGTAGAATTGGAAATCAATACAAGATGCAACGTTTCTTAAAACAAACTCTTTCAATTCAAGCATGTCATGGAGTTTTCATCGCAATGAGGATATGAATCGCTTTCTATGGCTTTAATTACTCTCTATTTGTGCACTTTTAAATTGACAATCAAGGACTTCAATCAATCACTGTTGGTAGTAAGAAACCTACATGATCACAAAATAGGGAGACAAATTTATATGCCAAAACCTATGCGCACATAGAAAATTGCATATAGAGAGAGAGAGAGAGAGAGCTTATATCATGAGGCAGAAATGAAAAGGGGTCTGGATGATTAAGTGATTACGTCATGGTTACGTCTGTCGCCCATGGTGAAAGAGTTCCTTTGATATTGACTGGAAATCTCAGTAAAATCCAATGGCTTGCAACGAGAGTTGTTCTCCAAATCTCAAGTGGAAGATTGCAGCGTAGTCGTATAGTCGAAGCAGCTGTTGAAAGGGGCACACCAAACATCAACAAAAATCATTACAATGTAATTAAAACATAAAATTGTAGATATCAGCAGTAAGACGATTAAACTGCATCCACGTAGCTAATAGAATGACCCCAACCGACACAACACATGTACTCTTCAACCATGTAACGTGGTTAATAGAATTGCCTCATGCACCAAACTCTTAATTCATGTTACTATGCTACCTCGTCTCAGGACCAGCCAATTATTTTCCTTCAATAAATGACAAATTTGTATCAACAATATATTAACATCCACGTGATTTATGTAGTCAATGAAACTACTAATCCCAACAAACTACTACTCTCCATTCATGATACTCTTAGCATCTGAACTATACTTCTTCAATCTATGTATTCGCATCAACAATATGACAAAGAACTTGCATCCATGTGACGAAGTTAGTCAAACTACTTTAAAAAAAACTGGTTCAGAGTTCTTCAATTTCTTCTTCAATGACAAGTAATTTGGTATTCTCTGCCCCAAAACTGTATCAAGTCTCCAAACAGCAGATGATTAGACAGCACATATCGCAGGCTAGCAAATCAGACGTCCAATCAAAATATGTGAAACCTTCCCTCTTTTTTTTCCGTCTTTTTTCTCACACATCATCTTCAAAACACTTCACCTCGATCTGTCTGTGACTTGAGTTCCATTTACAAGTTCTCAAAAACGACTTACCTGTAATGCTGTGGATCAGATGAGCAGTTTGATGTCCAACTTTCGAAACGCAAACTTGCACGTAATCCAACACAAGCAGGGTAGCTAGCTACAGCAGTCGCACACAACTCAGATGGTCTTCAATTTCTGGAGATCTAGAGACATACACGATGTATATATTGGGCTCAATGTCTGCAAGGTGGATACACCGATACAAACGTGTAGAAATCAGGCTTCATTCACAGACAAATTAAAAGAAAAGAAAAAATCAGCAGACAAATTTACAGCGTGTAGAAACGTTATCACTGATATTTTCTACAGGAAGCGCGTGTGACTTCGACTTCAATTTCAAGTTTCAGACATTGGACGGTGGTCATTTTTCACACATCATCTTCATCAGGGGGTCGGATTATCTGCTTCAAAGATTAAAATCTGCTTCAAAGATTAATTATTATTTAAATGTCTGCAAACAGTCGGACCTTCTTTTGCGACTGCAGACCTGTTTCCGCTGTTTCCTGTTTGAAGAAGCGTCTTAAATGGAAGATCTCAACACCAATGTGAATCGATGAAGAGCGTCTGTCTACGTTTGGACAGACAGACAGACAGACAGCTTCAAGTCATGCCTGAAATCACGAGAGTTTGAGATAGTCATGAGATGGATGATCACGTAAGTGAAAAACTAAAGTGGCGTGGACCAAGGGATCGATAGAAGTGCCAGGAAGGAGCCTCTCCAAGTCTGTCTCCCAGTTTTTCAACGGTCGAAGTTTAACAGTGTTTCTCAGTGTCTGTTGAGCGTTGACATTGAATTCCAGATGTCCATTTGATTGAAGATTGACTTGCAGCAAGAGTTTGATCAATATATAACTAATCTGTGTGTCTGCTACCCCCAGACATGGATGCTTCTCCTCGCAGACAGGAGATCAATCAGACGCAGAATGCGAAAAAAACAGAATTGCTCAAGTCAATTCCATTAGCTTGGCGTGGGTGGACCCTTGCGAAATCAGAGAAGGAAATGAAATGAGTCTCGGAGACGAGAGAAGGATTGATGGGGGTTGGAATTCCTAGCTTGGAAATGCACAATGGAAGAAATTCAATTTGCATATTCTGTATCTCTAAAATCGTAGCTTAATGGACTACGTAACTGCAAATTAAAGCATGCCAAGTTATCAGACAAGAGTAATCGACAGTTAGGACCTAAATTAAAAGCAGGCCAAGTTATCAAGAATAATTGCCAGTTAGGACCTACTGAGTAGCGGGCGATGACTTTGGTATTGACTGGTCAATGACTTGACCTGCTTCGCAATTACTGGACATAATGTCAATGTAGGAGAGTTGAGCCATTTAACTTCTTTGATTGCTTAACCAATCAAAACATGCCACAACAACAAAACTCTCATGCATTTAGAATATGTTAATTAGGTGGATCCATACTCACTAAGTTAATACCAGTTGGTACTAGTAAAAATTTCTCTCAGATTTCTCACTGCCACACCAGTGAAATTTCTACCTCATACCCACCCAGTTGAAAATTTGCACAAGACAAACAGTGAGCATGATCAGTCTTAATCTACAGGTCTCCTTGAACAATCAAAACATGCCACGACAGCAAAACTCTCCTGCATTGACATTATGTTGTGGATGAAATGCACTTTGTGTATTAATTTGCATATCTCCTGGCACAGCAAGCTAATAAAAAAATGTCCAACTGGCGTATGGAATACCGCCGATTGAACTGAATTGACGTGAATTGCTGTGAGAATACATATGGAAATTTTTTAATGCTAATTCAGACTAAGCGCGATCACTTAGCTTAAACCATCCGGGAAGCATGGACTAATCACTCTTCCAAAACTTGGTGTCGGTAGTTTAAGTATTGGCCATGGAAGCCGTGAACTTTACAGTGTCTGCTGTGACTTTGATGACGTCTTGACATGTAAACTTGACATCTTCGGAGACCTCTGAATTCTGATAAATCTGAGTAACGTCGTTGGCATCCACAACACGAAACCTCAACAGTGCTCCGAAGCTTATTCCCACCAGGGTTTGTTTTTTCCAGGCACCTTGGTGCCAATGTGTGGCACACTGACAGTGGTTTTAAAATTTGGAGGGACCATCCTCCATTTTCTGCATGTACTGGTACAGTGCAAAAAAACACTTGAGTATCACCTGGCACGTTACAGTACCAATTTCGCCTCATGTACTTGTGGAGTACATGATACCACCAATACATGATGAATTTGAGGACAAAATTGGTAACATAGTGGGAAAATTGGTAACATTGTGAAGGCATAAATAATTTGAGATTTAGTATATGGGGTCCTGAAGTCTTCTATTGTTACAACTTCTTTTGATAACCCCTAAATGCTTGCGAGGCACCAAATTTTGGTCACAAGGGGCTGGCTTATATTGAGTTCTCTATGAGTTCCTTGTGAAGAAAAGAGGAATAATTACCAGTTTAGAAATGTGCATCCCTAAAAGAATTATGTCTGCGATGGATTGGCTCCCATTTTGCCTATTATAGGCTAAATTACCTTAGTAGTTAGTATGTAGTAGTGATGACCTCAGCAATGGCGCCCTTTACGAGGACTGATGGACTTCGTCGAGGGCGTTGGAGTTGATCATTGCAAGACATGCCCTGTCCATCACATTGAGCCTTGTGCATCGCATTGAGCTTCATCCATCTGCCTTCTTTAAAAACCCTAGCCATTCTTTTTTTAAGGCAACTAACATCTTTTTTAGTGACTTTTTTGAAGCATAATTTGATTGCCTAACTTTGGGCATTCTAACTTCCTTGCCTTTGGCATTCTTTCTTCCATTATTTGACTTCCTTTCTTTTTATTTCTTTTTTATTTCTTGAAGCACATTGGCAATTTCCATTAAACTTCCTTTTCTTTAACATTCCTCCTTTTTTACAATTTTTCTTTCAAAAAGAAAAAAATTCATAATATAGTTTTTATTTATTTATATTTCTTGAAGCACATTGGCAATTTCCATTAAACTTCCTTTTCTTTACCATTCCTCCTTTTTTACAATTTTTCTTTCAAAAAGAAAAAATTCATAACATAGATTTTATTTCTTTTTAGAACTCAAAATAGAAGGCATAATAAAAGCCAATGCTTTGTTTTAGAAAAATAAGAAATCTAAAATGTAGCTTATTATAGGGAAAAAAAATGTAGCTTCTTATAAGAATATGAAAGAAATCCATGTCACTAATATACATTATTACATTTACATTTTACATGTAGTGTGATAAAAAATAAAAAATAAAAAATTTGTAAGCTTTTCTTACTTCAAAATTATCTATAATTTAGTGTAATAAAGATGATCATAGTAAAAATTTTGACATGGTCATATATAAAGTGTACAATTTGATCATAATAAAGACATAGTGCAAATTCTTTCCAAATGATTAAACTTCGTAATCCTTTGCGTAATTTATTCTAAGGAAATAAACTAGTATTAGAATTGAAAAAATAAGGTCTTTTGTTTCAAGTAATTCTTTTTTTCATTTTCTTTTTCATTTTTTTTTCATTTTCTTTTTCATTTTTTTTTCATTTTTTTAGATTTCCTTCTTTAATGCAATTCACTAGACAAAGGTCTAGAGCACGTAAACAAATAAACATTAGTGTTTTAAAGAGAGAAAAAAAGACAAGTCTCCTTACTATTATTTTAGGATTTTGAGATCCTAACACACAAGGAAGAAAAAAATATGCCATGGATTGAGGAATAAAATCCTACCCTCCCACCTTTAGATACTATTGTAAAATAAAGAGATATAAAATGTCACTACATTTTATAGATAAGTTAATTTGAAAAATGATATCATTTACTCCATATATTTTATTTGGTGAAAGGGTTGGATTTATCCTATGACCAAATTAAGGAAGACACAAGCAGTTATTTGATTACATTTGAGCTTAATGACTCAATCACTAGAAATCAAAATTGCCAGATTGCTTAATAAAAGAGGGGGTTGTCAAAGTGACCCTCTTCTTGAAATTGTTTCTATAAGAGGGTGTGGAATAGATAAAAAACGGCTATCAAATGGACGCATGTTGGCGAGTGAATGCATTGTGGATATTATAAACGCGATTTTTGATTTGACAAATGTTGCTTCTTATTTCAGCAATGGATGTAGTAAGAGTCAATGTGGGTTCATTTTAACCCCTAAAGGCCTAAAGGACCATTGTCCCTTCGGGGGACAAATGGGATTTCGGGCAGGTACTTGCGGGCTGAATTTTTGTCGTGATTTTTTGAATTTTTTTATGAAGATAGAAAATTTGATTAGCTTTCTGGGAATATAATTTTTTTCACAATCGGTGCCCGGGAACAAAAGCTATGACCAAATAAGCTCAAAATAGGGGTCGGGGGGCAGCAAAAAAAAATTGCAATTCTTTTATTTATTTTTTTAAATTTTTTTTCTTACAGATTATATTTTTGTCTATCTGGAAAGCTTTTATTCAATTAATTTGGATTTGTTATGAGAAAGTTATGGACATTCTTGTTTTTTGGGCACTTAGAGCATCTTTCTGAAAAAATAACTTGTAGGATTCATTTCTGAATGCAATTTTTATAATTTTTCAAAAAAAGAAGTTGTGCAAGGTTTAGTTTTTTTGCTAGAACAATCTCACCATTGTGATTAGTGCTTTTTAATTCCATATAAAAGATATTAATATTTTAGATTTTCTTTCTATCTTGTACCTACTTCTACTTAACAATTTCTTTAATAATGAAAATTATGTTTATTTGGATTTTTTTTTTTCCCCTAGACTCTCAACTCAATTCTCCACTATAAAGGTTAAAAGCTCAAAACTCTGTAGTGCAAAACATTTAAGTTAAAAATGTTCAAAGTCATAAAATATAGTCCCACAATGTGCTGAAAAACTTGTTTTTTTCACTTTAAACGCAGATATCTTGCAATCTATGCGGTCAAAAATTCTGAAATTTTTTCCACACATTTTCATACTAGTTAGGTATAAGATCCTACGGTTAGATGTGGAAAAAAAACAATTTTCAATTTTTTTTACTCTTTGCTATAGAAATGGCAGTTTTTAGTGTTTTTTGGCAGAAAAATGGCCTTGGTCCTTTAGGGGTTAATCAAGTGGGCATGTGTCCATAGAATAAAATAAATTAAAGATTGGTAGTTCAACTACCTTATTAAGGATGCTAAACAATTGTAGAGAACAAATAATTGCAAGGATTTAGGATTATAGTAGCAAAAGTGTGCACAAGTCTACAAACTTATTGACAAATTCAAAGGTACCTGTGGTCCTATGTTCACTTTCACTTCCATGGTAGCATGCATTTTCAAACTATTCACTTAATTGTTTTGAAATCCTTATTGACATGCTAGGTCAATTTGTAAGAGACCTTGCAATTAGTAGGAAGAAGTCATTGTCGAATCATCATACAAATGTGGTTGACGGTAGAACTTGCAGCAAAGTTCACTGTGCTGAATATTCTCATCTGTGGCTCCAATGCTATAAGTTCTCAGAATGGAGGACTTCACTGAAGCTCATTTCTACAAAGACTTCAACACTAAAGAGAGCAATAGTAATGAATATTATAGATCACACAGTTGGAGATCAAGTGCAGGCGACTTCATCGACGAAGATTTTAGTATCAATGATGAGAGCAATGACGACAATATACCAGATGCATTCCATTAGACAATTCAAGCACTGGGCGATAAAAACAAGAACCAGGTTGACAATGTCAAAATACTGCATGCAAACACGGACCAGATCAATTACGATTGGAATTCAACCTATTACTTACTAGATCCCAAGCGCAGGGTCATTGACAAATTCTTTGGCGAAGCAGCAAGGCATAGCATAGGGAGACCCACAGCCATGAAAGTGATGATACATGGACGTTGGATCTCGTTGATCAATCACATGCAAGAACAATGGCATTGTGGCATAAGCTCATCTCTGGTATTGAAGGCTCCAATCGACAACAACAATGGCAATAGTAGTCCGTCTAACTAGAGCGACCAACCCCGATAGCAAGCATTGTTGCCGCAAGCAACATCAAAGGAATGGCAAGAGAGATGGCAGCAAGGCACGGAATCAGCAGAAGGTGGACTAGCAGTAGAGTAGGAAAATAAGGTGATTGCAGTAGAGAACTTATTCATTGATAACGACCTTAGTTTTGGCAGCTTCAACAATTTGAAGAAGAAGGACCTACTGCATCAACAACAGAGCACTTGGAACATTGCCAAACCAAAATATTACACCATAGATGGGATTGTCAATTTTATAGTATAATGGCGTTGGTTCAATCACAAGGAATTTTATAACAAAATAGAAAAGATAATGACTAAAATATAAATTATAAAGCCAATCTTTAGCTAATTGTTCAATTCATAAGGACTTGAGCCAATCACTAGCTAATTCAACTTATATAAAATCATAAACAAGTATTACAAATTAAAAAAATTATTTCAAAGAAAGTGCAAAAAATAAAAATTACAATGGAGACAAGTAATCACTACAAACTTTAAGAAAAAATAAAAGACAATTGACTTATGGCCATTGTGCAAGATGACTATACATATTCTAAAATCCAAATAGTTATTGTGTCTATTTAATACTTCTTATTTCTAAAGCATATTTATTCATTCATCCTTTTTCTATTATTTTTTCTATTTGACTATTAGTCATTTTTTACATTGAAATGAAAGTTAAGTCTACTTGACGTTTGAAAATCAATTTGAAACAACTTTCTTACAATTAATTACACTAAAGGACAAATTATTAAAGTTTTTTATAAAAATAAGACTACAAACGCCAATCTAGAAGTAGTATCTCCGGAGGTAACCCACAACCTTCTCACATTAATTAGAAAAATAAGTCACAAAAAAATGGAAATTGGACTGAAGAGCAACTACAAGAAGCCCTAAAGGACATAAACGATGGCATCCTCCTCAAAATAGCAACTAGGATTCATAGTATTCCTATCACTACCTTTAGAAATGTGTTTGGAAGTACTTTGTCAAGAAAAAGAGGAAATAAAAGATTTTTGAGTGATGCAAAAAAAATAAAATGGTAAAGTACCTACTACAAATGCAAAGTCAAGGATTTCCCTTCCACATGCGACAACTCAAAGCTAAGGTGCATGAATTGACACAAATAAGGCTAACGCCTTTCATGAGGGTGGATTAGAGGGTTTTTAAGTCAACATCAATAACTTTCTTTGAGGAAGCCACAAGCGTTAGAAGCAAACCCCGCTAGAGGCTTGTACCCCAAAAATGTAAAATCATTCTATGAAAACCTACCTAGTTTACATGAGCAACATGCATACGGACCTCACCAAATTTGGAATAATGATGATTATGTTGCTCAAGAAGGTAGAGATGGACGGTTTTTTGTTTTTTGCTAAAAGAGGTAGTTGAAATGTGTACAAGGTGGTTCCTAGTCAAAGAAAATGGCTATTTGGCTTATACTGCATCAATGTAGAAAGAGAGATATTGCCACACTTTTACATTTTTAAAGGGAAAAAATTCAATTACCTTTGTAAAACTAGTGAACATGAGGCTACAATGACCATGCAACCCAAAACATGAATGACTCACCTTCTATTCAAGGGGTAGATGAGACATTTTATTAGAAATGTTGCAGAGATATATGAAATTTTTCTTATAAATTGACACCTTATCCTAGATGGATATTCTTCTCATGTGACATTGGAGGTAGTCAAAATCACTATGCTTAGCGGTATAGATCTTCTCACCTTTCCTGGTCACACATCCCATGCTCTACAACCATTAGACATTACATGCTTCGAGCCTTTCAAAGTGACTTTTAGAGCAAATCGAGACAAGTAGACAACCAATCATGTTGGAAAGGTGCCCAGTAAAGAGGACCTAGCAAGTTGGATAGCTTTTGCTTTAAGGAAGGCACTCACGAAAGACAATATCACCAAAGGATTTTGAACTACTAGCATTTATCCCCTAGATATCACAGTCATGGATGATAAAATGGGGCCTAGTCTAACTTATCAAAGAAGGAGGGAAAATAAAACTTCAATTGGAAAAACAGTAGGCAATCCACAATCCTTCTATGGCATCCTAACACTAGAAGAAAAACGTGTCCGGCACAACCCACTACTATGCAACTAGTGTCCTATACAACTATCCTGCAACTGTAACCCTCTCTATATGCACCAAATTTGACAACTAGGTTGTTTAGTTGCAAAGTAGTCGTAGAATGAAGTGTAGGATTACACGATTGTAACAAAGTTGGCAATTAGAATTACTGTGAGGTATTCTACATCCAGTTTTCATCACAGTTGTCGATGTGGACAACTCTACGCATCTTGGAGTCCACTGTGGCAAACCACAATCACATATTATCTAAATTTGACCACAATTCGACTAGAAAACGACTAGAAAACAACTAGTTTGCGACTAGAAACAACTATAGTTTGACTAGAAAACGACTAGACTGCAACTAGAAAACAACTAGAATTTGTAAATGACAAACCTGTTACACTCTTGTAACCCTATACTATTACAGAGCTTCTCTGTGATTAGATTGCAACTAGAGAATGACTAGAAAACAACTAGAATTTTCTAGAATTCTTTTGGTTGTTTTGTAGTCATTTTCTAGTCGTTTTCTAATTTGTTTCCCGATTATTTGTCTTATAGCAATTGTTCCATATCAATTGTCAAGAGTACCATTAGGTTAGACATATAAGACTTGTAAGTTGTTGTATTCTTATGTAATGAACTCCCTTAGTAGAATTTTAAGATTTCTATAGTTTGTAGATTTATACAGTTTGTAGATTTATACAGTTTGTAGATTTCTACAAATTGTAGGTTTCTACAAACTATAAAAATCCAAGAATTTTTAAATTACATAATTTCCTAAACCAATGAAATCTTTTAAATCTAAATATCTGAAATCTAAAATAGAATTTAGATTTGTAATATCCAAAATCTACAAATCATTAAGATTAGAATTTTAAAATCTACAAATCTACAAGTCGCAAACAAGTTACAAACAAGTCGCAAATGAGTCGCCAACAAGTCGCAATGGAGTCACGGATAAGTCGCCAACAAGTCGCACAACTCATCGATTGAATGACCGACGTCACTTGGCAGCAAGTACACATAAGCGTCCACGTCAGAAAAGGCCGTCGATGAAGTTCAAACTACGCTGCCGGATGAAAAATAGATTCACTTCATTTTTCGACTCTAATTTTCCATGCGACTTGTCCACTGCAACTACGGACCTCTAGATTATCACCTATCGCAAATTAGTCACACAACTCAAAAAGCAGTTGCTCTTTGCAGCCGCAGAACCCCTCATTTTCTTCTAGTGGTAGTAGATGTGCAATCACGAAGCTGAGAATTTGATCTCCAGAAGTTTGCTCTTAATCGCGTCTAGGAGTGCAACAATCATCAATGAACATAGCCAAACAACACCAAGACATCCATCCAACAGATCCCAGATCTACTAGTTTTCCAAATGCCAAGTTGCAGAACTACGCAGTTCACCTTATCGACCTCGGTGTGTCGCTTTTGCAGCCTTTGATCCTTCCTTCCACATAATGTTAGGTCCATTATTGGTACCCAATTGTCTCTTTCATCTCTTTGTGTGGATGGAATCATGGACCATTAACTTCCTTGTAAAACTATTGACACATAAGTATTAAAGATGCATAGGGTCTGTTTTCAATTCCCTTCATTGTCGATTATGAAAAGCTTCTGTAATACTTCATGTAGATTGTACTCTTTATCTTCAATTAGTGGCATGTCTTCTTACAGATTGTATGTGAGTGCCTTCAATGACGATTGCAATCTCAAATAGCTACCTACAGCACTTTTTTGGCAAATTCATTACTAATTCATAATTGCTTTGAAAATTACGGGACTATTTTTTCAAAACTCTCTGAGAGGTCGTAGACTTTACATGTGCCCATCCCAAGAACAAGACAACAAATTGTAAGTTAGTAAGGTTTCATCAGACATCTACAACCCATGTACGCTATAGCTTTTACACAGAGCATTTTAAGATATAAAACAACAACAAACAAAATAATCCAATTCAATAACCACATCAAAACTTGTGAAGAAACAACGTTAGATTGCATTAAAGTCATGTTTTCCACTCCTTTAGCTATCCAAGTACCTTGATACACAAAAGTTTTTTTTCAAAAGTCTCCACCGCAAGGCAAAATGAAAACTATGAATTGTAAAATGGAAGATAAAAGTAATTATTTGTAATGTTTACAGAAAAGTTTATAGTCTACTCTTCATCCCTTGTTTTTAATTTGTTAAAAGACCATGACAAATAAAATCATAATGGTTTTTAATGTTTTTTTGAAGATTAAGTTGTTGTCTACATCTTAAACTTTGATTCATTCTATTTGGACTAGTGATGACAAAGTTATAAACAATTGGGGGGAGGGGCAATGAATGCATATTTTTGAATGAATAATATATATAGTTCATTTTTGAATGAATAACGTGTACAGTTTATTTTTGAATGCAAATTTACAACTTTTTTGAAATTTTTTGGTAGATAGGGTTTAATTTTGAAGTTAGAACAATGTCACTAGCAAAATTATTGTATTTCAATTCCATGTAAGACCTATGACAGTTTAGTTTTTCCTTCAAATTTGAACATACTTCTACTTAATAACTTTTTAAGTTTTTAACATGTTAAAATGAAGTGTTGATTTTGTTGATATTTTTTCTACATTCTCAACTAAATTATTCAACATAAAAAATTAAAAAATCATAAGCAATAGTGCAAAAATATAAATGAAGAAGATTCAAAGCCAAAAAATGTAGTCAAGAAGGTGTAAAATTTTTTGTTTTCTTCACTTTAAATGCAAACATGTTGAAATCTATGGGTCAAAGTTTTGGAAATTTCTTGTAGAAATTCTTCTACACTTGGATATATAAAGAAAAAGAAATTTTAAAGTTCTTGTTTTTGGCAATAGAGAAGGCAATTTCAAGTGGCTATTACAGAAAAAGGGCTTGGGACTTTAGTAGTTACAATGCATTGAGAATACAAAAATAAAAATAAAAGGAAAAAAAATACAATAGAAGTTACAAAATACATATTTTATTAAATTTCATCATTAATATCGTAGTATTGTACAATGTGTTCTACTAGAATAAAGAATGTGGAGCCAACATTTTGAACATATTTTCGCCGTCAAAAATATTCTACAAAATAGCTGTTGTAGTTTTTTTTTTTATTGTGCCATACCATAGTAAAGAACATTTTACTGCACTCCAAATCCCTTCAATAGTATTTGTGTGCATACCTATATCTAGATCTCAAAAATGTAAAAGAAATTAACCATTCAATGAAAATAGCCCAAAAATCGCAATTGCTTTGTTCTATAACCATGCCAACGGTTGCTAATAATTGTAGTGCCAAGCTCTACAAATTTTACAATTATCTCTTCTAATATTTTTGCCATTTGATTAGGAACACATGTTAAAAAGACATTATAAGAACCATGCTCAATCCCCCCAAATACACATTGCCCTTCCACTCTTCTACCACAATTGTATTTCCTTTTAACAAACTTGCTCTCATCAAATTCTACTATTTTTCCTATACCTCCAATTCTTTCCACATCTTCACTGTTAATTGCTAGTGCACAAATCTCTCTACAATAATTATACCAATCTGCAGTCATATGATAACCTTTGATCTTTGCATGCACAAGTGCTAAGGTTTGACTACTTTGAATACATTATAATAAGGACTTGTTTGAAAGTCAATTTCAATTTCTCAAATGAAGTTCCCAATCTAGATGATTTTGTTTTTCTGCAACCGCGTCGCCCACACCACCATACAAAACTACCCAATTGCCTACTCTCTCTAACATTCCAATGACCATGCCACATGCCTCACAATCCATCCTATCTGGTATGGGTTGTAGGTTTTCTGCAAAAGCAATATAGCTCTTTAAGTTTTTAGTGTTCTCTGTAAATTGATGCATTGAAAGGATTGCTATGATAAAATAGGAGGTAGTGAAAACAGTAAAAAAAAGACTAGGCTCAATGAAAACAACAAAACCACTATAATAAGACTAGTACGTAGAGGAGCTAGAACAATGGGAATAACAAGCGCAAATGTTTTGCAATGCTGCGCACCTATTTTTATCTCCAACAAATATACAACAACAAGCGCAGTTGCAATAGAAGGAAGGCACAACGGAAGGCAAATTAAGATTTTTGCAACAGAAGGCTAACATCAAGCAAGGTCAAGCTTTGCAACAATAGAAAGACTTGTAGAATCGCAAGAAACAAAAGGCCTTTCAATTGTCGTTTACTGTTCATAGACTTTTGTTGCCTTTCGTTGCCTTTTGTTGGCTACAATGGAGAGGGAGGCGGCTTGTTTGTAGGCTTTTGTTGCCTTTTGTTTGTTGCAATGGAGAGGGGGGTGGAAGATGGATTGAGTGGACCTTATGTTTTCTCATGCAATGGCGGATGAGGTTGCCGTTACTTTAGGTGTTCCGATTCATCTTCTTTGTCTGATTGAAACCGACCTAGCTAATCTTAAGAAATATACAATTTGTATATCCAAAGGCACATTGAAAATTTTTCTCACATTGGGAAAAGTGGGACACAATGGGAAACTATACTACTACAATTGAGAAAACTACACTACTACCTGGAAAACTGAAGAGTGCTAAAGAACATTACATGTAAGTCACATGTAAACTTGCACATTTTGCGGTGTGTCCCACTTTTCCTAGTGTATTCCCTACAAGAAACTCAATAAGAATTTTATGTGGATGCTAATAACACTTTTAAGTTAACCAAATTATTATTTTTAAAAATTTATATTTTTGAAAAAATTCTTTTTGAAGTCTAGTTTTTAGCATTGAAAATCCAATTTTTGAAAATGAATGACTATGATTTTTCTATTCAAGATTTTGTGCAAGAGTTGTGTATTATAAATCTTGATATTTTTAGTATTGAGTCAAGGCTCTTAAAAATAATCCTCAAATACACTGGTTCTTGAAGAAAAATCACACTGTCTAAAAATCCATTTAAAAAAATTGTAGAGTAGATTTTAAGAAGTTGTAAATTGATTTGGATTATTCATGTTTTGTCCTTTCACCTCATATTTTTTTGGTGACCAATTTTTTAGATTTGACATATGAAAAGAGGATTGGAAGACTTCAAATCATTTTCACAATTTTAATACCCTCATGATCAGATATTACAATCTTTCAATCTAAAAGTAATAAATATTGTCATATTTTATTTTTTCATGTGATTTCTAATAAGTCTAGTTTGGATTTGTACAATTACAATTCAAAAATAAAGGTAAAACTTATCAAAATGTTGCATTATATTCAGTTCAGAACAATTTCTAAGAAGTTCAAAAAAAGCCTTGGGTGGTGAGGGGATATAGTTTAGATTTTGCTTTCCTCCCCAAACCCAGCACTATAGTAAAGGGTTTCCAAATCAAGGGAATGGTCAAATAGTCTAATGCATTGTGGCTAAAATCACTTGTAATTTAGTTATAAATGAAAAATACTATAAAATATTCCATAAAAATATAAACAATTAATTTTACTCTTATATCCAGGTATAATTTGTTGGCTAGTTCCTGATAATGCTAGACACATGTATGTAGTCCCCATCATGCCTAGTACATTGGGGTATAGAACAAATAGTTAGGGTTGTAGAACAATTTGTCTTGCACATCTTGTAGAGCCTCTAAATGCAGTTTTTTATATTTTTATATTACACATTTGTATCCAATTCATTAATTATTGGTGATAGTTTTTACCAAACCATTTGTCTCAGTCACTACTTACTAGCCTAATCACCAATTTATCATGAGTTGAAAATCAGTATTAGTCTTCTATCTAACGCAAGGCATGAGTGTGTGTAATGCAAATTCTTTAATTATCCAAGCTGCACATTATCAAAATAATTGGTTATTTAACCATACAACCTTAGAGAAGTCCAAACACCTCTCAACTTGGTTTTACGTCCATATACTATTCACTCAAGTGTATGACAAGTTGTATCACTTTCAACAATTAAGTCTATCCAAGACTCAATATCTCACTACAGTATTGAATTTATCATTACTTTCGAACATACTTTGATTCCATGACATCATTTGTATATTGATTTTGGTAACACATCCAATTCAAGATACCAAAGATTTTAATATAAGTGCTAAATAATCCTATTTGAATCACAACATTATATCAAAACTTTGACCAATAACTCAATCACAAATGGTTTGCAACAACAACTTGTTTTCTTCACCATAATTTTAAGCAATGTTAAGCATCAATTTCAAGGATCCTAATCTCCAAACTTTAATTTTCAATCTTTGTACAAATTGTCTCTCACACAACTTGTATCCATATGTATCAAGCCTATATACACAAGTATAACCTAACAATTTGTTACATGGGCAATTTCGTTAAAATGGCGGTATTCCATGTGCCATTTTCAAAGTGCCCACTCTAAACTATAGAAGCGACATCTAGGACAAAGATAGATTTCAAAGATCTAGGACTGTTGTAGATTTCAGAAGTCTATGAATCTTATAGATTTAAGACTGAAAATTTTGAAAAATCTAGGACTTTTATAGATTTCATATATCTAGGAAAGATATAGATGTCAGAAATCTAAAATAGATGTAGATTTCAGACCATTTCAGAGTGCACGGTCTGAATAGTTAAAAGTGCCAAACTAACGGAATACCGCCATTTTAACGAAATTGCCCATTTACCCAAAAAAACTCAGTAGTCAGTACTCCAAATTTCATACACCAAAATTCATTACCATAATTCAATTCCATTGTCTGTCAGCTAAATTTACACATGTGATTGAAGAAGCACATATACAGCTCGATGCTCATCATCAAACAATTAATCAACTACACACAATAAGATTATTACTAACTCCACAAATTGTCTATAGGTCGTTTGACTTGGGTTCCAAATTTCTTCAACTCACACAATATAACACACAACAACCGCATTAGAACAATTGGTCAAACACAAGTGCATATAACAACTTTGAAGTACCATATCCATACTCTCCCATCAACAAAACTAAACACTCAATTGCTTACACAATTGGTTTACAATAATATAATTTGTTCAGCTTCCAATCATGAAATTTCCAAGAATTATTTCCAGTTAGTCAAAACAATGTATTTATTTTAACAGACACGCAATGATTGATGGACAATTTGTGCAAATGAACCTTTGTCATTTATACAACCCTATTTTGATTATATTAATTCTCTCTCATGTCCAACATATTGTTAAATTCATAATCTCTACACCGAGAAATTTATTCAATCTATAATTCACACAACAGTTTGACTATGTACACAATTAGCTCAATAATCAGGGCAAAAACAAAAGAATCACATTACTTGTTTATCTTCTCAATCTTCCATCTCCACACCATCCAATTCTTAACATTCATCATTATAGCCAGAGGAGAGCTTGGACACACCCAAGAGAATCCAATCTTCACTTATACAAATTGTCTTCACAAAATTCTAAAAGAAAACAAGATCATAGTGATTCCTTGCTCTATTCTCCAATTCAATGATACTCAATCTCTACTAAGACAATTGATTAGACCACTAAACATACACAGTATTGGCACAACGTGGCAATACAATCCCATGTTGATACCCTTACAAATGGTTAAAACAACAATCATTGTAAAATGAATTGAGATATTACATTTTGTAATACACAAAAAAATATCAACACACGGAGGGAATTCCAAACTGGTATACAAAACATTTGACGTTAGTACCAATTATTTGTAACACAACCAAGATTATACGCACAATTAACATAGATGATCTTTACTAATTGTTTGTAACTTCTCAATTCTATTACAACCAATTGATTACCTCTTGCAATTTACGTGCAATCAACCAGTCAACTACAATTTTAAACAACAACGATTTGTTGCAAGAACCACAAAACAATTGAAAAATCCAACAGAAGATTCAACAATTATTTGATCAAAGCAAAATAATAGGGAACTCAACTACACACAAAAAATTGTTTAACAAGTAATTATATATGTATAAACATTCAAAGTACAACAAGAGTGAATTTACAAAAGAATAAAAAAAGACCGAGTGAGTAGAGAGAAAAGAAAATCCAAATTTCTCCTTTTTATCGACTAGAGTGACGACCATTAGTCTTGTAGGGACACCAAGACAAATTGTTTCTTTACAAATCCTAGTTCTTTAGGTCATTTCAAATCCTAAGACAATTTATATTCCTATTCTTCTATTAATGTGAAAATGACCTAAAAAATGGTATTTGTTTTCACTGTAACAAACAATTTGTTTGAAAAGAAAAGAAATGGTTAACTACAAGGGATAAGTTCTATGTTTTGATTGAATTCCTTTTTCTCTTTTATATTTCTCTCTTTTTCATAGTTGTTTAGAGGTGATTCTCCAAACTAGGA
Organism: Antitrichia curtipendula; assembly: GCA_951230915.1. NCBI lineage: Eukaryota > Viridiplantae > Streptophyta > Bryopsida > Hypnales > Leucodontaceae > Antitrichia > Antitrichia curtipendula. The sequence goes on from OX579641.1 coordinate 10,628,156, forward strand.
GAAAAAACCATGACCTAGGTGGCTATATTCATGTAAGGTAGTTTGCTCTAAAAGTGCCCATGCTCTAAAAGCAACTATAATACAAAGGTACATTTTGCTTTCTTCAGTGTTCCAATAGTGTACATTTCAAGAGGTAGTCGCTTTTAGTGACCGAGGTTGTGTTTCAACTTCACAAAATCGTAATTAATTCCTCAAATGTCCAAAAAATATTAAACAACTTGGATTAGATGCCAATTCTATTTTTCTTCCTATGAAATTTAGTGAAAATTGTTTTGAGGAGTTTTAGCTTCCCCCATAAGCCAATCAACCCTCAAATGGTTACTTTAACCCCTAAAGAATTGTGACTACATTTTCATCCAAAATGCTCCAAAACTGTTTTTTTATAGTACAAGTACCAAATTGTAGAAAAAGAACAATTTTAGACACATGAAATCGTAGGATTTGTAGTTCAAGAAGATGTGGAAAAAATTTCAGAAATTTTCACTGTGTAGATTGCAAGATATTAGTATTTGAAATGACAAAACCCCTTTTGGGGGCCTTGCAAAAATCGAGCAGCTACACTTCACAAGGTCACATTTGTATGAAAAAATGTCCATGTTGTTGGTGCTTCTTTGGATTCATTCTTCAAGTATAGTTGGGCCATAACTTTTGACTCATATTCCCAAATGTCATGAAATTTAGGCCATAACTTTTGACTCATATTCCCAAATGTCATGAAATTTTATGCATATGAAAGATATTCCTTGGCCCCATCTTCTACTAAATTTTTAGCCTAAAATATGCAAATCTCTAGTTACAAGTACTTGTCCAAAATTTCTATGTTGCTAAGAAATGCATGCTGATCGTTTAGGGATTAACCCCTGAGCGCCCAAGGGGCCAAAATATGGCCTCTTGGTTTTGAAAAATTTCCTTGTTTGACCATTATAATCTTTTCAATGGTATGGTCAAAGGACATGTCCCTTTCCTTGGAGCTCCAGGCCTATGTCCACTACCAATCGGTACGGTTAGTTTATGTGGATCTCTTTTTAAGTGACAATTTGATTGAAATGAATTCCAAAGGGTCTAGATTTGAACAAATTTGCACTGGGCGCTCAGGGGTTAAGAGCAGACTACCTTAAAATTTGACTTGAATATCAAGTGGAATTTCATTGAACTGGCTCCAATTCTGACGACATAATCCGTTACTAAGATAGATTCTACAGTGGGATTTTGAAGCATGTTCCAAGGGTAAACAAATACTCTATTTATCTTCATGAACTAACTCTAGAATTCCATCAAAATATAAAAAGAGATCACTGTTGCAATTCAAATCCGAGTCAAAGAATCCCAGCAGCTAATTTACACAAGCAACTGAGCCGGATTGAGTTTTAGGAAAACTGAAGGGTCTCTGCAAACTGGAGGTTCTCACAAGAAATTGTGCCCAGCTGCATGTTTGACAGTGTAAACAATTAACCCTTAAACGATGAACTTGTGACCATGGAAATCATCCATTTTGATATTGTGGGAATCTTTGGTCTAAAAAAATTCAAAAGCACTCAGTGGAAGTCAAAGTACTGTAGAAGATCTCCCCTATTCACAGAAAATTTCAAGGATGAATAGTTGCACTCCTATCCTACACTAAAAGATTCTATGTCATCCATCGGACACCAAACGTTCGCTTGAACGTTTAAGGGTTGAACATAATGTCAATGCGGGAGAGTTTCTCAGTCAAGGCATGTTTTGGTTGGACACCGTATGAAGAAGAAACAAACCACCAAAATTCACTATCATCCAAAAATGTCAGGATTTTGAACTTCAAATTGCTCCCAAACATTCAAAACAACTTGTATTGACATCAAAAATTTACCACAATAACTAGACTACAAAGGGAACATAACCCAATAAATTTTATTGAAAATGACCATTGGATGAAGGATATACAACCCCCCGAAGTTGCAACCATCAAATGCAGTTTGGTGAACTCAAATTGAACCTGTGAACTTTGATTGGCTTACAAAAAATTACTAAATCTTGGATTGATCTGAAAATTTTACCACACAAACTAGAAGAGAGAGCACAAATTTTCCAACAAGTTTTTATTGAATTTGGACATTGGATGCAAAAGTTATAGCACTTTGAATTGGACTTGAAACTATGTGAGGACACTTTTGGTCCCCTTGGGCGGTGAGGGTTAACCCCTGAAACGTCGGAGACTATGTTTTCACCAAAAACAGTCCAAAACTGCCATTTCTGATACAAGCACCAAATTTTAGATAAAAAAAACATTTTTGGACCAAGTAACCGTAGGATCTTGTAGTAAACTAGTTTGGAAATATGTGGAAAAAATTTCAGAATTTTTCACCGTGTAGATTGCAAGATTTTAACATTTGAAGTGACAAAACTCATTTTTTTAGCCCTGTAAAAATACGGGCAGCTGCACTTCACAAGGTCACATTTGTATGAAAAAATCTCCAAAATGATTGTGCTTCTTTGGATTCATTCTTCAAGGCAAGTTGGCTACATGCTTGAAAAATTTTAGATCATTTGAAATTGTACAACATATAGAAAAAGTATAGCAAGTAGAAAGAAGTAGAGAATGATTCAAAACACTAAATTGTTAAGAATTTAATTATAAAATTGAAAAATTCTAATCCCAACGATGGTAATATAGTAATAAACAATTTACATTATATGCTTCTTCTTTTTTCAAAAAATATTAAAAATTGAGTTAAATTAAGGACTCCAAAGTTTATTTTTGAGTAGGGAATCCATAACTACCCGCAAACTAGAGCACCTCATAACTTTCAACTCATAAATCAAAATGGAATGATTCAAAGCTTTCCAAGTATATATAAATCTAAAGAGCCAATTTCAAATTTTTATTTTTGAAAAAAGTTTTTTTTTAGATTTTTTAGATTTTTTTTTGGGCTGCCCGTCGAGCATTGAAAATTACAGATCATGCAATAACTTTTGAACAATGAGGTCAAAAGTTATGAAAATTGTTGGGCCTTAAAGATAAACCTCGTCCCCATATTGTGTGAAAATTTCAGCAAAAAACAATAAAAACTCCATACGCAATGAGCTGCCCAAAATCGCTATGTTGCCAAAAAAGGCAGTTTGGACGTTTAGGGGTTAAGGAGAGGCAAATTAAGACTGATAATGCTCACTGCTCGCCTTGTGCAAAGTTTCAACTGGGTGGATAGTGAAGTAAAAATTTTATTGGTCTGGCATTGAGAGAAATTTGAGAGAAGTCTCTACTACTACCAACCCATATTAATTTAGTGAGTGCAGATCCACCTAACATAATCTAAATGATGCAAAAGAATTTTACCGTTGCAATATGTTTTGATTGTTTAAGCAATCAAAGAAGTCAAATGACTCAACTCTCCTACATTGAGATTGTGTTTGATAATTGTAAAGTAGACCAAGTCATGAAGAATAATCCCAAGTTACTGTACCAACCTCACCGTCCACAGCTCGGTAGGTCCTAACTGGTGATTATTTTTGATAACTTGGCCTACTTTGCAGTTACCTAGTCTAGTCCGTGACCAGCTTCTCCAAAAGAAATGTCTATCACGTACTAACTTACCAACACTAGAACGCTACAAAAAAATATATTAATACCACTGTAAGAGTTCAAAGAATCTCTTAATCACGTGAAGCCCTAACCCGCTCACGAATCCCTTACAGTGATCTTGATTTACAGCAAGATTAGTGGCAAATGACAAACTGTAACTTTCGCTCCAAGCATGAAAACTACAGTCACATGTGACGTGAATGCCATTTAGCGAGGATTAAAGCTGAGCACCCATTCAAAACACTGGAATTGAAGATTCAAGCTTGAGACTTCGATCTCGATAATTACCGACAATTCATACCGACAAAATTCCTTATAACCTCAGAAGAGCAATAAACAATTAGAAACTGATGGATCATGGGTCCTTTGACACGTACACTCCAACATCTTCTCCTCATCTCAGGAATTGAATCTTAGTCCTTGCAATTCCTTATCAGGGATTTCAAACTTTACTACCAATTGGGCACATCTTGATTGATCCTTCTTCCCCAGATTTTTTGAATACTAAAACCCCTCGTAAAGGTTTGGGAAGCCTTTCGATCTGGCATTGCCTTCTCTTGCATTGCACGCCATGCCAGCGCGGACACCCCCAATGCAATTGAATGAAAAAAACTTGAATCGTAACATTAACCAATTCATCTAACGAGATCAAAAGCACGTGTACAGCTTCTTCTTTCTCCCGAGCCGAGTATTGGCAAAGCTTTCAATTCTATCTGGGCCTGAAGATGCTTTGCAAAAATGAATCGAGATATTGAAGCAACTTCTCAAAATGTTATGTACTGGGTCTCAAGAGGACCATCATCATCAAACACCTCAGTTCTAGACTACAGGAAATTCATGCTAGCAGCTTAATTATTGCCCAGTTTCATTGGGTGGAAGTATGTAGGCACCATCGTCGTGTGTCTTGACCTTCCTCAGAACATTGTTTTGCCCATACCCATCTTCAGGAGGGAATCCGCTAACAACTATGACGTTCTTACAGTCGGCAACTCCTTGAACATCTGCATAAAAGCCATACATCTCCACCCAGACTTCGATTTTAGAAATAAAATTTGAATCTTGAGACCACTGACAAACCTCAGATGGCGTGCAGACTGATATATCTATCAACTGGTGCAGAATACATATTCCATCTCAAATGATCGAATCCCATTAGATTTACAAAGTTATCAATGATTGGGAAGTTAACGCGAATTATCTGACACGGTTCTATATTAAGATAATGCTAAATTAACTTCAAATTAATGTTGGCTTCCAATCTTCTTAGAAATGTTCATTTAATAGCAGCAAATGCCCGAGTAAATCTGGAATTGCGTAACTTTTGAATATCTCACTAACATTAAATTTACAACATCTGGGTAATAAGAACATAAACTTCATATTAAACAATTCAAAATGAGGACATTAAGGCCTATTATCTTAACACCAAGTACTGTACTGTGTCAAGAAATATTCACTTACCCATCCCGTCGTTGCGAAGGTCAGATTTCAAGCTTGAGAGAAGCGAAGCTAATTTCTTCGTGAGCTGAAGCTTTACTTTGAGCTGTGTCCAAGATGAACAACAATGAGAAAAATTAGTACAAGCGGACTGGCCTTGTAATCTTTACTCTTTGCTATAGAAACTTGTTTTCTGATTGCGTCATTTGAAGCATACATGCGTCTGCCACGATCCTTCCTTCCTGTTATCTTTTTTTTGTTTAAAATTCAAACCGCACAAGAAAAGAACCCTAAGATCCTGAGAGCAAGTTGAATTAACTATACCAATTCAAGACAGTTAATTTCGTAAAATTGGTAGAATTCCACGACTTCGGCACAGACTTTTCAGGGCAAGCAACTTGAGACGTAAATCAGAAAATCCGTATCAGCCATCGTTTTTAGAGCCTTGTGTAGATGAATTGAATGTCGTACTTTTCGACGTTGACACAATTAATTATCAGCTTTGATGATCATGTTATACCTTTTGATTTGGGAGCTCGGATCTGTTGCGCAGGCCATCTGATGGATCTCCGACACCCATAATCTGTGACATTGAACGTCAATACAAGGAAAAAGATCACCATCATTCAATACAAACAGTAGTTTGATAACAAACCAAATTAATTAATCAATCAAGCTGGGTATATGTGTCCCCAAACTCCAAATTTATTGAGTAAAAAATTAGTCTCTTTTAGAAACTATTTTAAGAACAACAGAACCTCTGTCATGATTCATGTCTCCAGAGAGGTCTCCCTGTGGTGATAGTGATTCACAAAGAAGATTTCTATACATCATGAGGAGACCATGTGATCAGTTTGACCACACTGAGAAACTCTCCATTCATAAAGAAAAAATGCTAGCCATAATGCTATCTTAAAGTTCCTGAAACAACCACTTGTTTTACTGAAAGCCAAGCCAAAGCGAAGTGAACTCAAGGTGTTTTTATGAAGATTGGCCGGTGTGAATTTGAGTTTGACATTACTTACATCATCAAGACTACTCTCCTGTCGTGAGCTCATGATGAAAAATCGCTGTTCTGGAAGTGCTTGAAGGTCACTCAAGTTCAGTAAGCCGATCGCAACAAGCTTCACGTGAAGGCTGAAGATTGCAGCTAGTGCACCTTGAAGTTGTTGTTCAAAGAGAACACCAGAAAAGCAATGAAAGATCATTACGACCATTACGATCGTTACGATTATTACGATCAGTTTGCATCAGTCCACGTGACTTAGTTATTAGAACTACCCCGAACACAGTCTCCATTTGCGATGGTCTTTAAAGGCTAGGTTTCTTCTTCTATCAAACCTCCAGCCCTCTGATGATTATTTATTACACAGCCCACATCTCCAGCTAGCACATCAGTTGCCCGATCACACAACCTTCTTTTTTTTTTTCCCTCACATCATCTTCCAAACATTTCTCCAAACATTTCCAGAACATCTGCCAAACATTTCCAGAACACCTTACCTTTGAAATTGATGATGTGCAGCTTTCAAAGGCAGCCAGACGATCCAACACAGACGAACAGGTAAGTCGATCACAACAGTGGCAGATAACTGAAAGATGGTCTCTCAGGAGGAGACATGCAGTCATATAAGTTGGAAATAAAACGGATGCTTGGTATCTATGTCTGCACATTGAGAAAATAATGTATATGTAGACAGACAAATTAAGAACGCCTTTAGAATTATTACCCTTTTTTTCAAAATTTCCAATATCCCAGGAAGCGCGTACGACTCTTTCAAATTTCCTGGGTGGGTGGGCGGCTGGGCAGTGAAACAGTGTGTCGATCGGTACGTTATTCTGGAGGAGCCGCCATTTTTTAAACCACCAACCAACTCAACCAACTGCCTTAGTAGCTGGAGACTTGGTGTAATTTTGTAGCGTGGGTGTCAGGTAAATGAACTAGACAGGCTGGGATTATGAGTTTGTTTCACACTAATTGATACGATGTGTGACATTCGGTGATAGGAGTGTCATTAGCAAAGTGATTTTAGTCCAATGGTGTGTCTAAATTCATGCTGATTTCTTTGATTGCTTAACCAATTAAAACATGCTACAGCACTGAAACTCTCTTGCATTTAGACTATGCTAGGTGGAATGGCACTCACTAAGTTAATATTGGTTGGTAGTAGTAGTAGAGATTTCTCTCACAGTCAAACCAATGAAATTTCTACTTCAGACCCACCATGTTGAAAATTTGCACAAGGTAAGCAATGAACATTATCAACTTTAATCTGCCCTCTCCGTAACCAATTAAAACATGCCATGACAGCAAACTCTCCTGCAATGAGGATTATGTAATGTCATCCTAGCCAATCCCTAGTTGAAAATTCAAGTCAATCTAACACGTTTAGGTGTTTTTGACCGGTTGATTTGCACATCGTTTTATTACCGTTATGTTGTTTGAACATGTTTTGTTACTTAGAAGTTAGAACAGCTTGATTTGGACGTTGTTTTCTACAAGTCAGAGATTTAACGCAAGCCCAGTGAGAGCAAATCAGTGGTGGTGGACATTTTCTGCAATAAAGACTCTCCTCCATTGGTCAGTACACTGTAGAAGTCAATAACACAGGGTTGCATGGGGCATGCTCTTGACCAAGTCCATCAATTGCAAGTCAAGCAGTTGAGTTCTTTTAGTTCTTCCATAGTAGTCAGTCGGTGACTGTAAGTACTTGCAATACTTGCAGTGTACGCGAGCAAGCCATCTTCTCTCACTTTCATTATCTGAACGAGGCACATTACACTACAATTAAATTTGGAAAACAAATCCGTAAATAACAATGCCACATTTGCACTGGAAGAATACATTGTGAAATATAATCTCGTGCTTCTTCGTGCAACTTCCTTTCCTTTGATTCATGATTTCTGTCAAGCCTGGCGGAGTAAACATGAGATTGCAGACAATGTCAGGCAGATTGAATTGAATGCATGTGTGGACATGAGATTGATCTAGTCAATTGTCAACATTGGTTAAACTCTACGCCAAAGAGGAGGGGGCAAAAGAGGAGGGGGCAAGGGTAGCCTCGTAGTCTACGTAAGCCATGCCCTGCAAAAAATTTATTGACTCCAGACCAAAGGGGAGGACTGGCTTTGCATCAACGAAAGCTGCTTCTGAGGAAGTTTGAGTAGCTACTGTTCTCAAAAATAAAATCACTTCAAAGGAATGAAAAAAAAAGGTGAAAAGAGAGCACCAGCTGTTCCAGTCTTGTTGTTCCACATTTCCAGTGCTACTACAAGGGTAGAGCATAGCTTCTTGTAGCTTGTTACGTAAAACTGGATACTAACTGCATTGTGTGGTCCGACAAAAACTTGTGAATTGTGGTCACATTGACTTTTCCAATTAGTCAAACTCATGTATAAGTTTCTTTGAATGGTTTTTACCAACAAGAAACACTGGCAGAACTGAACCGAGTACGCACGTCAGTTACCACCTCAGTTCTACTGAATTTCCTTACACAGCCATGTGAATTGTACTGAAGATTGCCCAGCAAGTGTTTCCACTTTTGTCTGCACAATTTCGCCGCGTCTGCACCGACTGGATTTGAAGCTTCCAAATCAAACTTCGTAATGCAGCAACCCAACTTTCAGAATGGACGTTACGTGATAACGGTGACGCACTTGTTCAGGTCAAAAAGCAAACTGATGGATCCCTGTTTCGAGTCACAGGAGTCAATCTTTTTTTGGTGACTAATGCACTCAGTATGTCTGTATCTTGGTACCGACAAGAGTGGCAACAGAACATAACTAAGGCAGCCTCACAGGAACACGCCACAACTGACCTCTAAAGGTTCTGTACCATTGATCTTCTATGATAAAGGGATGCCCTCCATTGATTTGCTTGAGCGTGTTGTTGTTGGGGAGCCCTAGAGGTGAAAACACCCAAAACCGTCCTTGTACCCATCCCTGACAAGTAGACTTCAATTCTGTTGAAAGTGTCTCCAAAGTGCATTTAACCCCTAAACGTCCAAACTCCCTTTTTTTTGGCAACATAGCAATTTGGGGCAGCTCATTGCGTATGGAGTTTTTATTTTTTTTTGCTGAAATTTTCACACAATATGGGGATGAGGTTTATCTTTAAGGCCCAACAATTTTCATAACTTTTGACCTCATTGTTCAAAAGTTATTGCATGATCTGTAATTTTCAATGCTCGACGGGCAGCCCAAAAAAAAATCTAAAAAATTTCAAAAAATAAAAATTTCAAGAATAAAAATTTGAAACTGGCTCTTTAGATTTATATATACTTGGAAAGCTTTGAATCATTCCATTTTGATTTATGAGTTGAAAGTTATGAGGTGCTCTAGTTTGCGGGTAGTTATGGATTCCCTACTCAAAAATAAACTTTGGAGTCCTTAATTTAACTCAATTTTTAATATTTTTTGAAAAAAAAGAAGCGTATAATATAAATTGTTTATTACTATATTACCACCGTTGGGATTAGAATTTTTCAATTTTATAATTAAATTCTTAACAATTTAGTGTTTTGAATCATTCTCTACTTCTTTCTACTTGCTATACTTTTTCTATATGTTGTACAATTTCAAATGATCTAAAATTTTTTAAGCATGTAGCCAACTTGCCTAGAAGAATGAATCCAAAGAAGCACAATCATTTTGGAGATTTTTTCATACAAATGTGACCTTGTGAAGTGCAGCTGCCCGTGGGCTAAAAAAATGAGTTTTGTCACTTCAAACGTTAAAATCTTGCAATCTACACGGTGAAAAATTCTGAAATTTTTTCCACATATTTCCAAACTAGTTTACTACAAGATCCTACGGTTACTTGGTCCAAAAATGTTTTTTTATATAAAATTTGATGCTTGTATCAGAAATGGTAGTTTTGGACTGTTTTTGGTGAAAACATAGTCTCCGACGTTTAGGGGTTAAACTGATCTCATACTTAATTGACTATTGGTTCTCTAAATTTTATTTTCACAACCAGACTATATGATGGTTTGTGATGGTTTGTGTGACCTAGGAATTTCCACTTTGAAAATTCTATTTTTTTCCTTTAAAAACCTATGATTTCCAATTGCTTAAATACTACAAAAATGTTTTTTTCATCAAAAAGGTGCCATTAACTATGCTAAATTTTTTTTCAAAGGGTTTGGGTGTTTTCACTTTAGTTGCTTCACTAATGACATTGTTGTGTTAGCAAAGAGATTGATACTCAAAAGCTTGGATAGAAGAAGACTATTATACACCCATATTCCCGGATGGAAGATTCAACATTCTTTTCCAAATAATTATTTATTTTGTCAATATTTTGCAAAAATATGTTCTTAGAATTATTATTTTGTCAACCCTGATCACTAGGTATAATGGTAATGTACATCATAACGTCAATCAACCTATTACTAGCATGGTTCCTAATGTGGGTACCTCAAAGAGAATTCTATTAGTGATATTTACTTTTCATAGATGTGCACTACTCCTACAAACCAAATTCACGTGGGATTATATTTTTTGATAAAAATCTAAAAAATTATGAATTTTCAAAGTGATTAGCCTTTAAAAATACAAAAGCATCCATAATTAGGGGCCATGAGCATCACAAATATAAACCATTGATTTTAATAAATTGAAGCAATTTTGGCATCAATATTTGTGACAAACATCTACCCAAGCAAAGCTCTAAAAACTAGCCAACACATATGTCGATTTATGTTTCAAGCCATGCAATTTGGAAGTGCTAAAATAGTGGAATACACCAAATTATTAAAATTGATCTCATGTTACTATGTATAAATTGATAGCACCTAAATTAGATCAATAACCATAGTATATAGTGTAAACGGGAGTGTATATGAATACAATGCCATATTTTAATTCAAAATGGGGATTTTATTATGGAGTTTGAATGATCATTTGAATTTGCAAGGTTGAAATAAATTTAATGAAATAAATTTTACTTTGTTTCTCATGCAACTTGCAAAGTTGGATGAATTCACCATCAACTTCCAACCTCCTTGTTTCTTATTCAGTACTTCCAATGTTTAGAAGTTTGAGTCCAAAGGAATGCAATTAGACAAGAATAGTAAGATGTATACTATTGATTATTGGTTATTATAGGTCAAAGGAAGAATACAATGCTTTATTTTCAATTGGACGTAAAAAGATATCATTAAGGTAAGTTGTCGAAGAAAGTTGTGCTACAAACCACTACTTTGGGATGTTGACATTAACATATGAAAAATGCATAAATATAGGCCTACAAGACTAGTAACCTCATACAAAACTCACTTGAAGGACCTTTGAATTTAGTACAAATTGCTTTCATGATTCATACATAGCAATCAACACAAAAAAATACACCTCTAATGTGTGAAAATACATGCCTAATATAAGAAACACTTGACATGGGCATAAATAGGATCTTTTGTTTAAAATTGACACAAATTTAGTTATACTTCTTTGATGATTGATTGACACTTACATAGTGTTAGTTGAAGCTAACATCTACAATTAAGAACAAAAAAAAGACTTGGAAAGAACACATTATTGACCATTAGACTTGAAAGTATTGAAAATGTTGCTAAACATAGTATTATATGTCATATTTCTTTATAGAGACCTTTCTAGAAAGTGCCTATCTACTTGTGTCATCTTTGTATTTGCTTTCCCTCCAAACCACCACCAATGTTATTTATGATGCAAAAAAAATCCATCTTTTACAATTCTTCCTACTTATTTCTATGCATTATATAGAAATTGGCAAACATACCTATATGTAAACTAGGGTGTTTTTTTTAGGCGATTTGGTGCAAAATTGCAGCAAAACTTTGGGCCTAGCACCAAGCCTATGCAAAAAACCCAGAGCAAATTGGCCTGAAATTGCCACGGGAGCGCGCGGAGATAGGGGAAGGCGCATTTTCCGCACGGAATGGGCATGTCGCTGGGGTGACGTCGCCCGCCCTTTTCACCAACCTCCGTCGCTACCTCCGTCGCTATCTCCGCTGTTGCAGCCCCCACATGTCTCTTCCATCTCCTCGCAGTCACCACCTTCTGTCCTTGTAATGTCCGCCATCGCCCACTACCTGCTTGCATTGAAGACCATTAGCGCCACAATCAAACCAAGTTTCATTTCATTGTAGCCCACTTCGTAGTGCAAAAGTGGTGTAGGTCGCCAGCAATCTCTGGAATCCCTCGCATTCACAGCCACCTCGCGATTTATACAATGCGCCTTCACTTTTATGTCGCCACATTCATGTCCACTTTCTCAAGGGACAGTACATGGTCGGATCAGTGGGCGCACTGGGCTAAGCTTGAAATGCAATGGAGTTTAGGAGAAAACCAATATCCTTTTAGTAATTTCACGCATTTTTTTCTTGTTGTAACTTGTAAGTGCATTTTTCGTATCGAGGTGTTTGAGTTGGGCTGTGGGTTTTGGTCGTACTTTCTTCCTCAAATTGGGTGTCAGTTTAGATTGTAGTTGTGGGTTTTGGTCGTACTTGCTTCCTCAAATTGGGTGTCAGTTGCTGCATGTAGCTCCTTCCGACGAATTAAGTGTGGGATTGCAGATTGTTGGTGAGAGGGTCTGGGATTTTGTGTCGAATTAGGTGTGGGATTGCAAATTGTTGGTGTGAGGGTCAAGAATTTTGTGTCAAATTAGGTGTGGGATTGCAGATTGTTGGTGTGAGGGTCAGGGATTTTGTGGATCCGATGGCGGACACGGAGGAAGCAATTGCTGAAAAGACCACGAATCCAGTCTTGATCTCTGAGAGACACAAGCGAAAACTTGCCAGATTGGAACGACAGTCAAAAGTTGCTGATCAGAAGGCCTAGGCGTCAAAGTGCGCGTTGGAAACGGAGGCCCGCAAGCGCGCCAAAAGTGTGAAGACGATGCGTAGTTATTTTACCTCCAGCCGCAACTCGCTGAATCGGGAGCCTCTTCATAGCACGGCGCCGGAGGTCGACAGCTCCGTTGAAGTGGGAGCCTCGCAATCCATTAACACCAAAGTTTTGTTGTCATGCCCTGCCGTGGTCCCTGTGTCCGACGATGAGGTATTGTGTACCAATTTGAGTGACGATCCGGACTTGAACGGAGACGACATGGTCGAATCAGACGACGAAGCATTCATGGAGCCGCCAAGCCATGTGGCAAAGAAGCGTAAGAATGGAAACGAGTGTTCGAAGAGTGGGAAGGATGCGGGAGTGTCCACTGCAACCACGCTGAAAAAGCTAAAGAAGAACTACGATCTCCACCGGAAGTTTCAGTGCAACTGGGCCGCCAAGGAAGCTTGGAGCGAGGCGGTGTTGGCAGAGGACGGAGTGCTACACTTAGTGCGTTGCAAGCCGTGTAGTGTTGTCCGTGGAAAACCTGTGCAGATGGCTCCGAAATAGGACACAATTTCGAAACACGGCATTCGATAAATTCACAAAAATGCATGGAGCTATATGCAGCTCGTGGTTTTGCAATCGTGGCCGAGCAAATTCAAGGCTGCAATACACAAGAGTCTCGGAGGAAACGTGTCCAGTTTGCGACTTTATTCCAATTGCTCACTTCTGGCAGGCCAATGACAGAATTTGAGTCTCGGTTTCAATTGTATCAGTTCCTGGAGGTTCCCGAAATGCCTCGAAAGCATTGGGGTGATGGATCTAGGTGGGTTATGGCAGAACATATGTATGACTTTGTAAAGCAAAAGGTCAAAAACCTTGTAGGCTCTGCCACTTTCATAGCTCTTTCTGCTGATGAAACTAGTGCATGTGACAATAGCAGCTGGATCGCAATTCATGTTTACGTTGTGCAGAATTGGTGCCACGTGCCTCTCCTTCTGACGATCCAGAAGATGGAATCTGACAGTGGTACTGCTAACAATCTATTTGCTGTCATCACTAGTGCTTTGACTGCTGGTGGAGGGGTCACATGCTTGGAGATTGCACAAAAGCTTCTGTACTTTGGCGTCGATGGTGTTAGCTCTTTCCAGGGCTTAAAGTCCGGAGTCACAGCCCAAATCAAGGAAAAAGTTGCTCCTTTTGCGACAGGTGTTCACTGTATGGCGCATCGGCTAAACTTGGCCGCGCAGTCTTTGTCTTCCCTGACAGTCATGCACTTTGTAGAAGAAGTCCTTCGCATGACTCACGCGTATTTTGCTCACTCTTCCAAAAAGGCAGCGGAATTCAAAGCTCTAGCACAACAACTTGAATCCAAAGGTCTCAATCTGCTTAAAAATGTGAAGACTCGATGGATGAGCTGCCTCTCTCCAATTCGCAAGCTCTTGGCAGAATACAAGGGCGTTATCGCGATGATGCTTGCAGACAAAAGTGACAGAAAGTGGGGCCACAAGGCACGGGTGAGTTATAATGCACCTCCATTTTTGAGTTCCAATATTCTATGTAATTCCTTCTAGTTTTCCTTTGCTTGTTTTCTATTTCCTTTTTTTATGCTTGCGGTGTTTTTTTGGTCTAATATGCTGCACGTTTCTAGTGTGGAACCTACCAGATTGAGCTTATTGGTTAACAACTTCTTTGATCAGAGAAAAGGATTTCGGATTTTATGAGTTAACCAATTTTGTAGATGTCAGGTGGGAGGCGTGGGAGGTCTGTGGTTTTCCAGATTCCTAGAGCTATTTCTGATATTCCTTTATTATTAACAACCTGAAGTTCTTGGATGTGTGTGTCTGTGGGCTAATCTAACTCTCCTCCTAGATCCGTATGTCCTCCTCGGAATGTTGGCCATGCTGCCGATGTTAGAGGAGGTTGACACTTTGATTCAGTGGGCACAAAGAAGAGATGCCTTCGTCTGTGATTTCGTACACTATAAGAAACCCGTGTTTTTTGAAATGTCACAAAAAACGTTAGATTATGTTTTTCATGACATCACGTGTGTTTTCGTAGATGTCACCTAAAATTCGTTAGAATTGACGGGCAAAAAACATGACCATGTTTTCAAAAAACGGGCCTAATTTGTACTTGTTATACTTTGACATCACAGAAAACGTGGTCTTTTAAAGTTCAGAAAACATGACATGTGGATGCCACGATGGCAACATGTCATCATTTTCCATCCGGGCAATGCCACGTGGGACAATTTTTCATCCGGGCCCTTAATGACGTGGGCAGTGACGTGGCCACGGGAAAATCTGACGTAGTTTGCCTAGTCAGCATATTTTTATTTTGTTTGAAAATTTTAATGTTGTTTTTTGAATCGTCAATTTAGACGTTTTTTGAGACATCAATTGGTGCATACCCTATCCATCAGGCAAGATCAACAAAAGAATAATTAGTTAAAATAAATTATAAAATAAAATAAACAAAAAATAATGTTGAATTCACCAAGAATTAAAGAAAACTTACCATCTACCATCAAGAGAATTTTTGATGGCCAAATGAAAGAATTACTTCATTAAAAGTTAATAAAAATGAAGGATAAGGACATTGTATTTATATCCATTCTTTGCCCATGGAAAGACAAACAATATGGGATAAGTAGAATATGGTTATTTCACTTGTTTACATGTTGATGTTGTTTTTGATGTGTATATGTTCTTTTAAACATAGAGATGTTGTTTCAGACATCTCGACGTTTTTGTGGACATTTCACTTTGAACACAATTTTTTTTTGATATATCCCATATCAATTGTCTCTCTTCCACCTCCCCACCTGTATAAAGACTTTATGTTTTCATCCATAGAACACATCCATTTTCATCCATCCATTTTTCTTTTTTTTGGAAAGCATGCCACGTCATTGCCTTTTTCCTAAATTTTTTATATAAGGTCAATATTTTTCCATTGACCTTAGTAATTTTTAGTAATTTATCCATAATGAAAGTGGACTTCATGCTGACGTGGCAGTCTATGTTTTTTGAGATGTCACAACAAAACATGAGCTTGTTTTTTTAAACATTGTTAAAAACATCTCTGTCTACGGTGACATCTACTTGTTTTCCAACTTAGTCGCACATGTTTTTTGCAACATCAAATCAAATTCACTCTTTTGCACCCGTTCACTGCTTAACGCGTGACATCTCAGCAAACATGGCATGTTACAGTCCAACGCTAGCAAAAACAGGGTTTTTTTATAGTGGTAGGTGCTTTGGACACATGCCAAAGTAAACTCTTCATGTTTTACCTGAACATTGACACAGCCTTCCAGAAAGACGAGTTCCATGCGTACAACCAAGTTCTACAGTGCTCTCACGAGCAGATCCTCTTAAAATGGGAGGCTAATTTGAACTTGCCATACGAGACTTTGACTTTTGTCATGGGCAGAGAGACATATCATGCCCTACACGATGGCGCCATGGTGAATCGCGAGGGGTATGCTGCCATTGCTGAGAACGTTCAAAGTGATTGTAAAGGTAAGTTCATTTGGTTCTTTGGCTTCCTCAAATTCAAAGGTTGTATTTAGCATTGTACTATACATGGGTGCTTGTCTTTGAATTGTTGGGATGCACTTGTATTTGGGCTCCATGACTAAGCTGTGGCCTTGTTTTATGGAGACAGATGCTGCGAAGAAGCTTATGGATGAAATGGCAAGCAGATTCCCTGATCACGGGCTAATGGATGCTCTCGGTGTTGTTTATCCACAGTACTGGCTGCAAGGGGACTGCAACACCAGTTTCCGAAAGCACATGCAAATCATTAAAAATCACTATGGGGAACCAAAGTGGATTGGAGAGGGTGAGAGCAGGCATTTTGTTCCTACAGTGCTTGACAAGTTTGCCTTGGAGTTGGAAGAGCCTCTATTCAAAATAGCAATGATCACCAATGCACATGCCTCCATGGAACTGCCGCCACTACATGCTCTTGCACATCAGCTCGTGAACCCACTGACTAAGTTGTGGAGGACTTTAGATGGAAACTCCTGTCTCGGCAAAAACTTTGGAGAGTACATTAAATTGGCACAAATTGCCATGGTTCATGTTCTTGGCAGTGTCGATGATGAACGCACCTTCTCTGCCTTGACATTCCTAAAGAATAGACTGCGGAATCGACTCGACCAGTACCTTGGCGTCGTTGTTGGGATGCATTGTCAGAATGTTTACAGTTTGACTAACTTCTTGTATGATGATTGCTTTAGGCAATGGCTGTTGGCAACTGAGCGTGTGAGATATGCAGTGACTGCGTGAATTATAGATGCAGGGCTTAGTGCAATTTGCACAGGGTAGCCACTTCCAGGTGGTAATTGGTAGTTTGTTTGATTCAAGAGGAGGTGATAGACTTCTAACCTCCTTAAATTTCTTGCACCTCATTTGTTGTAACTGCGGGGAATTTTCCCTGGCCGGTGGATCCTGTAACACGACTTCTGTTTCATTCTTGTTGCCAATATTTCTTTGCATGTCTTTCCTGTTTTCAGTTTATCTCTCTTGTATATTGTCGATTTCTATTTGCTTGGACGGGGAAGCACTTATTATGTGGGCGCAGGTTGCACTCCGTGGTGGCGGGCCTTCCTCCCAACTCATATGTGCAAGCACTTCAGATGTTGGTACTGGGACGTCTGGACCCTTGGCATGTGCTGGTGATTGTTGCGGATGAGTGAGTGTGCGGAAACCTGGAACTACAATTAGAGTTTGTCTGAGTCCAATTTTGTGATTCTAGGGTTCCAGGTTGAATTTCAAACGTCTTGGAATGCATATTGCAATTTAGAATGGTATACATTCCACGATGGAGATACATGTAGGTGCCACTTTCTTGTCAATTTATGTTGTTGTCAATTTATCTTACTTCTGTGTAGGTTGGGAATGCGAGAAGGAATTGAAGGAACAAGGTCCCTGTGGGGAATGCTGGTATGCGAGCGTAGAGCAGCGAGCAGCGGGCGGGAAGCGGGAATTGATGAGCGGGGAGCAATAATATTAGAACTAAAATATAATTATTGGAAATTTAAAAAATCTAAAATGGATGAAATTTTATAAAAAAGTTGGGAAGAACTTTATGAGACTGGATGGAAAAGTGGATGAAAAAGTGAATGAAAAAGTAGATAAAGAATGGATGAAAAATGGATGAAAAAATTGAAAGAGAAGTGGATGAAAAAGTAGATTAAAATGGATGAAAAAGTGGAAAAAAAATAGGAAAAAATGGATGAATAATGAATATTAAAGTGGATGAAATGTGGATGGAAAAGTGATCACAGACTGCTGAATAACTGGATTAATTTTGGGCAAAAATGTATGGGAATGAATGGATAAAATTGAAGAAGTTTACTGAACAAAATGGTTGAATAGAAATGGAAGAATGGACTACATGGGGTTCGAGGAAAGGGATGAAAGGTGGCCCCAAAAATGGATGAAAGTTTAGGAAGGTTTAGGGTCACAGAATGGAATGAAAGTATATGATAAGAACTCCTAAATATAGGACAGTAATATGTGAAAATGGATGAAGAACTGTAAAGAATGGATTAAAGAATAGTAAATAAATAGAAAGCTTGTGGTTCAGATTTGAAACCAATTTTAGGGCTCAAGTGATGAAGTAAGCATGCTTTAGGGTCCACTTCAGGAGAAGGAAGTTATTCTTGAACTGTGGAGTTCTAGAGTTTAGGCAACCTTGGAGTAATGGATTAAGCCACATTTCTATGTTAAAGAGAACACTGTTTCGGATCTTTGAGGTTTAGGAATCATGGTACCTTCTTCATCCAAAAGAAAGTGGGACAAACAAACAAACAAAATTGAATTGCATCAATATAATGAGGTCACTAGAAGTACAACTTACCATGCAGCATGCATAATTGAATTGCAAACAATACAGCCAACACTTTTCCTTATGAAAGAGTGGGTGCCCTCTACTCTATCATGGAGCACACATGTCACGCTGAGGTCTGCTCCGGGGCACCTTGTGAGATCGAAGGGGCATAGTGGGCACCCCGAAGTTTCCCCAGGGTGCCCTGAGATATAGAGGGTGCCCTAAAGTCTGCATCGAGCGGAGAGGGCGGACCTCAGTCTACTCCGGGGCCCCATAAGTGCCCAAAGGCTGCCCCGGGGCACAGAAGGGGCCCTACGGGCTAATCCAAGGAAGAGAAGGTGGTCAGTACTTTGCTTGGAGCAGACGGGTTTAGGCATGTCTGCTCGGGGTCAAAGAAGGCGCCCCAGAGTTTGGCCCGTGGCTGTTTTAGGTGCTAAAAAGTTTGAATTGAGATGGAGTGGCTACCCCTGAACGAGTCGTCAGACGGAGAGTAAGTACAATAAGATGAACTTGGGACGGATGGGAGTAGGAGCAACCTGAAGGGATAGTCAAACTCATGAAGCTGATACAATGCAACAAAATTGGAATTCAATTCCCGTTCAAAATAATAATTGTGTGAATGACAACGCATTCATCGATTTGACAGAGAACCCATTTCAACAAGGGTTTGATGGGTCCATTACTGTATGAACCTTTTCCATAAACACATGTATCTAATAAGATATCTTGTCTTGAGTATTTGAACTTCTTCGTAGTCTATCCAAAAGACCTATGACGTGCTGCAGACGGAGGTGGATCGTCGGTATCATCATCCTCACCATCTTCTTCTCAATCTGAGACGGCATGATAACAAGTATGACATGAATGTACATATAATCACATTTTTGTTGATTCTTATGAGTTCACCCACTACTTGGCAGTCCGCATGCACTTTCTTCACGCCAGAAATGTAATCGCCCACTAACACAATTGAACTAATGAATTTTGTGCATGTTTAATCTGAAGACCAACAAGTCAGAGGGAAGGCTACTCTTTAGCCAAGAAGACTAAGACTTTGCTAGTAATGATTAATCAATGGGTTCAAAATGCAAAACTTCAATGCGGTTAGTAGACAACTACACAACATGGCTGAAAAAAATGCATGACAACTGACACGAAGAGGGTAATCGTATTCTGCAATGTTAGGAGCATTGCTCGAGAATCTTCACATACTAATCATCTAACATGGCATGCCCAGTATCTCCTATACTAATGTGCACAACAAAAGTGTGGAAGTTCAGGCAAAGAAAACTAGCTATAAAATGGCCCCCGCTCCCAATACACTCGCGTGTTAGACAAAATACCCCGCGCCGGCCCATGGCCGGCGGCCATTTCCTCTGCACACAAATGCGAGGACGAACAAGGCGCCGTGCTATGTTCCAGAGGGCACGGTGGGACGCTACAACAAACAGCCACACGGTTTTAGGCATTGCAGACCACCGTGGCCGGCAAGCATCTTACGTAGGGCAGTCCTGCCTGCTCGCCCAACAGCTCAAGCAAGGCCAATAACAATGAACGTCAAACGTTATGGCAGACAACGCAGTCTGTCCTTAGAGCCCCGCGTTGTTGGCACTATAGCATTATAGAACCAACAAGCAAAGAAGATAGGGCAGACCGGGTTAATAGACACGTGTGGCAGGCAATGCTTCCCATTGTTGTTGGGAGACGAGGTTGGCAAAGCAGACCACTCTGCCATGCGAACATGGCATCCGAACTGAAAGGCTAGTGAAAGAATGAGAAACTGATGTGCACAATTAAAGTCTAATTAGAGATTCTCATATGACCACCGTAGAAGTAAATAGATGCTAGTATGCAATACCATAATAATATAGTAAGCCGAATGCTACAATGAGAAGTGTACGGTAGCCTTTCATAAAGCTTTGTGGTTGCTAAAGTGCGGAAGAAGAATTGCCCTCACTATCAGAAGTCTGCACATCTGATTTGTATGCAACATCATCTACAAACTTTAGAATCCGAGGATTCACAAGTCGGGCCCTTGAATGTGACCGTGCTTGACATGCACCAAGATCCTGAGATGAAGCCCTTGCATACGGAGGGAGCACAAAGGGTTTCGGTGGGCTTGGTAAAAAAAGTGGATGAGCAAAAAAAGGGACAGTCTTGGCAGATGTCACTTCTTGGCCTTGCCTACAAGAATGAGAAACAACATGTTAGAAGACCTTCAGTGAGGACAAAAGCAACATGTCTAAACCACTGAGTTTTCAAGCCGACTTACTTATTGAATCGGAGTGTCTTCTGGACCTTTTGGATGATGACTTCCTCATCATCCCCATCTCCAAGTTCAGGATCGGGCATTGCAAGCTCCAATTCAAGAATCACAGCCTTCCGGAGTATCGGAGCAATAAGGGCATCAAAGATGTCCTTATCTTCCTCAAAACCTAGTATATGACGTTGCGTAGCACGGCAAGCTCGAATGGAGGAACCTGCATAACAAGCAAAGCAAAGATCAAGTTTACATTCGAAAGAAATTTGTACATTGCGGTTACCAATATCATTGTCAAAAGTAGAATCAAACCTGTGGAAGCCGTACAGTCAACAACAACGTCTCCTGGTGTAGTCGCAGCCTCAATGAGCATCTGCATGAACTCACATCCCTTTTCCCGCGGACCACGCCATGGCATGTCACCATTCATCGTCACATCCTCTTTGAAAACCAAGTTGCGGAGGATGTCGTCCATAGCAGGGTTCACTCCCACCTTGTCCTGGGACGGGACAAATTGGAACGGGAAGTCCGACCTGGTCTTTGGCCCTGACTTTCTCACAAGTAGAGAGATTGAGAACCTCTGAGCCTGCAATAAAAATGATGTTAATATATTGGATAGTGGTGCAGAATTTAGTAATATACATTGAAGTGAATTTAAGAAAGATTACCGTTTTCTTTGGGTCTGCAGGTGATGTCAAGTGGAAATGATTAATCCCAAAATATGTCTCCAAAATGCGGAAATCGTATTCCTGGCAGCATCCCAGAATGTGGCTTCGGTGTGCAGTAGAGGACGCGGGGTAAATCAAGAAAAGTGCGCCACTGTCATGGAGGTACTGATGAGCAAAATCAAATACAGGAACCAAGTAGTCCGATCGGAAGTCATTCCACTTGGGGACTGGATCAGGTGCACATGAGATGGTGGGAACATGGAGTCCCTCCGGCACATCAACAAACATGAAGTCCACAGCTGCCTCCATTCCAGTGATTCCGTTAAAGGAGCGGTCCTTGTCACTAGAGTGCTGCATTCATCGAGCATTGAAGACTGAATTAGAACAGTACATTTATCTTGAAGGGTGAGCTCTAAACTAGTGATTTGTCATGGCTACGTCAATAGAGAAATCATGATTGTATTACAAAAAAATTCACAATCAAGCTACAATCAAGTTTTGAAAATATTACCATAGCTAAGAAGGCCTCAACGTCCTGGAAGGCCTTTGATCCCATCTCAAGACCTCCTAGTGCCATGTTCAATATGCATTCGTCGATATTAGGCACGAGGTTCACATTCTTAGCCGTCGGTGTCATACCCTGTACCAAGCGCTCTTGTGTAAGGGAGAATCTGGATGACGAAATGTTCACATCCGCTGCACTTGTAGCTGGTTCGGCCGCCGGGGTCTCATCCTTTTGTAACCGACGCTTCTTCTTGTCCTTCTCTTGCTCTTTATCAAGTTGATGCTTCTTCTTGTGTCCCTCGGCCTTCTTCTTGTTTTCCTCAGATTTCTTCTTGGCCTCTTCCAGTTTATCCACCTTCTTCCTGTCAGAAATCTCGCGCTTTTTGATTGCCTTGGCCTTGGCCTCAGGATCTAAACTGGCGAACTCGTCAAACTCTGCGTCAATTACCACGGAATCCTTGAGGGTCTGAAAGAGAGCCTCCTCCTCTGGCGGTATAATGCCGAAGTTACACTCAAGATACCAAGGACAAGTCTGCAAATGAGGACTTGTCCATTTCTGCAACTGTGTGGTAGAGAACATACAATCGGTTGACGACCGGTCCAACCAAGTAGTGAGAAATGGGGGCAAGTGCTCTTTCTTGATGGCTTTCTTCCCATACAACTCGAACTTGAAATATCTGCATTCATCATGAGATACGTCCATTAGTTTGTGAATAGATAGGTAATATGAAGCTGCTCTAATTCAGAAGCACACTAATAATGGTTATAATCAGTTTATCAACAACACAAATCCACATAGAGAAAATCAATACTCGATGGATTAAAAACAACACATACAAATCAAACCACAGTAACTATTGGTTTAGAGACTCAGAGTAGTACCTGTATATCAATCTCTTCACTGTCAGTTGGGTTCCCCTGTATAACAGAAAGTTGTCTGATTTCTTGAAAGCATCGGTGCCCTTGAATACCCCAGTGTAGGCTTGATCCCAGAGCTTCATTTGCCACGCCTCCAAGTAATCTGCAATTGACTCCGGCTCACCAGGAACGTCCATGTCGATTGGAATGCTATCAGTCTGAGTGATGGACTCAAACATCTCTGCTGCTGCCTCCTCTAGCTGATAACCCAATGTGAAAATCAGAATAGGCATATTATAGGAAATCTGCATTCACTGGCAATCTGATGTACGACAGTGTAATAAGATCACAGGCAGGTTGTATATCGACAGTAGATACAAAAATAAGGAAAGAAACTCACTCCCGCGTAGTAAGAAGCCTTCGCCAAAAAGAGGCCCAATTTTTCTTCATTGACAGGACGTGTGGGGAATTGTCTAGCTTCTCTGGTGTGAGTGCTGGCGTTCATCCACCTGAGCCATTTGACCTTATGTCTCGGGTCCACGGTGGCGGTCGCAATCATCTGCAACTTCTCCAGAGTCAACTCAGGAACTGCATTCTGACTCCAGTGCCTCTCTATCTGCAAGAGAACAGAGGCAAATGACATCAACAACTGGGAATGAGATTAAAATTAAAAACGAGGACGAGAGAATTACCAATCTCATACCTCCTTCAACCAGTCAGGGGTAAGCGCCGGATTAGCAACCGCGACAATTTTCGAAAGTTTCTTGTAATGCTGATTGGTTGAGTCCTTAATTGCACCTCTCATAGTCGCTGCAATTGCCTCCGTGGAGACTTCGACCTCTTGATTGTCTTCCTTCAGTTTGCGAATCGCTACATCAACAGCAGCACTAATCTCTTGCTGGATGGCAACGTGGCAGGCAAGAATGAGTATGTATATGGTAAGAATTTGTAGGGGCAAGATGAAGCCTTCACGAAATGAAAAATACAAAAGGTAATAGAAGGATACTGCGTACCTTAAAAATGAATCCAGTGAATATAAGTAACGGCATAGTATACCAGGTCGTCTGCGTGTGCGTCTTGCATATCTTTACCTCATCCTCTGTCAATAACTCCTGGAACTTATCGAGGTCCATAACTCCGTACTTCTGAACCCGGTAGAGGGTATGCACGAGATTGGTTTTTACGTGGGAGTTCTCTGTGTGCCTATGAATCCACATGATGTAGAGCGTAAGTAACAAATAAAACACAAAAAAATGAAACCAATAAGAGAAAATCAATGTTGCTACACCAATTTGAGTACATGAATGATTGATTGGATTCTCTTACATATTGATGTCATGCATCGCCTGCATTGCCACCCCAATGCGGTCTGTAGTGTCAAGGACAATGGAGTCCACGCATACATGCCAAGCGGGATCATGGCTATGCAGCCTTTGAATGTGGTTCATCCAAGCAATTCGTCTGTGATTTCCGTCGCAGACGAAGAACTTGTAATCCACCAAATGCTTTACAGAAAGAACTGAGAGTAGCCGCGCGTTGAATGAGTCATTAACTGAGTTCCATATTGGTCCCCACTCCTTCTTCTCGGCATCACTAAAGATTGCCGTGTTCCCTGTCTCATCAGAGTATGACACATAGAATACTCGTGCCCCTTCATCGTAACCGCGTGAGAACAGGTTGTCAAGATGAGTCAAGTCACACGAAAGCATCGGGCGCACCATGGGCATTGGTACCAACCTACACAGAGGTATCTTCATGCGGGAATTCTCATCAGATGTCATCTTCAAACTGTTAATGACTGTAACTGTGTCAAATGTTTGAATCCGACGAATGTCCTCCTCTTTAAACCCTGCTTCTACTCCAGGGATGTGATCGTCCCCCAAATCATCTCCCTCGATGTCGAGCTCATGGGCACCTTGATCATTGGATACTACCTCCACCTCCCGAGCAGGACGGATCCATTTCCCCTGGTCCTAGTGAAAAATCCAACAATCAAAATAGGCAACACAAATTGACAGTTCATTCATTAAAGTTGCAATACCTCGATTGTGGAGCATGGGACAACAGAAACGAGCCCTGTTCATAGTTGGTCAAGCCATTTACTATAATTTGTCATCAATCCAAATGATCCTAGGAAGTGGAGCATGGGCAAGGCTGGAACGGAGATCTATATATCCCGCAACATAATATGAAGATATCATCATCAGACATGACATGGGAGTCTACATCCTCTTTGTCACAAGTGCAATACTCGAAACTGGACTCTGATGTTGACAAGACTAGTGAACAACTTCCTAACGAACTACAACCTGAATCAAGTGTAGACCAAACAACGTCCATATCGAGACGGTCATAGTTGACTACAATTCCTGGATCCAGGTTCACTAGGTCGTCTACCATCTGTCCCGGGACTGGAGGTGGGATCAACAAGTCGACGGAAGCTGCTTGCGGGATAGCTTCTTGTTGGATAAGTAGATGAGGATCGTTAGCCTCCCCTTGAACAGCAGTCTCTTGGACTCCCGGATCGTCATTGGGTTGACCTCCATGTCCAGCACCAC
The DNA here is from genome assembly GCA_951230915.1 of Antitrichia curtipendula. NCBI lineage: Eukaryota > Viridiplantae > Streptophyta > Bryopsida > Hypnales > Leucodontaceae > Antitrichia > Antitrichia curtipendula. The sequence goes on from OX579641.1 coordinate 10,653,653, forward strand.
TCTCAATCTGTATAGACAATCCTGTCCTGAATTTAGTACTAAGCGGTTTCATGAACACGCGCTTGACCACTGGTTGGCATCACCAAGCATAGGTTGAGACTCATGAATGACCCTCTCGGTCCCGAGACTGGGGGCCACACCCTAAACCGTATGCACAGTCGAGAACCCAACACGCGTAATAAGGCAGTCACACGAAAATGGAAGACCTCCCGCCAACAAGACTTTTAACTGAATGCCGAATACCCCGTCCACCAATTAGTACTAAGAGGACACAACGAACACCTGGCCTGTGACTGGTTATGATCACCAAGCATAGCCTCAGGACCTCCAGTGGCCCTCTCGGTCCCGAGACTGGGGGGCGGACCCAAAGCCGTATGCACAGACAAGAAACCAATATGAATACCAAGGCAGTCATGCGAAAAGGAAATCGTTTCCGAAACGAGACATGTATCAGAATGTTTATTCCCTGTCCAGATTCTACTGCGAAGAGGACAAGACCAACACCTGGTCAGTGACTTCTTTCGATCACCGAGCATAGCCTCAAGACCCCTTGCGGGTGTCTCGGTCCCAAGACTGGGGGGCTCAACACACTCCGCATGCACAGACGAAAAACCAATATGAACACAAAGCCAGTCAAACGAAAACAAAATCGTTCTCGAGGACGAGACTAGTATCAGAATGTCAATTCCCTTGTCCAGATTTTATTACTACGAGGACACAACCGACAACTGATCGGAGACTTGTTGCGATCACCAAGCATAGGGTCACCCCCTCGTGTGAGCCTCTCGGTCCCGAGAGTGGGGGGGGAACCACACGCCGTATGCACAGCCGAGAAACCAATATGAATGCAAAGGCAGTTGAGGTAAAACGAAATCGTTCTTGAGAGCGCGACTAGTATCAAAATGTTGATTCCCTTGTCCAGATTTTATTACTACAAGGACACAACGAACAAGTGGTCGGGGACTTAGTGCGATCATCGAGCATAGCCTCATCCCCCCCAAGTGGCCCTCTCGGTCCCGAGACTGGTGGGCTGACCCTAAGCCGTATGCACTGCTGAGAAACCAATATGAATGCAAAGGCAGTCATGAGAAAATCTAAGTGCTTCCGAAAACAGGGCTACTAATAGAATGCCGACTCTCCTATACAGAATTCAGTACTAAGAGGACGAATGCAACAGTTGGCCTGTCACTCAAGGGATCACTGAGCATAGCCTGAGGATCTCCAGCGGCCCTCTCGGTCCCGAGACTGGTGGGCTGACCCTAAGCCGTATGCACAGCCGAGAAACCAATTTGAATATCAAGACAATCATGCGAAAATGAAATTGTTCTCGAGAACAAGGCATGTACGAGAATGGTGATTTAGGTCTCCGCATTTTATTACTACGAGGACACAACGAACACCTGGTTGGAGACTTAGGACGATTGCCGAGCATAGGGTCACCCCCTCGTGTGAGCCTCTCGGTCCCGAGAGTGGGGGGGGACTACACGCCGTATGCACAGCCGAGAAACCAATATGAATGCAAAGGCAGTTGAGGTAAAACGAAATCGTTCTTGAGAGCGCGACTAGTATCAAAATGTTGATTCCCTTGTCCAGATTTTATTACTACAAGGACACAACGAACAAGTGGTCGGGGACTTAGTGCGATCATCGAGCATAGCCTCATCCCCCCCAAGTGGCCCTCTCGGTCCCGAGACTGGTGGGCTGACCCTAAGCCGTATGCACTGCTGAGAAACCAATATGAATGCAAAGGCAGTCATGAGAAAATCTAAGTGCTTCCGAAAACAGGGCTACTAATAGAATGCCGACTCGCCTATACAGAATTCAGTACTAAGAGGACGAATGCAACAGTTGGCCTGTCACTCAAGGGATCACTGAGCATAGCCTGAGGATCTCCAGCGGCCCTCTCGGTCCCGAGACTGGTGGGCTGACCCTAAGCCGTATGCACAGCCGAGAAACCAATTTGAATATCAAGACAATCATGCGAAAATGAAATTGTTCTCGAGAACAAGGCATGTACGAGAATGGTGATTTAGGTCTCCGCATTTTATTACTACGAGGACACAACGAACACCTGGTTGGAGACTTAGGACGATTGCCGAGCATAGGGTCACCCCCTCGTGTGAGCCTCTCGGTCCCGAGAGTGGGGGGGGACTACACGCCGTATGCACAGCCGAGAAACCAATATGAATGCAAAGGCAATTGAGGTAAAACGAAATCGTTCTTGAGAGCGCGACTAGTATCAGAATGTTGATTCCCCTGTCCAAATTTTATTACTACGAGGACACAACTGACAACTGGTCGGAGACTTGTTGCGATCACCGAGCATAGCCTCACCCCCCAAGTGGCCCTCTCGGTCCCGAGACTGGTGGGCTAACCCTAGGCTGTATGCACAGCCCAGAATCCAATATGAATGCAAGGGCAGTTACCGAAAAAGATTTCGTTTTGAGGACAGGACTAGTGTCAGAGTGTTGATTCCCTGTCCAGATTCTACTACGGAGAGGACAAAACGAACACCTGGTCAGTGACTACATTCGATCACCGAGCATAGACTCAAGACCCCCGGCCCGTCTCTCGGTCCCGAGAGATCGGGGCACAACACACGCCGTATGCAAAGATGAGAAACCAATATGAATACAAAGGCAGTCATGCGAAAAGGAAATCGTTATCGGGAACGAGACATGTATCAGAGTGTCGATTCTCCTGTCCAGATATTCGTACTAAGAGGACACAACCGAGCACTGGTCGGAGACTTGTTGCGATCACTGAGCATAGCCTTGTACCCCCCTGTGAGCCTCTCGGTCCCGAGACATCTGGGGTGACCCTACGCCGTATGCACAGCCGCTAAACCAATATGTATACAAGGGTAGTCATGCTAAAAAGAAATTGTTCTTAAGACGGGACTAGTATCAGAATGATGATTATGTTCTCTACATTTTATTACTACTTCGACACAGCCAACAAGTGGTCGGAGACTTAATGCGATCACCGAGCATAGGCTCCCCCCCTCATGTGAGCCTCTCGGTCCCGAGACTGGGGAGCTGACCCTAAGCCGTATGCACAGCCAAGAAACCAATATGAATACAAGGGCAGTCATGCTAAAACGAAATCGTTCTCGAGAACGAGACTAGTATCAGAATGATGATTCCCCTGTCCAAATTTTATTACTACGAGGACACAACTGACAACTGGTCGGAGACTTGTTGCGATCACCGAGCATAGCCTCACCGCCCCCTGTGAGCCTCTCGGTTCCAAAATTGGGGGGCACACCACACGCCGTATGCACGACCAAAAAACCAATTTGAAAATCAAGGCAGTCATGAGAAAATCTAAGTGCTTCCGAAAACAGGGCTACTAATTATATGCCGACTCTCCTATACAGAATTCAGTACTACGAGGACAAATGCAACAGTTGGGCTGTCACTCAAGGAATCACCGAGCATAGCCTCACCCCCCATGTGAGGCTCTCGGTCCCGAGACTTGGTGGCTGACCCTAAGCCGTATGCACTACTGAGAAACCAATTTGAATATCAAGGCAGTCAAGAGAAAATCTAAGTGATTTCGAAAATAGGGCTATGAATTGAATACCGACTCTCCTGTACAGAATTCAGTACTACGAGGACAAAACCAACAGCCCGCCTGTCACTCGAGGGATCACCGAGCATAGCCTCAGGAGCTCCAGTGGCCCTCTCGGTCCCGAGACTCGGGGGCTGACCCTAAGCCGTATGCACAGCCGAGAAACCAATTTGAATATCAAGGCAGTCATGCGAAAAAGAAATTGTTCTCGATAACGAGGCATGTACGAGAATGGTGATTTAGGTCTCCACATTTTATTACTACGAGGACACAACAAACACCTGGTCGGAGACTTAAGACGATTGCCGAGCATAGGGTCACCCCCTCGTGTGAGCCTCTCGGTCCCGAGAGTGGGGGGGGACCACACGCCATATGCACAGCCGAGAAACCAATATGAATGCAAAGGCAATTGAGGTAAAACGAAATCGTTCTTGAAAGCGCGACTAGCATCAGAATGTTGATTCCCTTGTCCAGATATTATTACTGCGAGGACACAACCAACAAGTGGTCGGAGACTTAGTGCGATCACCAAGCATAGCCTCATCTCCCCCAGTGGCCCTCTCGGTCCCAAGACTGGGAAGCGCACCACAAGCCGTATGCACAGCCGGAGAAACACAACGTCGTTGACAAACCCTCATTGACATTGAATTTGTAAATTCACCCTCATGTATCACGCCGCTGCAATCCACACTCATGGCTGTCTGGTTAACTCATTTTCTTCATCACTCGCGCTAAAATCCTAATCTTGGAAATGGAAGAACTTACCACTGGAGGTGGTCGCACTGTAGACTCTATGTTCTCCATTCCTTGCTTGTTTCGGCGTGACCTGAGGTTTGGTCGCTGAATCTCCATGTCGAACTGCCAAACAGTCCACCCGAATAGAAGCCTGAAAACTCTTGAGAACACAACCGCAAGCATTGACTAAAGAATTGACAATTTGAATGAACATACAGTACAATGAAGCAAGCAACACAATGAGAAAATATCACAGAGGCAAAACATACCGAGGTGCTTCTTCTTCGGCGGGTGAGGGTGGGAGATCTCGGCGATAAGGTGCTGCTTGGAACTGGAGGGATTTGGTAGCCGCCGTGAAGGGGGACGTCACCAGCAATGGATGAGGCTTCCTCGGCAGAGGAATCGGGGTGTCGTCCACCTGATGAACCTGGTGTTTAAGGGGATTGGGGTGTCATCAACCTAAACTCCATATTTATTTTAATTAATACATATAACTACCAGCTCTAGAAGGTAAAGCTGAATACATTGGAGGGATTCAGTTCAGGAAGTTCACTATCACAAAATCCTTCGACCGAGGGTACCCTTACCCATTCAACTTTGGGGTTCTTTACATATTGTGTGTTAATGGATAGCACAAACTGATGAACCTGATTCATAATAGAATTAGAATTCCAAATTACTTTCGTGTTACATCTTCAGATCCACTTTGGAAGTGACGATTACGAGTACAGTGACGGTTATGGATGAGGCTAACTTAGACTGCTCTTTAATCGTTCAGGATGTGCTACTGAGATTATTGCAAATGTCCTACGTGTTTTATAATTTACAATATATCCAGTGGTCATGGATCTTGGAGATACAATTATTAATTTCGAATCCTTCCATTATAGAGATTCTTTTTACGTTGGACGTACTGTGGCTAACCACCCTCGGAGGGTCGGCTTTGGTTGTGTAACGTGCATTTAATTTGAGATAGGAGTGGTATTGTGCTAGTTGTAAATGATCAACCACTTATTCCAATGAGATTTTAGTAATCATTAACAGTTTTTCGTATACGATTGACTGTATTTTATGAGGACATATTTAGTGAGTAGGAGTGACAATTTCCTGACGGTTGTCAGTGATTGCTGGACTTCATAGTTCGAGTTTTCTTGGAAGTATACACTGTATTGCATAACATTTGGATTTAGTATTTGTATTCTGAAGTATAAGTATTCTTGCAACAGAATTATGAATGGTACCTTTTCTCATAAATTGTTTTTCGTTATTGATTATGTTCGCTGGATTGGCGGTTGGGTATATGCCTGGATTTTCTATGTCAGTTGCCGTAATTTGCGTTATCTACCATTATGGTGGGAAGAAATTGATCACCTTCAAATGACGGGTACTAAGTAGGTGGGGGTCTTTATCAGCTTGGGCGTCCTTTATTAGGAACGGATTCAATTTGGCCACTCTCTCAATGTCCAGACCTTTGCAAATGATCCATCTCTTGCTCTTGTTTGTGATTCTTGTGTCATTCACTGATATGCTTAGTGATACTTCTCTTGTGCACTTGCGTTGAGTGATGTCAGTTTACGCAATTCAATGGCACTTGTGCGGACATTAGAAGATGCGGTTCCGATATCTTTTCCAGTTAGGGACACGGGATTTGCGGTCGTGTACTCGTGTGTGCATTGCGTTTGAGTATTCGTTTTCGCCTTTCTGATACCTCAATGCACATTGACGAGGAAATTTTTGATAGTACCACCGGCGAACTGTCCCATACACTAGTCCAGGAGCCTATCCAAGACCAGATCCCTAGCATATGGCATCTGAAGCCAGGTTCGTATGTAGTGTACAGCCTACCCTTGGCTAGTGGTCACTCGTCTAATGGGGAGGTTTCGCTGAAATTGTCATCGACTAGTTCGTATCAGACGCCCCTTACATCACGAGTGAAAATAGAGCCTAGAGTTGATGTTATTTTAGTTGACAATGACGAATCAGATGACTTATCACCGCCGCGCAAGCTTCGGAAACAGATGCCGTCTCCTTGCCGTCCAGTTGCAACACCATCTTCTGTATCTGATGCAACGCTGCTGAATACCTCTACAAGTGGATCGGGCTTATCTATTATTTCATGCCTTCGAAAGTTGTGCCACACGAAAGGGTCACGGAATCAGTTGAAGAAGATAGATTACGATTCGATTCCAGTACATCAAGTCGACTTCGTCCCTCCAGTGTTTAATGGCGATATCATATTTGAGTTACCGGCGCTCGGAGAGTCGGGTCAGCAAAGTCAGGCGAAGCTTCTAAGCGGGATGGAGAGACGCTATGACGGTCATGTTTGGTCCAACTTGCATACGACTAACATAAAAAATGGAGACGGGTTGACATTTCGGTTATCAGCTTGTGTCGGGCACCTTCATTGTAGAAATGGCGACTGCGAGTATCTATCACGTAAGCATCGTGTGGCAGTCACAAACGAAACGGAATGGGATGGATGTTCTCCTGTAGCTTTTGAGGTCGGTCCTGTCCCTCCTCCTGGTTCTACCATTTCATGCAAAATTTGTTGTGAGGTCCCCATATGTATTGCTACTTGTTCTGCTAAGATATATTACGTAGTTGGGATGTCGGGGACGCGGCGAGCGTGTGTTCACCTCGGATTTCATAATCATCCTGTGAAAGACGAAGACTGTCGTGCATCGAAAGAGAGAACTCGGAATCTCATTTCGGATCAAGTGGAGAGGAACCCTTCTGGGACGAACTCTTCTATTATTTTGGAGGCAAGCAAGGAATTTTTGGGAGGGATGCTTTTGCAGCCGGAGGGAGCACCATCAATTAATCTTGGAATGGATGAACTCGTGCCAATTATAGAGAAGTGCAAGTTCATGAGTTCGTCGAGCATTCGAATCAAAGTCACCACCTTCAAGTATTTTAGGAGATTTGGTGTAATGAATAGCATTCTGAAGCTACACGGCTGCAGCAATTGGGCTTATGTTCAAGAAAACATGTTTCCTCGTCAGGGTTCGGATTTGGACAAGGTCTTCATTTTTAAAATGTCCGAGGTTGGACCGGGAAGTAGCGTTGATCTGGTGGAACGAATGCAACAGGATGGTGACCTTCAAAACTCTTGGATCATGTTTGATCATGTCAAACGAGTGAAAGACTGGACAACTATAGGATGTCACGTATACGATCCCATTTACTGCAAGGTCATGACAATCGCTGTCTGTAACATGCAATCAGAGGATACTACAGCACAAATTTCTTTTTGGACAAATTTGAATGCGATTATGGAAAGGCATGGAATTCCCTTGCCTTATTTCAAGGGTTTTATGGCAGATTGCGCACAGGCAAACTGGAATGCAGTGAGAATCGTGGTGATCCCGCACAACCTATGGTCAATCGAGAACGTACTTGTTTATTTCATTGGACGCAATCCATGGAGAAGCATACAAAAGCAGACATTCGTTCGGATCTTCAAGATCAGCATCGAAAACTCTGTAAGCAGTATAAGGATGCGACTTCGTTAGCAGTGGCAGACATTCGATTCAATGCTATTCGAAGTTGGTGGCATTCATCCGGGGCGGCAACCGAAGCTGGGATTCATCGCCTCCAACTATGGCTCGCTTTCTGGCACTTTCGTTACAGACAGTGGGGAGGCTTCACGCAGATCGTAAGATTATCCCTTGATTTCATTCTTACTTTGTTTGAGGTATTCTGGATGTGTATGTACAAATATGTTAATATTGAATTCTGGTTTGGCTTTTAATCACATCATAGAAAGACATTGACTTCTTTGACGTGTACTACCTCCAAGCATAATGGAGGCGTTAGTAAATTGCTACCTACAAGCATAATGATGTCAGCATTTGTTGAAATCTTCTTTGAATCCTGGTTATCATGTTTTGTCCATAGGATTTGCCTGCTCATGAGGTAACAGAGATGCCATCTTGCAACTTGGCAGAGACAGTCCATAACAAATGGCAGCAACAGTCAGGCAAGCGAGGAAATGATCTATACGTTGCAACGGTTGATGATTATGTAAGAGCATTTATGCAGATGGTTCGCTATTACCAATTTTTGAAGGGTGAGAACCCAGGAACTGGTCCAGGCAAGGCAGATTTGCAACTCCGAGTAGCGCAGCGTTATGCACGGCGCACTGGGGATCCCAGAAAGCTAAACGATGCAATGCAAACTATCCCGGGTGTTGGTGAATACTGCAAAAGGGATCCTCACTTACCCGGGGCGGAGGTTTTTGGATCGCAAGGGCGGACGCCAAACCTGTCGTTAGGGTCTGAGCATGAGTCACATCGCCCGGACAAAGTCAATTTCTCCAGACCTCGGACGGGAACGAGAAGAACAAGGGCGAGTACATCAACTACTCCTCTTGATACAGTTACTGAAGAAGCCTCACCACAAGATACAAGGACAATGTCGGATAATCCTGGTGGCCCTGTAAATGCGCCATCCACTTCCCAGTCCTTTCGAGTACTCAGCGTCGAGGAGACTTCATGCGATCAGTCAAAGTGGCATATTGCTAGACTGCCAAAGACTTCTTCGAAGGCGTGCTTTGCCTTGCAGGCTATAACAAGGAAAAAATGTGTTGCAAAGATTGTCCAAGGCAACAAAAGAACCGCTGCTCCAACTTACATTGGCGACATGGATTGTTACCAAAAGAAAAGAATTGAAAGAACACAATTTTTCTTCTGCAACGACGACATTGAGCGCTGCGTGAAAGGTACAAAGAGAAAATGGGTAATGTCTAAACCCGATGTGCCTTGCATTTGGCCAGTCTTGAAAGGAACAAATCTTATGCCTGCAGAGATACTACAGCTTCAGAATGCTGGCTTCCGTCTACCCGAACGCCTTGAAATGTCACCATGTAGGCTTTTCGGTGAATTCACTTTACCGACCGATTTATCGGATATCAGTGTTCTTGATTTTCCAGCACAGCATCCGAGCACCAGGTCTGGAAGGAAAATTCGGAGGAACCCAACTGCTCCTACCACGAAACAAGCGAACAATTGCAGTTCTGCAATTACCTTAACGGCTGTTGTTCGACAAATAACATTGATTCCCCATCCAGGGTTTGGATGCATTGTTACAATGGACTCTGGTGTTGAGCCTAACATTCAGCAATACATACTGACTATAGGGTCATATCCGGAATGCTCATGTCCTTATTTCAAATAAATGTCTACTAAAGCACTAGGGAAGAGAGGACAATGGGCCAATTGCAAGCATTTGTATTTCCTATTTGTTGTCATTTGTCGCTTGGATGCAAAAGTAGATGATTTCATTCATGCTCCAAGCTTCAGCTTTAATGAGATCAGACACATTCTAGAGAGTGGGATTTTGCGAGGCACTAGCATTCTGTAGCTGGTAGTTCGACAAATGCGGAATGTCGTTAGGGAAGCAATGTAACCAAAGTTCCTCATGGTACTTGAATTGTTTTATAGTAAGTGTAGTGAGACTAAAAGGCCACTACCACATTGATGTCTGAATTGGTTGAGACCATTATGTGTGCAATTCTTTCATTCTACAGCCTATTTCAAGGACCTTTGGATTATTTTGTTTACGTCAGGGTCGACATTGATGCTCGGGTTCATCCACATCATAAAGCTATGGATGCACCTGATCATCTTCTGAATCATCCTCTGTAATTTTGGATCCGCAAGGCACTTACTTCCACCATTATAGATCTCTCTACTTCCATAAGTTTCTAACCCTGGCGTAGGCCTACTACATATCCGACTATGAATATGAGAAACGTCAGTAATCCAGTGCCACATCCATGATCATAGGTTCATAGTCGTCCCTCCATTCTTTTAGGATCCAAGTGTAGTGTGGCATGATCCAGTCTTGGTCTTACCTCCTAATCTATAAGTTTCGAGGTTCCTAGATTCACGGCTGCACATATAGTTACAAATGAACATTTTATACTTTCATGCACATAGCTAGTAAAGCCGAACATGGTATAGGAGCCACCATATTAATGCATAGTCATGCACACATCACTTGCGATTATAGGGTTCTCATTTTTCCGACCTCAGTCTTTTCTATTTCCAAAACCATGAACCAAGTTTCTAGTCAATGTGAAGTGAACTTCTTTCCTTTTGTTGGGCTAAATGACAATGTCGATGTCTGCACCCAACCTCACTTTTTTATACAGCTTGTACTTTTTAGGCATTGTTCTGCACATCAGCATTATCCTTCTCTGTCATCCATATCCACCCTATTTTCATCCATAGGCATTGTAGTTGTCATCTACATTCATCCATTTTCATCATCGACATGCACCCTTTTTTCCATCCGAAGTCAATATCCTTAAGCGCATTCAATCCTTTTTCATCAACGTCCATCCTATTTTACACCACATCCACACTATTCTCCATCCTCAACCATTACATTTTTGGGCCACATGCATTCGTAAGTCTAAAGCGCATCCACGCTCTTTTCTGTCCGTTGTCACTATATCTTTCATTCACAATCATCTAATTTTTTCATCCGAAATCTCAATATTTTTCATCCAACTTCACATCAACAGCCATCGTTCTTTTCATCCAATTTTTTCATCAACAGTCATCGTTGTTTTCATCCAACTTTCTCATCCATAAACTCAGTATTTTTCATCCAACTTCAAATCAACAGTCATCATTCTTTTCATCCAATTTTTTCATCAACAGTCATCGTACTTTTCATCCAACTTTCTCATCCAAAGTCAATGTACTTATCATCCAATTCTCCTCCATTTGGACAGACTGCAGTTGTTGTTTTCTTCATCCGCATCTTCAGAATTCTCTCATCCATCACTTTGCAATTTATTTTTCTCTAATCCGTTCAAAATCAACACTCTACGCTCAAGATTGTATGCTCTACGCTCTACGCTCCCGCTCCATGCTCGTATGCTAGCTTCGTTGAGGTCCCTGTGCTCTTTGGGTCAACTTGGATGGCATTATTCTGCTTGTGATCGAATTGCAGGAGGTCAGTCATATTGACATCATTACAGTAGCCATAGGAACGTCTGCATTTTATATGCTTTCACTGGAAGCTTGGCTTCAAATTTATGGCTTTGGATTTCTGTTTCTTTGAACAGTATTGGATTGTTCTCGTCCGTGGATGCAATTGAGACTCGGATAGCTGATGAGATGCACGTCTATGCTTTGACCTGCCTTGTGCCAATACTGTGACCTCTGGACCCTCGGTAGCTACTGAACGATACTAAGCAAAAGCTTCTGCAAACTTTAATGAATCAAGTATGTAATCTTCTATCCTCTACACATTAGATTGAACATCTATAATAATTACTCTTTTACTTATGTGAGTTAGAATGTGTTATTGTGCAACTAATTTATCTTGCTTGTCTTGCTTGTCTTTGCCAGGCAGGTGGAGAGTCCAGGGCGGCATGAGGTTTTCTGTGGCAGGTGGATGCTGGAGAGAGCAGGACGACATGACAATCTCCTTTTCTGATAAACTGATGGATTTTGTTAGGTGAGGTATCACAGCATCATGTCATTTTATAAGTTCAAACATTCAATTCTTCTATTGTTGTCATATGTTTGAGCATATACTTCTAGTAGACTAAGGTAAATGTAATCTCTTCTTGACTTCCTTGTAATGTTGTATGAATTCCATTCCCCTTCTAACTTAGGCATCGGAGTGTACCACTCTTTTGTTTGCACGTGACATCAAGCAAAAAATGTTAGCTACTTTGTCACAGATTGTAGTTGCATAATTGAATGGTAGGAATGTGTCTTGTATTCTTATCTTGCATTGCTACATAGTTTTTGACATTGTGCAAGTCTTAAGCTCTCTCCCATCTTCCTAGCATTGTACTAAATCAAGCATCGGAGTGCTTGTGTTTGTTTTGCAAGTCCTCTTTTCGTAGGTGATTAGCTACAACAAGTAGGTGCATTGTTTTCAAGTTCTAGTTAAGACTTCTTGTCTATTCTTCCACCAATGTTGTTTCAATTTTTGTTTCAATGAAATCGCCATTTATGTGTTGGATTTTTGCATTGCATAGCCAAAATTGTTTCAAAAATTTGCAATAAATGAAAAACTGTAGCCAAGCTCATTTCAAGTATGCACTTTCAGTAGCCAAAGTTCCATCAGCCCAAAACTTCTGGTTGCCAGTGCCTACGATAACTGGATTCAAAAAATAGCCCACTCACATTATCTTACAATGGAAAAAAACACTTGTTGCCAGTCCCTTTAAGCAGAAAACGCCAACATAATTACATAAAAATTCACCCTACGTGTCCACAGGCATGCTAACAACGAGAAACCAGCACCCACACCAAAATGAAAAAAAAAAACCTAATGTAAACACATAACTAAAGGAGATCATCCATTTTTGATCATTTAAGCAATCTGGCCTATGTGTAGTATGGAAAAGGTTTGGGAATTCTTTTTTCCATCTATAGAAATATAGATGAAGAAGATTCTTTATTTTTTCAGACTTTCATTCTCAAACATGAAATTATTATAAAAAAATTTCGTAGAGATTCTATTTGTCCCGTTCTCAATATATAGGCAAACCCATTTATAGCCATAGGATGGTTACGAAGCCGATGTAAATGATCATTGTGGCTTTCAATGTATATGTTGTGATCATTGTAGGCTTTCAATGTACACCTTGCAAACATTTCTACTGCTCTTGTTAGTCATAATGTACGTAAACTGTCACCTGCACGAGAGCTGATTAAAAATTGAGTAGCCTAAACTGCAAGAATGGGATGTTGGTTAGAAATAGGTGAACTCCTTTATTGCATGCAATTGTATTTTCCAGATTAAAAAATTCAATGACCATTACTTCATAACTTGTTAGTATGCCTTGTACAGTTGTTATAACCAATTTTTTTAATTTTAAATCCTATATAATTTCCTAATTCATTAGAACTTTGAAATTTAATAACTTTTACACTGTAGTGTGAGAGGTTGCATTCTTACTACAAATAAAAGGCTTTATGCACAAAGAAGTGCAAGAGCTTTAATTTGTGGCATTTGGACATACAATGTGACAGTTACAATTTTTTCAAAATAAAAGAGAATTTAAATCAATTTTTTATTCATAATTTTTTTTGAAATTCAATAACTTTCACACCGTTTGTCCAAATGCCACAAAACAAAGTCCGTGCACCCCTCTTTGCCAAGAGCTTTTGAGCGGTACCAAGAATGCCGTCAGATGCCTCACGGTTTCTTAGATCTCAACCTATCAAACAAAACAAAACAAACAACCTATCTCAACCCCTCACCGCCCAAGGCCTAACCATGTCAAAAAACAACCTTGCTTTTCAAGTGTTATAAGTCTAAATGTGAGTAAGCTATGAAAATCTCAACCGTACAATATTGTAGTGTGCATGTTGTATATGGTATTAATCAAATTTGGGATCATTTGACCGTATAGATTGAAAGATTATAATGTTCTAGTGTTGAAAAAGATGCTAAAGTTTTCCTAAAAACACATTTGGAGGTGAAATTCGATTTCTAAACCTACTCAAATGAAAAAACTTTAAGCTACAAAGTGATTCAAAACCAAAAGACAAATACTTTGGTAGAAAAAATTCCTTCAATTGACTCATTGCGTTTGCAAAATTGTTTTGAAATGTCAAAAATCAGTGAAAATAGTAGCAAAAAAACACATCTATGGCTAAACCTACTTCTACTAAAATGCTTCTTAGTCAATCATAACTTCTTGGATTGATATGAATTTTTACCCCAAGAACTAGACTAATATGCGCAACTTTTAAAACAAAAGTTATTGAAAACAAACCCTCTCTGAAGAAGTTATAAGCTGCCGAAGTTCATTGTAATTAAAAAATGTGTGGATTTTGAACTTTGAATTGCTCTCAAGAATTCAAAACAACTTGGATTGACATGAAAATTTTACTACAATAATTATACTTTATGGGGAACAAAATACAAAAAATTTGATTGAAAACTAACATTTGATGAAAAAGATAAAAGTCCCCAAAGTTGCAACCATCTCAATGTAGTGTGGTGAACTCAAATTGAACCTGCAAACTTCAAATGGCTTTAAAAAATTCAGTGCATCTTGGATAGATCTGAAAATTTTACCACAAAAAATAGACTAGTATGCTCAACTTTAACAACAAGTTTTATTGAATTTGGACCTTGGATGCAAAAGTTAGAGCACTTTGAAGCTGACTGCTAGACTATGTGAGGACACTTTTGGTCCCCTTGGGCGGGGGGCAGGGTTAAGGTATAGACCAGTGTGCCTTGTGCCGTTGTCACAACCAAAAAAATTAAAAACAATTCAGTTATTGTTTAATTTATTAGGACTTTGAAATTTAATAACTTTTATATCATAGTGTGAAAAGTTGCATTCTTACTACAAATAAAAGGTTTTATGCACAAAGGAATGCAAGGGCTTTGTTTTGTGGCATTTGGACATGCACTATAAAAATAATTTTTTTTTCAAATAAAAGATAATTTAATTTAATTTTTTAATTGAAAAAATCTATAACTTTCACACCATTGATCCAAATGCCATGAAATTGACACGAGTAAAAAGTCTTTTTGCACAAAGGAATGCAAGGATTTTGATTCGTGACGTTTGGACATGCAATGTGAAAGTTATGATTTTTCCAAAACAAAAGAGAATTTTAAATCAATTCTTTATTCATAAAAAACTTTGAAATTTAAAAACTTTCACACCATTTATCCAAACACCACGAAACAAAGTCCGTGCACCCTTCCTTGCCAAGAGCTTTTGAGCTGTACCAAAATCACCGCTAGACGCTCCATGGTTTGATAAATCTCAACATATCAAACAAAACAAAGAACTTATCTTAAGGTATAGATTTCCAATTTCTCTTGCATTATAAGTTATTTCTATTTTCCTCACTCCTGAATTGAGTTTGTGATTTCCTGGTCATTGAAGGCGAAATGACGGGATTTTGTAAAGCATGTGGTTATTTACATTCTAGCAACGCTCACATGAATTGACTGAAGATATGAAATCCTTCATCCATTACTGTTGATTGACATTAACCAGTTAATTTTTGGGTTCCTTTTCCCATACCTTAGGTGCTATTCGCATGCTTGGGTTGGACAAGAGGTGGAACTCGGTGCACAATGCTTTTCGGTCCAGTCCCTGCCCAACGATGCTTCCCTTCCGGATGTGCACCAGTTTTCCAAATAAAATATCCACCTTTTTCCTCAAGTTTGAAATTCAATGGCATGTGGCAACGACTGAATTGAGGCAACCAAAGTCAGAAACAGGTCTCGGAATAGGTGAGACAAGGGGACAAGTGGTGAGACAAGGCGACAAGTGGAGGATAATATTAGATATATAATGAGCCAAATACTAAAATCAAGGAGGATAGAGAAAGGATCCTTATCAGAAATCAAATTGAGGCATGCGAACCACCTGTACACGGTTCAACATCCGGTCTAGTCTCCCCATCCAATCAGACCCTTACAGGATTCATATATATGATACTTCTGTGATTACACATTCCTTAAAAACTGTTATGCTGTAAGTTACACATCTAAATTGCACAAATTCCAAATTTCACGTTGTGAACACATGTGAGACTGCAATCAGTAGCCAGTGCCATTAAAAAAGTAAATATCTTCAACAATCTCAATCTCTTAACACTATCACCATGCCAGTGTAACCAGCAAATGCACAAACTCGCATAAGTAACTTCACACCAACACACATCAAGACATCAGACACCGACAAAGAAAATGAAAATGAATCACCAAAGAAAGCTCACATTATGTACACATCTCTCATCTCAAAATGAGAATAGGTTCAAGACTACCATGCCTTTATCTCCTGGTAATCTTGTCCTAATCTTAACAATTCCCTTGAGACGAAAACTGATCAATTGCAAATTCATCTGCACTAAAAATCCATCTTACTGCACTAATCTAAAAGTCAGTGCTCACCTCCTTCTCAACCTTCGCATCCTTCGCCCTATTCTCCTTCGCCCCCAACTCTATCTCATAATAGGTCTTCATGGTCCTCGGCAGAAACACCGGCATCAAGAATAAGAACAAATTCGCAGACCACACCACCAGATTTGTAATGGCCAAGTACCTCCCAAACATGACCCACTGGTGTGGTGAGAATGGTCCACTTGGAGATCCATCCATCCCCAAGTCCGCACTCACTTTACCCATGTCCACCTTCACCCACGTAATGATGGTAAACAACCGCCTCACGTTGTAGAAAATGGGCACAAGAGCACGAATTGGCAGAGACACTCCGTCTTTCCGGAATGCCACATTCTCGGATAAGATCTGACACCCAAGAAGAAACAAGTGTGGAGCAGCAGCTTTGAGAGCTTGTTGGTCTCCGTGCACGAAACCTCCCAGGACGTATCCCGAGGGGAGGATGAGACCGACTCCAGCAGTGAAGAGGGCGTATTTTTGAACCCAGTTGTTCCCGGCCATGACGTTCGGGGGAGAGCCTTTGGTGGTGGGCTTGAAGACGGTGGAGTTCATGAAGATCATGTAGATAGTGGTGAGGATGGCGAAGGCGATATCTTCTAAGGGGACTAAGCCGCTGGAAGAGAGGGTGAAGATTAGGGTTATGACATGGATTTGGACGAGGGAGAAGTAGCCCAGTAAGCTGTGCTCCTTCTTTCGCTTGTCAGCTGCCGCCTGTGTAAAGAGCTCGAAGGTTAGGGTCACATTGTTGGAAAGCAACTTTGAAACATGAGTAGAAGACACTCGGATATACCATCATAAAAAAAAAATACGAGTGATTTTCTGCAGTGCGGTTCTGGTAGGGGAAGGTAAACCGTGTTCTTGATCCCATCTTCAAACTCTTGTTACTAAGAGGGTTTCATCTACACGCTCGGTTGGACGTCAATTAGGTGTAAGCATGACTTGGCCAATGTATTGGGTTAGACACTAAAGTGACGCAAGTACTATCCTCTACCTTGATATCACATCCTGAGAAGCATGTTGGGTAAGGTTCTTTCGGCTACTTCACGAACCCTATACACCTCACACTCCTAAGTATGCTCTAGCTTAGTATCACATTTTGAAATGCATGCTGTGTAAATCTCTTTCGCAAAGACAAGACGATGAAATATTTCTGCAACTCTACTAACACAAGCGCTGCATGCAGAATTCATTCAAGAAAGATGAGCAACGAAAGGAACAAGAGTAATGCGTGGTACTAATTACCTTCGCCTCTTCGGGAGACGCATCAGGGTCCACTCTTGAGTCGTAGTCCTTGATCTTGTCCCCAGCAGGCAATGTTTCCGCCATCTTGAACTTCAAACCGTCAGCAAAAGCTCGCACACTTGCTGCTAACACAGCTCAGAATCCCGACCTTGAAGTACCAAAACTCTCTAGGAAATACTCTACCAATGTGCACCACCCAAAACGAAGTCACATTTAAGGTTACTACGAACGAAGTACAACATCTAGAAGAAATGATGAAGTCTACTGGAGAAGGAGATCGATGGATTGACAATTGTAAAGGAAAAGTCTTGTTCATACTGTAAGAGGAGACAGGGCGGGGCCACATGTCATGGGGGGACGAGTGCAGGGGAGGAAAGCGAATGGGAGGGTACCAGTTGCCCAGCTGAGGGAGGGCCAGGTGTTGTCCTGTGGGACTGTCTTATTGGGGGACGGGGACTGGGGACGGGGACTCCATGCCGACTTGCTGGGATCGAAAATCGGATGGCCAGCATTCGACACTAATTTACCAAAGTGACACTATTTTGAAGTAGTGTCCGTTGAGATATTATATCGTATCAATTTTCTCAAAAATAAAGTTCTATGGTGACACTAATTTCCAAACATGATGATAATTTTCTCCCTTTATTAATAGGACAAATCAATTTATCAAAATTCATATTAATTTATATTTGTCTTTTTTCAGTTTGTGATTTGTCCTATTAATTTATCAAATGTCATATTAATTTTAAAATAGAATAAAATATATTTATCCAAAGATTCACCGTCCATTTGAGCCACCTATATTTGGGCCTTGAATGCCACCATCATTCATCCAAAAACACCACAAATTCTCAAAAGTAACCAATGGGAGTTGAAGAGTTTTTTGAGGCAATCAAAGAAAGTTGAAGCATTTATTGTTTCAACGGTGACCATTTATAGGGAGTTTAGAAAACAAAATCATGATTTGGTTATTTGGGGTGTTCTAATTTTAAATGGATTTTTGTTTGTCTGTATAATTTTTACAAAAAATAAAATTTTGTAGAGACAATAATTTTGCACCAAAAATAATTTATTATTATTATTTATAAAAATAATAATAATAATAATAATAATAATAATAGGAATCTTAGTCGATAATGCAAAGCCACAAAGTGAATGGATTTCTTGCTTTATAGAAAAGAATCTCCACTCTAGTAGGAGATGCCTAAAAATTTGGTATTAGCATTAATTGAAAAAAATAGTCTCGTTGACACTTCATCAAATATATTTCAATAAAATTATATCACTGTTGACAATGTTAAGATTGTCAAATAGGGGGGCTTCAAAATATATCTTAAATCTAAAAGGCTACAAAATGTATTGGATTACTAATAACCACATATTTAAATCTCGGGGAGATCACTTAGTGTATCTAGAACTAACTATGTGTGTTCAAGTGATTTTTTGCCCCCCTATTTACTTTTTAATGAACTTTGATTTCGACCTATAATTTTGTGTATTGTTTAATAAAGGTTATAGGTGTCTATTGCCCAAAACTCCCAATTCATATACCATATTACATGATTTCTAGAGAACTTTGAAAAATGAACTAAAATGGCATGTTTTTCAATTCAAATATTTATAGAGAATGCATTTAGATGACCACTGCATCAATATTCAAGGAATAGGAACTTTCAATAGAGATTTATTTTTGAGAATTTTTTGTGTATTTTTTATACAATTTTTTCTTATATAAAATAGGGGTGTGAAAGTTATTTTCAGCTTTGCAGTGTATCTTTTTATTTCAAAAATTAGTAACTAATTATAATTAACAAATACAATTTTCAATAATTCAAAACATAAACTTTCAAAATAGGAAAATCTACTCATATTTTTTTCTTTTCTTTTTATTTAAATTTTAGAATATAAAATAGGGGGTCTAAAATCTTAACGCACGTAGTTCTTAATGGACCCTCTAAGTGATCTCCCCGGGATTTAAATTAGATAGAAAAGTTCACTTGATGTTTATATATTACCCCCTCAAGAACCAAAGGATAATTCATATTTCCTAAATTGTGGAGATGCATCATAAAATGCAACTTGGAAGAATAATTTCATGATAACTTCAAACGAAAGTACGTTGTAAAATATGATCTATAGATCATATGTATAGTATTAGATCAATTCCAATATTAACCTATAATTTTCAATAAAAATTTGGAAATCAAAAATTGATTTTTTTTTCCTTCCAAGATTGACTATAGACTATATATTGAATATTGTAATTTTCACAAGAATTTTCTTCCTTTGAGAGTTCAAAATGTTAAATTATAATCAAGGTGGTTTTAAGAGATTTTTATTTTATTTTATTTTTATTGAAGTTGATGTTGAAGGGTCATTTTTTGAAAAATTATTTATTGAGGTCACGCATTATAATCTACTTTGAACTAGAGAAGACTTGCAAAACTTAAAGAAGTTGCAAAGATCTATACTATATAAGATATAAGAGAATTATCATAGGAATCTACATGTACTTTTTAGAGGGATAAAAAGACAAAGCTTCTATGTGTTTAAGACATGCTTTCTTTTATATATTGTTTAATTTTGAACTTTTGGTCTTGTACAAGTTTAAGAAATGCATTCAAATAGAATAAATTAAACATACAAATTGATTGGTAGCAATCTAGAGTGTATTTTAACAATATTGGTCAAACAATTTAGCAATGTTTTCCAACATCATTTTTTAGCATAGTGTAAATGTTATACTATGTATTTTTTTTGTTTAAATTTTATAATAATTTGTTATTCATATGCTCATAATATTTTTGAAAATTAGTTCAACACCTTTCAGATTGTTCGTAGAAAAAGTCTTGATTTTTTTTTTACTCAATCTCGAATTTACGAAGTTTTACAAAGACATATTTTAAAGTAATTTCAAGTTTCTTAACCATATCATTAAGTAGAAATTATGGTACACCTCCCCTTCTATGAATTCTATTTTTTTTGTTGATTGAATATCTTTTCCAAAAATTGCTATTTATTGTGGTTAGGAAATAGCTTGCAAAAATAAGCCTTTGATTCTTTGAAGCACAAAATAATATCTTCATCAATTTAACATTAGACATTATATAATGGATTTCTACAGTGGATTTGAGTTCTTTGATTATATATAGGCCATATAATACCTAATTATATGGCCCATATGATAATTATATGGGCCAATGATTTGAGTTCTCTAATTCTTTAGTAAAAAAAAATTGAATGGGCCAATCCTATTTATCAGTCACAAAATGAAATGAACTATTTTATTGTAAACATTTCATTTCACCAATATTGATTTAACCCCTAAAGGCCCAAGGTCTTTTTCCTGCCAAAAAACACTCAAAACTGCCATTTCTATAGCAAAAAGTAAAAAAATTTGAAAAACGTTTTTTTTGCACATCTAACCGTAGGATCTTACACCTAACTAGTATATGAATGTGTGGAATTGTTTTTAGAATTTTTGACTGCACAGATTGCAATATATCTGCATTTAAAGTGAAAAAAACAAGTTTTTCAGCACATTGCAGGACTAGATTTTTTGACTTTAAACATTTTTAACTTACAATTTTTACACTACAGTGTTTTGAGCTTTAAATCTTAATAATAGAGAATTGAGTTGAGAGTCTAGGTAAAAAAAATTCAAAAAAACTTAATTATCATTCTTAAAAAAATTATTAAGTAGAAGTAGGTACAAGATAGAAGGAAAATCTAAAATATTCATATATTTTAAATGGAATAAAAATGCACTAATCCCCATGGTGAGACTGTTTTGGCAAGTAAACTAAACTATGCAAAAAAAAAAAATTGAAAAAATTGAAAAATTGCATTCAGAAATGAATCCTACAAGTTATTTTTTTCAAGAAGATGCTCTAACTATCCGAAAAACAAGAATGTCCATAACTTTCTCACAACAAATCCAAATGAAATGAATAAAAGCTTTCCAGATAGACAACAATATATTCTATGAGAAAAAAAATATTAAAAAAAAAATTCAAATTTTTGCAAATTTTATTTTGCTGTCCAGGCTGCCCCCGTCCCTTGTTTTGAGCTTATTTGGTCATAACTGTTGTTCCCAGGCACCAATTGTGAAAAAAATTATATTCCCACAAAACTTTTCAGTTTTTGTATCTTCAAAAAAAATTTCAAAATATCACAACGAAAATTCAACCCATAGGTACCTGCCCGAAATCCCATTTGTCCCCCGAAGGGACAACGGTCTTTTAGGGGTTAAACTCATTTGAACTTTAAAACTTATCAAAGGAAATAGGCTTAGTGGCCCTATTGATGAATAATAGGCTTGGAGGCTTGGAAACAATACCTTATATTATTGAGTAGCATAGATAATCTGAAAGAGATCCTATGAATTTACAACGATATCTTAAAATGATTTTACTATTTAGGGTTTTGAACTTACGGGTTAAAATGTAGTAGTGCAATAGAATTAAGAAATTGCTGCAACAGACACTTCTAATACTTGTCAGAGCAGTAGTATACATTTGGTAAAAGACCATCAAAGAGTTTGCACCTCTACCGGTATCTGATATTCAAAGAATTAAATGGTTCACAACAAGCAGTTGGATATGATGGCAAACGTTAAACCAATATTTTCCAACGCTACTTGAAGGTCGTGTGCTCAAACCACTGCCTAAGGATAACCTGCACAAATAATAAGAGATTCTCATTAGCACGAAATCCCCTAGAGAATCAAATGTTATGTATTTCAAATTCAACCAGAATTCTTTGGAACACATATGATCAAATTACGCAAAGAAAGCATCCACTGGAAACAATCACCCGGGCCATTGGTATATTGATCTTACTGGGCAAATGGGATTGGTGTTGAGGCCTTCTTGAAGCTCAAGGTTGTCAATCTGAAGTTGCACAGGTCGGAATTCAATGGCATCACTGCGACCTCTAAAGTCCGAATAGACGATCAGTTCTCTCTCCAATAAATGCTCAAAAGCCTATACAGGTCCACTGCAACTTCATTAGCAAAGTAATCATATTCTAAACCAAAAGGTGCGATCAAGTTATATAGCTAGAGCGCCAATATCTTTCCCAGATGGGTAGTGAGAGTATGGATAAGAATGCTACCCGCAAGGCAATTTCACGAGAATAATGGTCACTGGTTTTATGAGTTTCTTGGAGGTACTGGTATTCTGCAATATCCATATCATATTTGAGTTATATACAATGACAGTCCGATACTATCCCAGATCAAAAAACAGAAAATACCACAGTATAGTGATCTCAAACAAAATTAGAAGTAGGCATTGGAACAGCAAACAATTTTTTAAAACATAAAAGCCTCAGAAGGACGGATGAGTTGAAGAACAAGGAGAATATTTAAGGTCCTCCGGTTCCCGAACAATATGCACTCGAAATGATGATTTAGTATTACCATGAAAAATGATAGTGAAATTATAATTCTCCTGTTCCTTGCTTTCCAATCGCTTCATGCACACGAGCAGGTACAGCTCCAAAACTGATAAACCTATTCAATGCAAGTACTGAATTAGTATTTGGGTTTTGAAATCACAATAAAAACGGTCACAATGATACTGTAAAACCGAACCTTGTAAAGCTTCACGCTTGAATTGAGGGTGAAGGGACGAATTGGCAGCTCTGAAATCAGCAACAGTAAGTAGTCCTTTCCCTTGATCAAGATTGAAAATTGCTCTCAGTCTGCAAAATGTCAGATGTGTAAACTGAATGAGAAACCCATCACCTACAAAAGTATGCTGAAAATCCGCCACTCCTAAATACACTACAAATCATTTCTACAATATATTCCAAAACTTGTCCGCATATCAGAGTAATCATCAAACTACACACAGCGTATTTCAAAATAGACTAAGAATCGAGACAGCAAGTATATAGTCTGACCACCAAAATGCACACAAACAATAAGTAGACTGTGGTGAACAGTATTACTTACGCAAGGTCCAGGATACGGTGAGGACTGGGATCTAAGTGGATGTGGTGGGAGATAACGTCTTGCATGCTTGCCTCTAATACTTTCTGTGTCGGTGTTATGAAAAATACAGGCCAAAGAAACATACAGCGCAAATCAACGCCAAAAGAGTATGGAAAAAATTGCATAAGTGAATACAGACCACCTTGTCAGGAGAGGAGTGCAAACAGGCCATTGAGTAGTGAGTAAAAAGGCCTGAACAGGTACGTAGTGAAAGAAGGATACTGTAGTGTTCTCGTTCCACCTTGTGACAAAGGTGGAGTCACCAAGACAACCATCGGTAGGCAACATTAATACATCATGAAGCAACCTACACAGCAAAATGTCTCTACTCAGATACGTGCATCACATCGAGCTCTAATTGTGAGAGCAACACAAACCGCATTTCAAGTCATATCCAGACACTTTGTGCCAGCTTACTTCGGAATAAGCACAGCACACATGCGGACCTGCTGATAAAGACACACCATTTCATGATACTTGGAGGGATGCCACTTAGGCCGCCCAGAAATAACTAACAAAGCAACTATCAACACATAAGAATTTCTAAATTTACAAGTCGTGCATGCGAACTTAAGCATACTTAAAGCTGTAAAGGACAATCTCCAATTTTGAAACAGATACATGAGCTTCAAAATAGAGCAGTAATTTACCGACACGCATCTTCTTGTGACGGGGGAGGAAAGAGCAGCTTGCGATTAGAGAAGCGTGACCTCACCCTCTTCTCAAGGAGCTCGTCTGCATCCTAGACCACCATCCCACGTTTAAGTCAATCGTATAAACCCTCAAGTAAGAACCTAAATGCTACATTTACAAGGTTATCCTCTTCAGTGAACAATCTCCCGTCACACAATATCCAGAAAACAACGATGTTTTAAATAAATGTGGGATTGCACTTACCAGACGGCAACTTAGTCCTACAACAGCAGCCTGTGTCGAGGTTGACTGCATAGCATCCAGGAGATTGTAGAGAAGTCTTTGTTTCGGCCTCTGAGACCCACGACAGGTGTCAAACACATGCAAATCAAGTATTACAGTCACTCATACCCCGCTCTAGGATCACTATCTCAACTACCAGAATACTTCTGATCTTAAGATTAACCCTTTAGTGTCTAAGAAGCCCAAATTGGGTCTCACATTTTTTTAAGCAATGTTGAAGAGTTTATATGGAGATTTCTTTAAACTTAAATAATTGTGTATTTGAACCAATGCATACAATGTTCTTCATTTAAGTTAATGATATAATAAAATTTTATATTTCTATTATATTCTCTATAATATAATTAATCAAAATCTGCAACTGAAAATCATGAATTCTTAGTACATAAAGGGTTAAGAAAACATAGGCAATCACCTGAGCGAAGAGGTCGAACTCCTCAAGTATAAAGACAACTGATTTATGTGATAGCGCAGACTCCCTGTAACACAAGAAATGTAGGTCAACGACGGCCATGGTATTGGGTCGCATAAGAAATTGCCACAGCTATTTGGTAATGACTCACTCATGATTAATATTTTAGAAAGAGAAAACTTAGCAAGAAGAAAATCGAGCTGGAGCAGGTATTTGCAACCCAATAAACAAGACTTATTATCCTCAATTTACTGTCTCCATCCTTGATTAGAACACTCCTGGAAAGTGTATAACTGTATATCGATACAGTTCCCCTAACCAAGTGGACCTTCCGTTTCATACTACCTTTCCAAACACAAACCTCAATGGTAGTGACGAGGAAACAACATTAGGAGTACGAGTTCTCACTTAAGCATGATGATCAAGAATTTCAAGTTGTCATCAAACGCTGCCTGATCCACACAATTCAACAAGTAAGTTCCTATAGTAACTATCATCGATAATGAAACATGTACAATCGCATGAAAGCACACAGTGAGAACAGGAACGTCAGTATCCTGAGAGACATACTTGCGAAACCGACTCTGCAGGTCTTACCGTTTTAGAAAATACAAGATGATGCTCCATGCACAGTTGCTCCGAGATTGCCTGCACTGGAACAGAGGACAGATTCAATTATCGAAGACTCACTCGCATTTGTGTGTGCTGCCTATTCCCACATTTTCTGGACAACAGACACGCAAAGAAGGTCCAGCACAATATCCTTGTAATTGTGTACACACTTGAGGCTCACGCAACAACTAGATCGCTGAGAGAAAATATCATAAAGAATTGGTTGCTAGAAATTAGAAAATGTCGGGAGACCATCCAGGCATTGGGCAACCAAGAGGTGGACGGGACAAGGTTAATCGACTGAATAGCACAAATTTCAGAACATAGTTTCGTCACCATGCAAACTCTCATAATGGAGCTAAAGCCAAAATTATTGAAAACCAGAGAGAGTTTACGCGAATGTATATCTTGAAGTGCACATCATCTCACTTATACATGTCGAGATAAAGCGATGAAACCTAGGTAGACAAAGCGGGCTCACCTTCAAGGCACACCTATCATCAGCATGTAGGAGCCCATGGAGTCTAACCTGCACAAATCAATATTAACATTAGGCTTCTAACAAAGACCAAATTGAAGCCAGCAACAGAAATATTTGAGGATTATTGTGAACTCGATTTCTGATTCACTAGTGCCAACTTATCCTTAGGGTTATTGAGCAGGTGCGCCAGATTTTAAAGCCTTACCACTGAGACTCTTTCGGGAAATTTCAGTTGAAGTTCTGCCAACACTCTCTCGGTAACCTGGCCCAAGCAAAAATCGAGAGCTCAGAAGAATCATCAGTCTGCCTAGGAACAAATTAAAAATAAACAATCTCAAATTCAGTTTGACAGACCCTGCAATTGATGAATGAGCAGTGGAAGTACCATCGTTTTGCCACTGCCACGAGGACCGAGTAGCAACACCGAGTTGTTCGATCCATTCTCAATAGTTCCGATCAGACAAGCTTCCAAATCCCTGCATGGAAACCAGAGAACAAGCCGTCAGTAAGTCTCAAATCTCCACTTCTGAAACTGCAATCCTCAATTGATCGTATACTGAGGTATGCCAGGTATGCCAGCCAGAATCGAAGCGATTACAAAACAGTCAAATCCGCTGTCCTGCTATCAATTCAACGGCCTTGCAACACATCAAAGAGGTTTCTAGCACGGTCTGCTTCACAATGAAACGGTTCACTATTGAACTTCAGTCCCTAAACCCTAAATTGCAAGGTAACAACTTCTTAGAATGTTCAGCTACACCTTTATACAAAATTCAACAAGTATAAACTGCGTTTTCTGCATTAATGAAAATTGGACACAAATTCTCTAAAATAAAATTAAGCGATACTCTATCGGAGACAAAATAAACAGAAAAATCAGAAAAACAGAAAACAACCCCCCAAAAAAATAATGAAGAAAATAACAAGAGTGTTCAGCTGCACGAGAAATGCACGAGAAAATGGTCAGCATTTAGGTTTCAACAATTCATCTAATACCGAGCCTAGAAGTATCGACCATAAGATTGTATTCAATGATCCAGCTTTACAGGCTCCAGACTTAAATGCATTGATGCGAAAACACATTTCCAAGAAAAAGAACTAAGCCATCCACCATCCATTCACAAAGCACCCGCAAAACTATCACATTGCCCTAAAACTCAACCACAAACCTGCAATTCTTCTCCACGTCCGGAAGAATGAACGGCATGGCTCCCTTGTCCCAAGAGGCAGCACACAACCTCCTCCGTAGAAACGATACCGCTTCCTCCACCTCCTCTTCGCACACCATGACGGAGCAAACAAGCTCAAATCCTTACGCTCGCCCCTTACAATCCTTGCGACGTGCTCATTCAAATCATAGGAAACTGCTACACACTCATACCTTGAAACAATGCAATTGTAGAAAGAGAGACATTTGTCTTAAGATGTGTGTAGAGTATGTGATCCTGGAGCTAATGTGCGGATTAGTTCAAGCATGGATCGAATCAGTGAAGCACAGAGGAACATCGAGGAGGGAATGTTAAACCCTAAACCCTGATCCGTGAAGAATGCCAGTCACATACAGTATGAGCCGGGGCCGGTATTTTGATACGGTACGCAATACGAGCCCGTTAACCCTTAACCCCTAAAAGCCCAAGGGGTTTGGACAAAACACAAATGTGTTATAAAATATAAGTTCTACAACTTTTTTGAAGTTTGCATTAAAATAGATAATGTGAAGCACAAAAAGAAGAAAATATCCGTATGGTCAAAATTATAAAATTATTTTTAGATTCTCTTCAAATGAATTTTGAAGATATAACTTCAAAAATTCACCAAAAATACAATTTCTATCTTTAGCAATTGATTTTTTTTTTGATTGGTCAAAATTGTGGTTTCTATTGATTTGTGAAAAAATGCATAAGATCCAGTAATGAAAACACCAACACTTTCTCCAAATAGTAAGTTTTTCAACACTAGGCAATAATAGACTCTTTGTGCTATTTCTCTTATAGTTTTTGCTTGACCGTAGCGATCTTAGTTTTGAATATAAATATTGAAAGACAATCCAATCTTTGAAAAAAATTGAAAAAAAAAAAATTGAAAAAAGTTTTTTTCTGCCCAAAAAATCTGCCCGAAGTCGGGCAGCGACCATAAAATGGTCGTTTGAGCGCTTAGGGGTTAAAAGCCCAATTTGGATTGCAACATGGTGTTTTTTGTCCATAAATTGACCGGGTCATTCTACCTTATTGGTGAAAGAATTGAAATATGCAGTAGTGACAAAAATTTGTATGTTTATTGACCCAAGTCCACTAACACATAGTACTTCGAATTTGAATATATATATATATATATATATATATATATATATATATATGTCTAAAAAGTTGCAAAATGGTCACGTTTTTTTACTTAAATTGTGTTGTATTTGAACATGATGAGGCATAAGGTTAAAAATGAAAATATGCCAATTACTGAATTTCAATTTAATTGTATATGTCCTACCATATTATGTACATAATATGTATTCTAAGAGTCAAATATGGTGCATATATAGAGTCCTTTAAGGATTAAAAAGTAGCCCTCTAATTCTCTAAACTAGCAAAAGACAAAAAACGTGGTTTGTGAATGCTTGAATAAGTTTTGTTCTTGTAGATATTATAAATGGATTATTTTTATATAGTATTTTGTGCACAATTTTGTTATTTGACTAGTTTACATATGCAACAAAAGGAATTGACTTAGGAATGAAGTCAATAAAGTTATCAAGCTTGGGTTGTGCAAGAGGCATAAAGTTTTAACCAAGGCTATTTAAATAATCTATTTCTACGTGTTTTTGCTTAGACGGATGGGTTAGAGTTGTTCCAACATTTGGAGTTCAATGTTGTTTATACTATTATCGATGACAACCAATTTAAAAAAAAATTCATTCTTTAAAATTTAAAATCTCTAAAGCTCTAAAGTTGAAAAAAAATTGTTTGGTCAAGGGATTAAATATTACCATCTTCTCTAGGATCTCTTGAAAGCTAGATAGGAGGATTGTACTATTGTGAGGCTATTGTTAGTCTGTTACTCTATGTGATGTTGCCTTGTAAATGGCCTAGTTAATGCGCTTTGATATGAGAATGTGCCTACTATCAATCCTAAACTGCCGGGGCCAATTTGAGGCTTATGAATGAATGAAATTGGATGATTGTAAATGCAAAACAAATGGTTTTCATCCTTTCTTTGTGTGAGGCCATGTCATTATGCAAAATCAAAACCATTGGAGCTAAGGTAGAAGCACCTGTATCCAATCATTTAAGCAATTTCAAGACAGATAAGGAGTAGTCTGAGGCAATGGAAAATTTTCTTGTGTAAAAAAATAAGAAATATTGGGCCTGTGATTTTTTGTAATTTTATTGCTGAAATTGAAATTACTATGAATTTTGGGAGCCAAAAAGTGTTCCAAATCCATAGCCAATGTTTAGAGTTTTTCAATTCCACTCATAGCCAAACTACTTTCCCACTCACTATTTCCTACTATCTTGCTCACTACTTCATGCACACTTTGGAACATGATGGGGCATGTGTCATGACCTTATTTGTCCCAACCTTTGAAAAGGAGAAAAAAAACCATTCTAAGCTTGAGCACCCTACCTAGCTTGAAATAGTGCACCCTACATGTTGGGAAGGGGTGGTTCTACCTTATTCTTTTGTTTTGGATATCATATAAGACCAAAAATGTCATGTAGGGCTGCAAAATAATTTGATTAGGCTATTTGATCCTAACCCCTAAAGAACCAAACATTCTTTCTTGCACTATACAACAAATCTTCATACTATTGGAATTTCGGATTATCTAAGGCGTACATGCATTTAAGGGTTTTATTTGATTTAAATTTCTGTAATACTGGAAAACTTCTGAAAAAGAATTTCACAAAGGTACGTCATGCAGGCCGTCCTAATTGAACTTATCCAATCCCAAAGTTTTCCTTCGTCTCCATCTGCAGGATTTCGGAATTTCAGGATGTCGTAATTCGTTAGCAAATCCTTGATATTATTAACTTTTGGATTTGAAGGCAAGAATGGAACTGAAATTGCAGCAGGGTCCGGACGAACAACACTCACAGCAATGCCTCCGCCATTGACCAGAGCAGGAGCGGAAACCACGGCACCAACGCCACCACCAATTGTAGCAATTGCAACATTGTCATCATGCTGGGGAAAGTTGGGATTACGAGAGCAGCATTTGGAGCATCATCGCTAGCATTTGCCTCAGCAGGACCTCCAATCGCAACGACGACTCCATCATGGTGCTGCGCAAATGCTTACACTTACTGATCGAAGGATCAGCACTCTGGTTGCATTTGAACTAGACAAGCATCAACTCCATCAACAAATGCAACATGGACTTTACTCAATTATGAGATCATCAACTATCAAAGCTTGAAATGTTGAGAATAGTGTGAGTGAGGAAGGATATATACAAATAGCAACAGCTTCTGGAATATCAGATTCATAGAGTATTGCATCGATCACACGATATGAATCAGCTACACTAAATTGAGTAAAAAAGTAAAGCACACCCCTAGGATCTCCAAGAACCACAAGGCCCACAACGTACAATAGTTTCAAGAATTCAACAGAGACAACACATGCTGTTAAAGCTCAAATTTCCAAACTTAAGTAATGTTGAGGAGGAATAGACTTGTATGATTGGCACAAGTCAATGTGAGGTGAGCAAACCCACCTTGAATGGTCTTGCCAAGGCTCTTCGTCTTCGAAGCTGTGCCTTTAGCGAGCTTTGCAGCAGAAGGTGAAGTAATGCCATCTGAAGCAATACACAGAATAAACAATAAAATTCAGCTTATCATTGCATGTTTTTCAGCCCCTGTGGAGGGCTGCGAGTTCCCCAGGGTTCCCAGACTCTGAAAATGTCTGGAACTGCGCCGTCGCAGCTGCGTGACGTGGCCGAACGACTGCCACGTCATACAAAAAAAATTAATTTTTTTTTTTAAATTAAAAAATTAAAAAAATATGAAGAATCATGTAAAAATAAATTAAAAAAATATATTCTTAAAATTTTATTAAGTGATGTTTTGAAATTTTATAAGATTGAGTTGAATTTTGTATAATTTTGAAATTACAACTTCAATAACAATTTTTTCTATCCATGTTGAAAAATGGCTTGGAAACCAGAATTTCCCAAAAAACAAAAAAAATTAAACTGTTTACTTTTTATCAAAACTAAGCAACATATACAATATCTCTTGTGTACACGCTTAAATTTTGCACAATGATTTTATTCTTTAATTTATAGCAAATTAGTGCTAACAATTTTTATACCACTACATTGCATTAATTTCCAACAACTAATCAAGATTTTGATTAGACTAATTTTTCATATAATTATAAATCGCTATTAGATTTGGATAGGTTCATCAACATTTTGTAACAAACTAAGCAAAGTTTTTATGTACACACAAATTTTTGTAACATGCTTGACCGCTTGAATAACATTTTTCAAGATTCAAACATGGTCAAGAACATTGTTCACTTTGGACTATGATAACTTGTCTTGTCAAACACCTTTTGGTCTATATTTGCCTTATAGGATGTTTGTCTTACATGATACAACATCGTGTGTTTTTTGTGTCAAGTAGGAGGTCCATAAACTAATTGGATCCTTTTGCCTTATTTGTAAAAGGATTAAAATATACAGTAGTGACAAAAGTTCGTATTCATGTTAATCCAAGTCCATTGACATGTCGTAGTTCCAATTTGAATCATTATTGCACCTCCTCTGATACGTCTAAGAAGTTGCAATATGGCCATGTGTTCTACTTATATTGTGTTGTATGTGAGCATAATAAGGCATAGGGCTAAAATGGCATCCAAATGAAATATACTAGTTGTTGAATTTTCAACTATAATGTATCTGTCCTATCATATTTTGTACATAATTCTTATTCTAAGAGTTGGATGTGGTATCATATACGCAACCCTCTACAATCTTTTAAGTGTAAAAGTATCCCTCTGAGCTTGTAAGAAACAAAAAAATGGTTTATAAATGTTCAACCAAATTTTATTCTTGTAGATATTATAAATGGATTTTTTTTATATGGTATTTTGTGAGCGATATCATTATTTTTCTAGTTTACATATGCAACAAAAGAGGTGACCTAAGAATGAAGTAAAAGAAGTGATCAAGCTTGGATTGTGCAAGAGGTATGAAATTTTGACCAAGGCTATTTTAAATAACCTATTTCTATGTGTTTTTTATCAGATGAATGGGTTAGAGTTGTTTTAACATGTGAAATCCAATGCTCTTCATATTATTATGAATGACAACCAATTAAATTTTTTTTCATTGTTTAAAATTTTAAATCTCTAAATCTCTTAGTTTTTAAACTTAAAAAATATAAGTTAAAAAAGTAAATTTTGTAAATGATGAATTTAGAAAGTTGAAGTTTATAAATATGTTAAATTTTAATTCTTAAAATTTTCATAACTAACATTATATAAATAATAAAACTTTAATTTTATAATTATCTTATAAAGTTTCATTTTAGATGAATTTAAAATGAAATATATGAAATATATTTTTGTATAAAATTTTATATTTTATTAAACTACAAATAAATCAAACGGTGTCTTAATAGTAGGTTTAGAATAGAAAATGTAGTTCAATTTTTATGACCTTAAGTCTAAGTGCACGTAGAATGTATATATGTTTCATGCTAGGACAATAAGAGATGTATACTTATAATCTGCATTATTCTAAATGCAACAATTACATTTAGACCAAAAAGCGTTAAAACAACTAAATACTTATGACATAAGATATATATAATCAAAACATGAGAGTTGATGAGAGTTAATTTTGATACACACTAGTAGAAAATGAGGGGTTTTGCAACTACAATATGCAACTAGATTTTTAGTTGCATAGGGCATTTGCGACTGGTGATAATTTAGAGACTTGTAGTTGTAGGGGACACTCTAAAATCTAGGAAAAAGTTGTAGCAATTGCAAAAGTCATGCCTCGTGTATGACTCATTTGTCACTTGTTTGCAACTTGTAAATTTGAAGATTTTAAAATATTAATCTCAATGATTTGTAGATTTCAAATTTGTATATCTACCTTTGTCTAGATTTTTTAATTTCAAAACTACATTTTTCTTAGCTTTTTGAATTTCATATCTATTTTTTTCCTAGATTGCAAGAATTCAAATACTAGTATTTAATAATAGATTTTATTGGTACATGATACCTTAAAATTTTATAGAATTTAAAAAAGAAATTGGATTTTAAATACTTTTTGATTTCCATAGATTGTAGAAATCTACAAATTATAGAAGTCTTAGAATTCTATCAACAAAATTCATTGCGCAAGATTACAACAACTTACAAATCTTATATGTCCAACCTAATGGTACTCTTTACAATTGATATGGAACAAGGAAACAACTAGAAATCAACTAAGAAACAACTAGTGTACGACTTACGAGCAACTAGGAAATGACTAGCATCACTACTAGAAATTTTTTTTTTGTTGATTTGGTTGCATTCATTTGGTTCACTTTTCTATTGATTTTTATTCAAATCAACAAATTACTCTCCAAATCAATAGAAAAGTGAATCAAATCTATGCAACCAAATCAATAGAAAAGTTGAATTTTCTAGTACAATAGGAAACGACTAAAAAACAACTAATATACAACTAGAAAGTGACTAGGAAACAACTATGGTCATTTTACAGTTGCAATCTTTTTCTAGTTGTTTCTTAATTGTTTTTTGCAACTATAGATTGACTACTTTGCGACTAAAACAATATATAAATGTTGTAAAACCATGACATAAAATAATTACATTAGATTTGGTGCATATAGAGAGGATTACAGTTGCAGGATAGTTGTATAGGACACTAGTTGCATAGTAGTCGGTTGTGTCGGACACATTTTTCTTCTAGTGACACCTCGAGAAACACCTACTTTGAAAATTTGTAACTTATTCATACAATGTTCAAATATTGCATACTAAAGTAGAACTTCTGTGTACGTAGGAAACTAGGAATCGTGCACAGTCCAAGAATGAAATTTGCTTGATCATTGGCATATTTAATATACTAGTGTTCAAATTTTTGATTGTCAGTCTACTACCTTCTTACAAAGGAGCATGGAAACAAACACAAACAAACACAAAACTCAAAGACCCTATTGACACTTTCAACAACGTAGTATAATCACTACTAGTTGCAATTGTAATGAGCGTAGTGAATGTTATTAAACACAAATTGTTATATTGACAAATGAAATAGCAAGCATAGTTTACTTCAATTGCAAACTCTTGCAACACATCAATTAGTGCACAATGAAGGGTTCATGCTTAGTAAATTAAATGTCTACACAACTCTCAAATAATTGATTCTTATTGCTCTCTATTACTCTAAATGCTCACATGGAAACTTCCATGCTCCAATCTACTTAAACATAATTCATAAATTATTTTCTTCCACCATCATTTTAACCATCTTAGGCACCTTTTGTAAACTGTAAGATAAACATCAATTCCATTACTACAAAGCAATTTCACTAAAATTAATGGTGTGGTAGGTCATCAAGGAAGGAAAGGAAATGAGGGGGGACGGGAGTCGTCCAGTGGGAATCCTAGCTTAGAGGTGCTCAATATTGTGGATGCAATGCTCTTTGCATCGTTTTGATTTGAGTATTTATCAGCTCAGCAAGCTAATGCAAATTTCAAAAGACAAATGAAATATCCCCAATTTAACGGAATTGATGTTGAAACTGAATGAGTAGAAACTACAGTCATCATTCAAGGAGCAAAGAGCACATCTTCAGTCAAGCATTTGAGAATTTCCTAAACGGTGAGACCTACTAAATTTTAGAACTGGGAGATGAAACAAGATAGCATTGATTTGTTCTTCAGTAATTCCAGATCACAAAGAGTACCGTAATCAATTGCCAACTTTGCAAATCTTCTCATTTACAAACAACTTCTTGTTTATTGATCAGTTTCTAACCTATAGTTACATTTGGTGCAAAGTTTCCGCACTTCAAAGCTCCGCAAAACTTGATGATCAGAGGAAAACTGGTCATCAATTGGAATGACAGGAAAGCGTCACCTTTGGAAACAAAAATCTTTCTGACACTGGTAAGGTCACAAAGTCCACTGTTTGGGTCTGATGGGAAAAAACACTACAAACATATTCTGTCGACCGAACCGTTTGTAAGTTCCAGTTTCAGATTGCCTCTGAAACTAGGCTCAAAAAGGAATGTCGGGGGGTTGAAGCTGTGGAAATTGATTTCTCCACTTCCATCCCAACTTGGCGCAATCAAATCCCCGGTGCGGTTTCCACTTGCCATATCGTAAATGACGCCCGTGTGGGCAATGCTGTTGAAAATGCACAACCTCCCCTCCCCAAACGGTACGCAGGTGTACTCCGGGTAAATCTGAAGCCCTGACTGACTGCTGCCAACTTTCGTCTCTGTCATCACGTTCCTCCACTTCTCTGTTGGAACTTCACCTGAATTGGGGTGCATTGCGTTCAGAAGTATGTCAATGCGATGCTCAACAGTCCGACGAGGATTATAAGGATTGTGCTCAATCTCCGAAAACACCACAATCTCTCCGTTGATATTGGCCACTTGCATGATGTTCAAGTTGGATGCAAATGGCAAAGGGCAGGCCAGATGAGGTAACCATTTCCCCTCATCCACATTGTACGCCAGGAGGCCACGGCCTCGGTCTCCATCCAAAAACGCCACGCAATACAGAAGCCCGTTCTGGTAGGCGCCATTCTGATGCTCATTCAAGGCAAACACGGGCCCGGGAACGTCCTCGGTCACAGTCCACATGGAGGTAAGAGAATCAAACACTTCCGTGATTTTCGAGAGATGCTCGTCACCGGTCCTCGCACTCCCGGCTACGATAATCTTGAAAGAATCTCCCGTGGAAGCGACCACCATGTGCAGTAACACAGAATTCCGGGGATAGTTCAGAGGCGGGAGCTCCCTCCACCTTCCGGTCAGGGGATTAAGCACTACCATCTTCTCCGGGATCTCCAGACAAGCCAGACAGGAGGAATGCACCGCAGAGACATAGACACACAAGAGGCCACCAGCTCCACAAATAGAATGATCTTTGAACAAGTTGGTATCCAATCTTGGGAGCATTGCAAACGGCGGTAACTTCATCCAAGTTTGGGTATCCAAGTCATAGCCAGCGCATCGCCAAACATTATCATTGCGAACGTAGAAGTGGAGCCCTGTGAGCAGTGCCTCTCGCGGCTGCTGGCTCTGTCGGCAACAATTATATCCGTCATCCTCTATGCGGGCTTTGAACCACTTGGATACTGCTTTCACTTGAAACAAGGTTTGGTAATCGAGTTTGGCCAGGATGGAGTCCAGGATTTCGTCGGAGAAGTCGCACAGCTTCCTGTCGCTTTTCTTTTGTGCGAGCTCATCCTCTCTCCTGGTCACTGCTTCGACTGTGGCCTCATCCGCGGACCATGGCTTTCTCTCTGGCACAACACAGCTGGTAACCTGGCGCCTGGAGGAATCAGTACACCCGCCACAAGCAGTTAATTAGTAGTTCATGATGTTGGATATGTACTCAGGATTCAACGAGACAGACATTCAGTTTATGCTGTAGAGCTTAAGCGTGCTATGCACAGAGGTGCTAAATGTCATCACAAGAAGAGGAATACGCGTGTATTGACTCCAATATGTGGAATTTCGTTAAAATGGCGGTATTCCATGTGCCATTATCAGACGGCCGACTCCTTACCCTGAAAGTGGCATCTAAAGTTAGTATAGATTCCATAAATCTTCAACTGACATAGATTTCAGACTGCACGGTCTTAACTGTAAAAGTGACATTTAGGACCGTCGTAAATTTCAGACATGTAGAAAAGGCATAGATTTCAGACATCTAAGACAGTCGTACATTTCAGAACTCGCGGCCTGAACTGTAAAAATTGTCAAAGTATTGGAATAGCTGCATTTCAACGAAATTGCCAATCAATCCAATTGGAATCAATTGAGTGCAATTAGTAGCTGATGGATAGGAACAGAGAGACCAAAATAATTTGTAGTCACTGTTTTCTGTGTTGGTATCCTTTGTGGCACCTTTGGCACCTTTTAGAACATAAATTCATACTAGTCTTAGATTTGAGACCTTGATGAAACTACATTTTTGGAGTCGGTAGGGAAAGTCAAAGAGAAATGTTAGATTGCGTTTCATTGCGTTTCATTTCGATTTAAGAGATCCGAATGATGTCCACCACCTCTCATTATGTCTATAATTTGCAGATGTTGCTGAGACTTGGACATACTTTTGCAACACTGGAATTAACGACGACAGTCAACATGAGATCGATGGATCGGATGGAAGACAGGAAGGAACAGCGCTTCTTAGAAGCGTGCCAAACTCAGTAGAAACTACTCGAGAACAATGTAGCAAATACGAATACATGATCATCACAAAATCAGCAAGTGAAATTGGCCGGCCTCTACAAACGTATTAGAGTTTAGGTACACCCGTTCCCTTCTGACTTTCGAACCAACCTTGAGATCTGCCGATAATCACAGGGAGATCGGGGAGGCGTCAACCCCCCTGGTGTAAACTTGGGGTGTGTAGCTTTACCCCCCCCAAACTTTCTGTTTTAAGAAAATTTTGGGGGGGTAAAGCTACACACCCCAAGTTTTCACCGGGGGGGTAACGCCTCCCCGTTCTCCCTGTGAATCCGGACACAATTAAAGCAATGCGGCTACCAAACTTCTGATTCCATCACTTCTGTCATGTAGGAAACAAACTGAGAAGTATTTCTAATTTCATCAAAGAAACCATGAGTATGTTACCTGACGCACTTTCGAGCATCCGATTTGGTGAAGGACGGAACTGAAACGGTCGCCATCGCCATCGCAGGCTCGCGAGCGATCTTTCTCCCACAATTACTCAACTTAGAAATCTCCTTGTCCGCAAACCACAGACTCTCCAGAAAGAATGCAATCGCAATGAATGAGATTGCAATTGCAAATGCAATCACGCACGGTGCAAACACTCGATCTCTGCTGGTACCCAACTTCACAAGAGTTTTTGTCAATGCCCGTTTTTAGCCAATGTCGCACGCACATCACATGCTAAGTAGAAAAAAAATCAGGGAACTGTGCAGAGCAAAACGAAGGGCACTAACTGAATGAAGTTCGGCAGATGGCTTATATAACTCTGCTCGCGGATGTCTGTATCTCAGTATTGTCTGGGCACATCTTCTGAGCACGCACGGCAAAAGACAACGAGGGTGGGTAACAGACACTGAGAGACTGATTGATCCGTAGTTTTCGGGACTTTTACCAGCTGAGCCAAGGAATATTTTTTTTACAGGTTTTCCGTAATAAGTCCGACAGTGGGTGAACTGGCCCCCTCGCTCGTCCTGCCAAAGTCCATCCAGGGGTGCATATAAAAAAAAAAAAACTTATTTTGTGCCGTGTAAAATCTATTCTCTGTAGCCCCCTAGCTATGAATTTCAAATTTGCAAAAAAATTCATGCGTGAAAGTAAAAAAATTCAGGGTTTTCTTGGGGGACGAGCGAGGGGGTCAGTTCACCCCGACTCAGACGAATTTGTAAGTCCGTCCCACACTCCTGGCAAATAGTGCCCCTATTTTGTACTCCTATCTAACCCCTAAACGCTCCAGGGGACCAAAAGTGTCCTCACATATATAGTTTCAAGTCCAATTCAAAGTGCTGGAACTTTTGCATCTGATGTCTGAATTCAATAAAACTTATTGGGAAGTCTAGTTATTGTGGTAAAACTTTCATGTCAAACCAAGTTGATTTTAATATTTGGGAGCAATTTGAATATCAAAATCCCGACATTTTTGGATCACAATGAACTTTGGTGGCATGTTTCTTCTTCATACAGTGTCCGTTTTCAATAATTATTTATGGAAAAGTTGCGCATACTAGTCTAGTTTCTGTGCCTACTATTTCGTGTCAATCGAAGAAGGTATGAGTGACTAAAGAAGCATTTTAGTAGGAATTTCAGCCTCAAATGTGTTTTTCTCAACTCTTTTTGCTATTTTTTGACATTTCAAAGCCATTTTGCAGACATAATGAGTCAATTGAATGATATTTTCTCGTACCAATGTGTTTGTATTCTGATTTTGAATTACTTTATAGTTTAAAGTTTTTGTGTTTGAGTAGGTCTAGAAATTGAATTTCACCTCCAAAGGTGTTGCTAGGAAAACTTCAGCATCCACTTTCAACACTAAGACATTATATGATCTTGCAATCTAAGTGGCCAAATGACTCCAAATTCTATTTGCATCATCTACAAGACATACACTACAAGATTGTCTGGTTGAGATTTCTATATTTTGGTGACATTTAGATCTATAACACTTCAAAAACAATGATGTTTTTGAACCCCAAAAGACCTTGGACTTCTAAAGGCTAAACTAGACACTTTTTTCTTGTTAAAATGTTTAAGCTTTGAACATTCCAAATTTCATTTGCCAAGAGAATGTAGAGTATCCACAATCTTTAGAGGAGGGATTTTTCATCCATCCAAAATTTCCTTAGTACTTGAGCTAGTTCACCTAGTTGAAAATGTGGGACAAAGTGTAAAATATCCTCAATCTTTAATCCCTTTTAGTGTTGCATGACATCATCTACTTAAAAATTAAACTAGTCTAAGTACTCATTACTTCATTAGAGGTCAAACTACTATGCAAGATCTCTCTTTTTTGCATAAAATTTTTAAAATGGACAATTGCAGTTTTGTCCTACATAGAAAGATTCTTATCATTTATCAATCAAAAAACAACCACAATCTTGTTTAAAGGTAAGCAATGCAATTTTCAGTCATCCAAATTTTCTTTAATTGTTCTAATAGAGCATAAAATTTCCTCAATCTCTAATATGTGCATTTTCATCCATCCAAATTTTCTTCACTATTTAAGCTAGTTGAGTAGATTTGAATACATTCAAATATCAATTTTGAGAAATAACTAAGGTACTGATTTTACTTTCAAATCAACACCAAATTATTTCTCAAGAAATTGTTATCCATGCATCTTTATGAAACTTTGAATCAATAGATGTGTTGGGGTGTTTAGGAAAAATTAAGGTTTCTCTACACTACTATAGACGTGAGAGTTTAAAATTAGAATTGAAAATATTTCAAAAGTCAAGGAATGTTTTAAAATTAAAAAATCAAAACTTGAAACCTCAATATTGTCATGTTTGAATCCTATAAGTTGACATTCTATTTAGCCTTGATCTAAATGTTGAAACTAGACTATCTTTGTAGAAAATGATCCAAAGTAGCCATGAATGAAAGATAGACAACTACAAAATTATGAATCAAATCACTCAAAATTTACTAGTATGTACACAATTAAAATGAATGAGGACCACTAATTCCATCATCAAGATTGGTTGTAGGATGAAGTTACTACATAGCTCTACATTCTTCAAAGATTTTTTTCTAAATCCACAAAATATTGTTAAACATAAAGAGACACAAATCAAGAGTTTTTATAATAATAATTGAACAAAAATGCCAAGAGATTGATTTTTTTTTTGATCCTATGCAATCTTACTTGTTCGTGATCACCAAGGCACTTCTAAGTAAAATTGTTCTTTATAAATGTCTTTAACTATTAACAATTGAAAGGTTTTCAAAAAATTCCTAAATGTTTCACAATAATATATAATCAAAGATTTCTTCAAACAAGAACTTTTCAATACTAATAGTTTGTCAAAGAAACAATAGTGCAAGAAAAAGTCACAAATAAAAAAGACTTATTAAGTTTTCTCAAAAAGAATATTTTAATGTTTCTATTGACATTGAGCACTACTTGAAAAAAATTTGGGAGTTTCTTTTCACTTTTCATTATAATCTTATTACTGAATATGGATGCACTTTAATCCCAAAAGTCCCTTTGTCCCCTTAGGGGACAAAATGGATTTTGGGCAAGCTCCGACAATCTCAATATTTATCGAGATTTTCTGAAATTTTTGGTGAAGATAAAAAAACACATTAGCTTTCTAGAAATACAATTTTTATTTTGATTGGTGCCCGGGAGCAAAAGTTATGGCACGAAAAGCCTTTTTTTTAGTTTGGTGGACAGAAAAAATCCTAAAAAAGAATTAAAAAGAATTAAAAAGAATTTAATTAATTTATATATTTCATTTTTATCTACATGTGAAGCTTTGATTCCTTCCATTCATATTTGTTATACAAAGATTATGGACAATCTTGTTTTTCAGGCAATTCAAGCATATTCTTGAAAAATAACTTGTAGGATTCATTTTTGACCTCAATTTTTACAATTTAAAAAAACACAAATTCTACAAGGTTAAGATATTTTGCTAGAACAATCTCACCGTTGAGATTAGTATGTTTCAATTCCATTTTTAATTTATTAACAATTTAGTTTTTCCTTCAATCTTGAATCTACTTCTACTTAACTATTTTTAAATGAGTGAAAACTAAGTGGGTTTTTTTTTCTAATTTTTTAATATTTTTTTCTTAAGCTCTCAACTCAATTCTTCATCATATAAAATTAGAAATTCAAAATGAGTAGAGCCAAAAAATTTAAGTTAAAAAGGTTAAAAGCCCAAAAATGTAGTTGAGCGATGAACAAAAAAACTTGTTTCCTTCACTTTAAATGCAAATATTCTGCAATATACGCGGTCAAAGGTTTTGAAATTTCTTCCACACATTTTTACACTAGTCTAATACAAGATACTACGGTTAAATATGCAAAACAAAACAAAACATTAAATTATTTTTTTGCTCTTTGCTATAGAGATGGCAATTTTGAGTGTTTTTTGATGGAAAAAAGGCCTTGGAACTTTAGGAGTTAATAACCTTAATGTTGGTGTTTGGTATGGATCAAGTTGAAATCACCTATTTCTATAGCATGAATAAAACCTTCTTTTGCGACATTATACCAACTTCTACATGATGGATGGAAAGTTCTTAAACAATCTTGTTTGTTTTAAATGATAGAAAATAGGAAATGACTATGAAAGTTTTTTGGAATTTTTTTGCCACTAGAAGCATGTCACTAAATAAAAAATTCAAGAAAGGAATGAAGTGTTATTGTGACCAAAAAATCCTATAATACTTTTTCTACAACTTCACTTCTTGGATGAGTAGAATTAAAAATTTTGTCTTTCACTTTTCATTTATGATTTAATAACTAGGATATATTTTTAATGATTTATAGGCTAGTGATTGCTCAAATGATTGCCAATTCTTAAGTTACTACAATAAACAATAGCTTGGTATGTTTT
The DNA here is from genome assembly GCA_951230915.1 of Antitrichia curtipendula. Classification (NCBI taxonomy): domain Eukaryota; kingdom Viridiplantae; phylum Streptophyta; class Bryopsida; order Hypnales; family Leucodontaceae; genus Antitrichia; species Antitrichia curtipendula. The sequence goes on from OX579641.1 coordinate 10,695,837, forward strand.
TTGGACATGCTTGTTTGTTTGTTCACAACATGTAAGCAAATAGTGATGCTTTCTTGTCCTAGCTTACACTTCACCTCCTCCTTTGGTTTTATCAACATACAAAGCTTAGAGCATTTCCTCCAATACTTTAAAAAGAACCATCAATTGTCATAGTGTTCAATCTGGGTAATTTGGAAGCCTTGCCATTTACACTACGCCTTTTCAAGGTCCTACCATATTGATGCTTTGGATCCACGATCTAAGCATAATTAATGGATCTTTTACAAGCCTTGTTGTTAACGCCATGCCATTCTCAAGGCCCCAGCATATTTATACTTTTGACTCACGATCTAAGCTCAATCAAGGGTCTGTTGGAAGCCTTGCCGTTCACGCCAGGCCACTGTAAAGGCCCTATCACATCTATGCTTTTGGCCCGTGATCTAAGTTTAATCAATAGATCTTTTCAAAGCCTTGCTGGCCAAGCTACTCTCTAAGTTCAATCATAGATCTTTTCAAAGCCTTGCTGGCCAAGCTACTCTCTAAATTTAATCAATAGATCTTTTCAAAGCCTTGTCAGCCAAGCTACTCTCAAGGCTCCACTATATCTATACTTTTGGCCTATGATCTAAGCTTAATCTAAGGGTTTTTTGGAAGCCTTGTCGTTTATGCCCCACCACTCTTAAGGCCCTACCAATTTTATGCTTTTGGACCACAATATGAACTCTATATTGTACAATTTTTGATTGGACATTGTCTTTTTATGTTGACTGGGTGCCCTATACCGTTGCCACAACCAAAATAAAAGTAAAAATTAGTTTATAATTTGTAAATTTGTAAATTTTTTATAATTCAATATCTTTTATGCATAAAGCAATGCAAGGGTTTTGTTGTAATGTAAAAAATTGCATTTTTAATACACGAATAAAGTTTTATGCACAAAGGATTGTGCAAAGGGCTTTGTTTTTTGGCATTTGCGCACTTGACATGCAATATAAAATCTATGGTTTTTCCAAAATAAAAGATTATTTGATTCAATTTTGTAATCCATAAGAAAATTTGAAATTCAATAACTTTCACACCAGTGGTAAGAAAGCGGACAAAAAACTCATGGTTTTTTAGATCTTGACAAATCAAACATACAAAACAAACAAAATAAAACAACCTAATTTAAAGTATAGACCAATTTGCCCTTATATTGTTGCCACATCTAAAATAAAAATAAAAATAAAATTATAATTTAGAAATAACTTCAAAATTCATAACTTTTACATAAAGGAATGTACTTATGGGCTTTATTGTGGTGTGAGAGGTTGCATTCTAGTTCATACAAATAAAAGATTTATATGCTATGAGTGCAAGGGCTTTGTTTTGTGGCGTTTGGACATGCACTATAAAAGTTATGGTTTTTTCAAAAAAAAGATATTTTAATTCAATTTTCTAATTCACAAAACTTTGAAATTTCATTACTTTCATACTGTAGGTCCAAACGCCATGAAACAAAGTCTTTATCCTCTTCCTTGCAAAGTGCTTTAAAATGGTGCCAAAAATATTGTGGGTAGACGTACAAGTTTTAGATCTCAGAGTATCAAACAAAACAAAACAAAAAAAATAAAACTAATTTAAGGTATAGATTTATGCTCCCTACCTTGGCTAATTCACTCTTCTACTTTACCATGTTGTGGCCTAATCAAACACAGTAGCCCACAATACAGGTCTCAAAAAGTATTTGTCACCAACATTAGCTAAGTAGAGATTTGCTAAGAACAATTGCACTACAATTTAATTTTATTCTCAAGATTGCTTGTTGAAAAATATACAAGTACTTCTTTTCCTAAATAGTATTGTTCAAAATGTTTTCTAAAAAACCTTTCATAGTAATCTTAGAGGTATTCTAAAATTAAACTATTTTTTTTCCACCTTGTGTTTTCAATATTTTGTCCCATAAGTATGTAATTATGTATATTTGAAAATTTAATGAAATATTGGAGTAATCTTTGTAAATAGACCTATTGATGCTCTAATTATACAACTATTTTGTATAGAAATTTCACCAATAGAATGACCTTGAAACCATCTTCAATGTTTAGAAGTGCAAGTGCTAGGGAGCCCTATTTGCTTGAACGTGGAGGACATAAAATAATCTATTTTTAGATGTCTTTAATGCAAAACATGACCACCTACTGTGGAAATAGACCATATGAATTTCAACTCTAGATCATTCATTTTAGATACTTGATCCTACCAAAAAACACAAAATCTAAAAGTGACAAATTTTACAACATAGACTTTTTCATATAAGATATTTTTTTTAATTTCTAAAAAATAAGAAAACATCCATCTCCAATAAAATAATTTCAAGTTCATTGGCTTCATGCTTTAGAAGTTATAACAGATGACAAGTCATTCATGCTAAGTTTGACATAAAAAAGGAATGGTGTTTCTTGCAAAAACCCTAGGAAGTTCTCACATATGTATTCATTATGAGCTACTTGTCTTTGACATAATTGTTTGTATGAAAAAAATGAACAATATATCAACAACCTCAACATTGCAAAATAGGATCAAATGTTTCCCAAAACCTTCAAATTTTTGTAAATGTTTTAAGGACACAAATTAATCATGTTATGGTGATTTGTTAAGGTACTGTGAGTAAGCCCATTCTAGAGACTTTGCTCGTTCATGTGAGCTTCAATTGGGTTTGGTGTATAACAATCATGCCTTCAACTTAAAGCAAACATTCTTGACTAATTAACATTGTTTAGAGGTGATTGCAAGAAACACTTGTCCTATTTCTTGTCCCCTTGGTCTCAAACAAGTGTTTTTTGGCTCATAACTTTTGCGTCGTATGTTCGTTTTCTGTAAAATTTGAAGGACAGGTACATGTACTAGTTTTAGACATTCTCTAATTTTTTCCAATTAAAATTTTTTTATTTACTATTTTTAAACTGCCCCCAATTGGATGTCTACCTTAGCCATTTTGGAGGGTTTTAGTCCTATTTTTTATCCAAAAATGCAATTATGAAGATCTAAATTGGGATATAAGGATTTGTACTAAAGTTATTCAAGCTCACAAAGGGATTTTTAAAAATAGTAAATTTCCACCTTCCACATGTGCTCAAAGTGCACTATCTTTGTGCACATACAGAGAATACAATTTTGTTTTTCCCAATATGAAAATGGTTGAGAAGAAGCATCTTAATGTTAGTAAAAATGACTTTATTTTTGAGAATTTTTTGAATTTTTCACTAATTTCTAAAAATCAAATTTAAAAGTATCTATTTTCTTGTATTTTTCCATGACGCTTTTTGTGTGCATAACTTTTAGAGATAAATTTATTTAGGCCTGAATTTTCACCCATATACTATTTTAAAAGCTTTCCATATTATATATATTTTATTTTATTTTTAAAATAATTATTTCAAAAGGTTATAGTACTCCAGTACTGAAGCCATTTTCGCCACAAAACATCAGGTGTTTCTTGCAACTACCCTTAGGTTAAAATAGGATGATTACCATATTTAGCAATCAAGTCCAAAAAAAATAAATCTAGAAATAGATGTTAAAATAGTTGGAAATTTTTATTTTAAATTGTATAGAAAATAAATGATTATTTTCTATTTTTAGACATTTGCCGGATTACATTTGCCAACTTTATTTAATTATTCAACAAGAAATGTTGAATTTAACTGTTGGATACACTATGTACCCAGAAGATGCAAACGCATCTTTTGGGTATTAATTAATGAGGACACACTAGTGGCTATAATAAATGCTTTGATTGACAATCATAGAGTGAGTTAGATACCACTATATACAAAAAGTTCTACCTTTTGGATTCATAACCATGACAAAAAAATGAATTATTTTATGCAATGAATAGTGTCCATTTAAAAAAAAATTGCAACCAATTTAGAAGAAAAAAATGACCACAATGAATGCATTTTATATTAATTTTGGAAGGTCTAGTGACTTCTTTGGGGAATTTGGACAACGCACTTGTCTTTAACCTCTAAAGTTTCAAGGCCTTATTTTCATCACAAACCACTCAAAATTGCAAAGAGCAATAATAATATGGATAAGAATGTATTTAAGAAATTTCAAAAACTTTGACCTCATAGATTGCAGAATATAAGCGTGTAAACTTTAAAGTCATTACAAAAAATATGAGGCCTCAACAAGGCCGTGAGTGCTGATTTTCGGGACCCGCGGGTGATATTACGGAAAAAAAAAAAAAAAAAAAAAAATCTTTTTTTTTTTGAAAAAAAATAATTTTTTTTTTTTTTTTTTTTTTCCCGAAAAAAATAATTGAAAAGTGACGTCACGCTGATGTGACGCTGACGTCAGCGCTGGCGTGGAACTTCGACCACGTCAGAATTTCAGTTTCTGAATTTTTTTTTTTGAAAAAAAACTCCGTAGTATCACTACGGGGTCCAGGCTTAACGGCCTTCCGGAGGCCTCATATTTTTTGTAATGTATAGAAAACAAAATGTTTTGCACCTTCTCTGACTCGAATATGTGATTTTGAATCTTCTTAACTTAAATTTGTTGGACAAAATAATCTATTTAAAAAAAATTATGTTGAAGAATTGAGCCTACAATCTAAAGAAAAATTCAAAAAAATCTCTTAAAAAAATTTTCATTCTTAAGATCATCGTTAAATAGAAGTAGGTACAAGATTAAAGGAAAAATCTATATCTTTAATAGCTTGAGTATTGAATTGAAACATAGTGATCTTGAAGGTGAGATTATTCTAGAAAAAAAATAAAAACTTCCAAAAAAACTTCTTTTGATAATTGTAAAAATTGAATTTATAAACAAATCCAAAAAGTCTTATTTTTAAAAAGATGGCCCATAAAACAAGATGGTCCTAACGTTCACATCACTAACACAAATTTAATGAATAAAACATTTTCATACAAACAAAAAAATAGTCTATAAATAATAATAAATTATAAAATTTATAAATTTTTATTGCTATCCAAGGATTCCAAGCTTAGTCATTTATGCTTGTTATGGCATAAATATTACTCAACTACTCAAGCACCAATTGAAATAAAAATTGTATCCCCCCCCTCTCCCAAATATCTTATTATCTTTAAAAAAATTTAAAATCACATTGGAAATTGAGATTATAAAAGTCTACCCAAACTTTAATTTCTACCTAGAGGGAACAATAGGATTTTAGGGGGTTAAAACTTAAAAGATGCTTGTCTTCAAAAATTTATAACAAATTATTCATATTTATCCAAAATACTATCATTTCAACCCAAATATCCATATATCTTTTACTTTTTATTTTTTTCCGTCACTATTGATTAACAACAACTAAATATCTTATACAATTGTCTAGCAACAACAACCATTGTTATCAACACCAAATCTTATCTATACATTGTTTTAATTGCAAAGCAATTGTAGAATGAAGTAAAGGATTATGGGAGTGTAACAAAGTTCAAATTGAGAATTAATGTAAACTATTATCCATCCAATACACATTATAGTTGTTGATGTAGACAAATTTGCGCTATGTGGAATCTAGTGTGTTGATTTGTAGTTGCAAAACTAAATTCAACTAGATAACGCTTGCAATTGTAAACAACTTTGGAGCCTAAAGTGGATTCTATTGTGTTGATCTTTAATTGAAAAAGACATGACAACAATTACAGATCAACTATAATTCCACTTCAAAACAACTAGCCTAATAGCATTTTAACATTCCTGTGTAGTATATTGTTGTAGTTGTGTAGCAAGTGTACAATATTCATTAAATAGTCAGTGCAGATATATAATGTAGAAGCTACATATTTGATCTAAAGATTGATGGTTAGGATTTTAGGGTTCTTCTTCAAAACTAGGGAAAGCCTTTGCCACTTCTTCATTGCAATTGATTCTTATTGTTGCTACCTTATACTCTTGTTTTTGCCCTTTATTGTGCTTCTTGTTTTCCTAACACATACTTGTATATGTAGCATGATGTGATTTCCTTATCACAATTGCTCATGCTTCTTGTTATCTCAAGATAATACTTGCATTCTAGTTCTTCTTTTCTGACACCATTCTTACTTAGAATCCTTTAATTTGTACTGTTGAAAACTTGTGAATCACTTGGTGCTAGTAATTAATTACACCATTAGATGGTTAGGTGGACTTTGGTTCATAATGTATGAATTTGTTGAAAGGCCAAAACCAATAGAAGGTATTAAAAATGTTTGAAGGAATTTGCATATGTGTAGTTTGTAATATGTTAGGAATCTAAATGGACATTTGTGAATTTGTATCCAACTTTATGTATGAGCAACATGTGTAATGATCATTGTAATTTTTTTTGGAATCTCATTCATGTGAATAGAGTTTTTAAAAATGTTGCAGCTACAATGTCAATCTTGCTTTTAAGTTGTTTGAATTGTTTTTAGTTATTGTTGAAGGTGTATGTAATTTTTACCTAATTAGCTAGTTGTTACTGTCACTCAAAGTTGCATTTCAATCGCTCAATGCATAATTGCATATTGAATGAGCTTGGAATGAGTTCATTCCACTTTCACAACTAGAAAAACAATTGATAAACTTAAAAGTCAAAGTGTGGATGTAAGTTGCAACTCAATTGTTACTGAGGATCAAGTTGAATATCAACTAAGAAATAAATGTGAGCATCCCATGTGGCATCATGCATAAACAACTAACAAACAACTACTTGAAAGTTTTTTTTTTCATAATTTACCATAGAAAAAATGAGAGGTTAAAGAACAAAAAATGCTTTAATTAAAAGAACAAAAACTTCATCAACATCCAATACAACTACCACGTCACCTTGCCCACATGAAATTTGAGGTACATATATTATAGTTGTTTTTTGATGCAGCTACTTTACAATTGCCATACTTAAAAATGCCAGGTACATAAGATGGCATATAGTGGTGGAAATGTTGAGTAGATGTGATGATGTCAAGTGAATGCTACAATATAGGAGCCAATCCACTCCTAATCAGACTCCCATTTTGGCAATGTAGGGAGGTGTATTTTTGTGCAGGTAGAAGATGAGAAAGAGATCAAGAATGACACATTATGATTGGATTATAGGAATCTTGAATTTGCAACTAACCCATTGTTAGAAATAAGATGACCTATATGACCAATATAGGACAAATATAATCTTCAATTTTAAATTCATACTAATTTTATTTTGAAAATTAAGAAATTCTTTTGAAAATTATTTGTGCACATAGGGAAATTTTTCCATTCAATATGCATGCGCTCCAAATATGTTCAACTGCTTAAATGGTCGGAAATGGGTTGGCTCTTTTTACTATTCAAACACATTGGCAAAATTTGTTGTCTTGTCAACTTCCAACTAAGCTAACAAATGAGAAATAACGCCTTTGTCCTTTATGACTGCATTTTTAAGAATAACCTATTCACAATTAATGACTGTAATTCCCTATATTAGCACCGCTATGTCTCAAAATTAGAGTAGTCATAATTGTAGTTAAAAAATCCTCATTTCTTCTAGTGTTTGTGTAGAGTGGGAGGAATTTATAGGTTAACTATTCTATAGGGACAATAAAATGATTCTTTTTGCAATTGGTCATCCAATTAATACTAGTAGATCAAACCTTGATGCCTAACTCCCACTAAGTGATTGAGTTTAGAAAAAGAATTTGATGTTAATTTTTTAGCTCTGGACCAAAGGAAAACATGCTTTGCATCTACAAAGGCTATCTTGAGAAAATTATAATGGCTATCTTGCTCAAAAAGTGAGTCACTATTTTAATTTAGGGCCCAAGCCTCTTGCTTGTCCTACCACAAACTCCATTTGTTCCCATATTGCAACATTTTTTTTCTAGAAAATAGAAATATTATTTGCATTTTTGTTTAGACCAACTACAGTGAAGTTCAGTACAAAAAAAATGTAATAAAGTGGGCACCACCAAACCCGCCACGTTTTGCAATTGTGCCTAATTGTTGTTATTATATTGGTCAAATTTTAATATTCTTTTGTTGGCAAATGAAAAGAGGTTCTAACCCAAAAAAAAAAGCCACGTTCAAGGTGGGAAGTTTTTAAAGTGCAAAAGCTCTAAAATCACCCACCTCCCCAAATGTACACTATTTGTACATGTTTTTTTTGTTGTAGCCTTTAAAACCAATCTACAAATAGTATACATTTGAAGAGGTGGGTGATTTTAGAACCCAATGCCATTTCAACTTCAAAATTTCATTACTAATTTCACAAAGCTCAAAAAATATAAAATGACCTGGACCAAATTCCAATTCCACTTGTCTTTCAAGGAAAATTTGTTGAAAAATATTTCAAGAAGCTTCACCTCCCCAAATTTCAGTTTCAACTCTTAAATAGTTAAATGGGTGATTTATGGACCTCCTACCTTAGGATATTGACATATCGTATGATCGAGGAGTGACTTTGCAAATTAATTTGGAGTTAAAATGGCAAGGAGTTGTGTGCAGCAAGCTGGACAATTCGATTCAAACTTGATTCTTGATCGAGCTGTCGATCGTAGAGAGTTTTTAATTTGAAAGGAAATACCACCAATTGATGTACAGTGCAAAATGAAGTTGCCATTTTAATTTATGAGTTCATCTGTACATAAGCAAGCCTCGATCGGTACCAGCATCTGATCGAAGCATGGCAGGTGCGTGATTCATTCGAAAACGCATCATATGTGTGTCTGAATTAATCGGTAAAGCTACGTACTCCGATATCGGTCCTTAACCAGACTGCGGATATATTAAATGTCTGCCTCTGCTGGCATGGGACCAGCTTGATTGCAATGTCGACGACGCAGGTTGATCAATGTGTGTGCAGACTGATCGACCTGGAGGAATTGGGAAGTGGAAGCGTGTGTCGGTATCATCAATTTCATAAGAAATTCGAGCGATTCTGGCGTAAAAAAATGTGACATATGTCTACGTGGAAGTCTAAAAGTATTGGAGTTACGTTTCAGAACACGTTCGGAAAAGTGTCAAAGTATTGGACTACCACCAGTTTCACGAAGTTGACGTTCAGACTTCAGACCAGTGGTGGTTGTGTGAATTCAGTCGTGAACAGAACCTCGGTACAGTACATCGACGCCTTTCTGGAACATAATTCCACACCAGTCCTATACTTTAGACCTCCATGTATTTAGAGATACGTCAAAATTTTGGCTATATTCCATAAAATCACAGCTTAATATGGAATATAGCCTGAATACATTAATTGGCGTATTTCCACAACTCAGGCTCTTTCGATCAGAACACACAATTCTGTACCTGTCCTAGTTTATACAGGTTTGTGTTGGTACATATATATACGGGCCACAATTTTGGGTGCATGAATCGTCAATTTAACGAAGTTGTCGATTCAAATTCCATATATACTCAAGCTGTGAATTGCAGAGCTGCACTATGAAATGGAGTTTTTGCAATAATAGGCAATTTCGTTAAAATGGCAAAATTTCGTAACTTTCGCAGTTTTAAGAGTTTAGAGCGGCCGCTCTGAACTGTGAAACAGTCCTATATTTTTGAAATCTACAAGAGTCGTAGATGTTGTTTTCAAAGTTCAAACTGCATTATTGCTAGATTTCTGAAATTTATAAAAGACCAAGATTTTTGAAATCTATACCCCTTTTAGATGTTTCTTTTTCTGTTCAGAGCGGCCGCTTTGAAAATGGGACATGAAATACTGCCATTTTAACAAATAGTAAAACACCCCTTTATCTTGTAGTGAAATAAGAAATCTTTGCAGATCCGCCGACAATGACATTACATTACAACACAGGGAAACATGAGAAATGGGAAAAACTAGCAAAGATAAACTACAAAATATCCAAACCGGTCACAGGGAACTCCAAACAGGTCTGCTGTGATCCAACGAAATCTCACTATCGATATTGACGAGAAGTGAAGACTTGTTTTGTAATTTTGTTGTTCCTTGGACACCGAGAGACGAGCCGTTGAATTCTAATCAGTTTGTTTTCGATTGATGTAAGCAAGTGAAGGGCAGGAGTCGTATTTATCGTCCACCATTTGACGAGGACGTATACCTCTTGTGTTGCGAGAGAGGTAGACTTGTCGTGAATGATTTTCTACCAATTTGGAGTGGGAATCCTAGCTTAGTGGTGCTCAATGTTGTGGATGAAATGCTCTTTGCATCGTTTTGATTTGAGTATTTATCAGCTCAGCAAGCTAATGCAAATTTCAAAAGACGCATGAAAATATCCCCAATTTAACGGAATTGATGTTGAAACTGAAAGAGTAGAAACTACATCATTCAGAGAGCAAAGAGCACATCTTCAGTCAAGCATTTGAGAATTTCCTAAACGGTGAGACCTACTAAATTTTAGAACTGGGAGATGAAACAAGATAGCATTGATTTGTTCTTCAGTAATTCCAGATCACAAAGAGTACCGTAATCAATTGCCAACTTTGCAAATCTTCTCATTTACAAACAACTTCTTGTTTATTGATCAGTTTCTAACCTATAATTACATTTGGTGCAAAGTTTCCGCACTTCAAAGCTCCGCAAAACTTGATGATCAGAAGAAGACTGGTCATCGTTTGGAATGACGGGAAAGCATGAACTTCGGAAACAAAAATCTTTCTGACACTGGAAAGGTCACAAAGTCCATTGTTTGGGTCTGATGAAAGAAAAACACTACAAACATACTCTGTCGACCAAACTGTTGGTAAGTTCCAGTTTCAGATTGACTCTGAAACTAGGCTCAAAAAGGAATGTCGGGGGGTTGAAGCTGTGGAAATTCATTTCTCCACTTCCATCCCAACTTGGCGCAATCAAATCCCCGGTGCGGTTTCCACTTGCCATATCGTAAATGACGCCCGTGTGGGCAATGCTGTTGAAAATGCACAACCTCCCCTCCCCAAACGGTACGCAGGTGTACTCCGGGTAAATCTGAAGCCCTGACTGACTGCTGCCAACTTTCGTCTCTGTCATCACGTTCCTCCACTTCACTGTTGGAACTTCACCTGAATTGGGGTGCATTGCGTTCAGAAGTATGTCAATGCGATGCTCAACAGTCCGACGAGGATTATAAGGATTGTGCTCAATCTCCGAAAACACCACAATCTCTCCGTTGATATTGGCCACTTGCATAATGTTCAAGTTGAATGCAGTCGGCAAGGGGCAGGCCAGATCAGGTAACCATTTCCCCTCATCCACATTGTACGCCAGGAGGCCACGGCCACGGTCTCCATCCAAAAACGCCACGCAATACAAAAGCCCGTTCTGGTAGGCGCCATTCTGATGCTCATTCAAGGCAAACACGGGCCCGGGAACGTCCTCGGTCACAGTCCACATGGAGGTAAGAGAATCAAACACTTCCGTGATTTTCGAGAGATGCTCGTCACCGGTCCTCGCACTCCCGGCTACGATAATCTTGAAAGAATCTCCCGTGGAAGCGACCACCATGTGCAGTAACACAGAATTCCGGGGATAGTTCAGAGGCGGGAGCTCCCTCCACCTTCCGGTCAGGGGATTAAGGACTACCATCCTCTCCGGGATCTCCTGAAATGCCAGAGAGGACTGAACCGCAGACACATAGACACACAAGAGGCCACCAGCTCCACAAATAGAATGATCTTTGAACAAGTTGGTATCCAATCTTGGGAGCATTGCAAACGGCGGTAACTTCATCCAAGTTTGGGTATCCAAGTCATAGCCAGCGCATCGCCAAACATTATCATTGCGAACGTAGAAGTGGAGCCCTGTGAGCAGTGCCTCTCGCGGCTGCTGGCTCTGTCGGCAACAATTATATCCGTCATCCTCTATGCGGGCTTTGAACCACTTGGATACTGCTTTCACTTGAAACAAGGTTTGGTAATCGAGTTTGGCCAGGATGGAGTCCAGGATTTCGTCGGAGAAGTCGCACAGCTTCCTGTCGCTTTTCTTTTGTGCGAGCTCATCCTCTCTCCTGGTCACTGCTTCGACTGTGGCCTCATCCACGGACCCCGGCTTTCTCTCTGGCACAACACAGCTGGTAACCTGGCGCCTGGAGGAATCAGTACACCCGCCACAAGCAGTTAATTAGTAGTTCATGATGTTGGATATGTACTCAGGATTCAACGAGACAGACATTCAGTTTATGCTGTAGAGCTTATGCATGCTATGTACAGAGGTGCTAAATCACAAGGGGGTCATATTGCGTTGCAGGTGGCAAAATTTCGGGTGAATTTCACTTTCCCCGGTGCTCATAGTGTACGGCACACCGGGGAAAGTGGAACTCACAGGGAATTTTGACACCGGGAACGCATTGTGAGACTACTGTGAATGTCAGCACAAGAAGAAGAATTCGCACGCATGTGTGCAATTTTATTAAAATGGCGATATTATTTTAAATGGCATGAAAACAATTCAGAACAGTCATTCTAAATCTATACCAGCCCTAAATGCTTCAGAACAGCCATTCTGAAATCTATACTGTTCGTATATGGTGAAAATGGCACAGCGTCAAAGTGGCACTTGGAATATTGATATTCTAATAAAATTGCCCATGTGTTCACTCTGATCCTATGGACAATTTTGTTAAAATGGCGAAATTTCGTAACTTTGGCAGTTTTCACAATTTAGAGCAGCTACTCCAAAATGTTCGATAGTCCTATATTTTCGATATCTATGTCATTCCTAGATGTCTGAAATCTACAAGAGTTATAGATGTTACTTTCAAAGTTTAGACTGCACGGTCTGAAATGTATATCAGTACTAGATTTCTGAAATCTATATAAGATTTTAAAATTTGAAATCTATACCTCTCGTAGATGTCAATTTCAGAGTTCAGAGCAGCCGCTCTGAAAATGGCACTCGAAATACCGCCATTTTAACGAAATTGCCTATTCCTTGAATTGAAATCAATTGAGAGCAGTCAGTACTTGAAGTTTCGGAACAGAGTGACCAAATAAATTGTCAATCGGGCTTCTGTTTTCTTTGTTGGTGTTCTATTCATTCTGACTACAGTAGTACAGTGACATGCATCGTGAGTTCGTGCACGATTTCCGCGACCTACTGTGAGTCATGTTTTCGAACAGTGTTGTCCGCCAGACTTCCTACGAAAGGGTTTTGAGAAAAACCCTCCCCCGAGGTAGAGAAGGCGGTATTCTAAGACAGTTGTATGGCACCATTGGCACCTTTCACAACATAAATTCATATCTGTCCTAGAATTGAGACATTGATGAAACTACATATTTGGACATACCCTCGCAACACTGGAATTAACGACGCTAGTCAACATGAGATCGATGGATCGGATGGAAAACAAGAAGGAACAGTACTTCTCAGAAGCCTGACAAAGACAGTAGAACCTAACCGAGAACAATGTAGCAAATACGAATACATGATCATCACCAAAATCAGCAAGTGAAATTGGCCGGCCTCTACAAACGTATTAGGGTTTAAGTACACCCGTTCCCCACTGAATTTCGAGCCAACCTTGAGATCTGTGGATAATCCCGACACAATTAAAGCAATGCGGCTACCAAACTTCAGATTCCATCACTTCTGTCCTCTAGGAAACAAACTGAGACGTAGTTTTCATTTTATCAAAGAAACCATGAGTATGTTACCTGAGGCACATTCGAGCATCCGATTTGATGGACGGAACTGAAATGGGCGCCATCGCAGAAGCAGGCTCGCGAGCGATCTTTCTCCCACAATTACTCACTTTAGGAATCTCCTTATCCGCAAACCACAGACTCTCCAGAAATGCAATCGCGCTCGATGAATGAGTCTGCAATTGCAAATGCAATCACAGCGGTGCAAACACTCTCTGCTGGTACCCAACTTCACAAGAGTTTTGTGAATGTTTTTAGCCAATGTCGCACGTACATCACGCACATGCTAAGTAGAAATTAGGAAACTGAGCGCAGCAAAACGAAGGGTAGTGATCGACTGAATGAAGTTCGGCACATTTCTTCTCTACTTTATACTGGCGAATGTCTGTAGATTTTGTCTGACACTCCAGCTTCGTCTGGAGCTGCGCAAAATCCCCGCGCGGAACACGACAACGGCGCTTCGGTACAGACAAAGAGATGATGGTAATCAAAAGTTGTAGTCACGGCTTGTTCACAGACGGCGTGAACAATGAATATTGAGGATGTGGTGGCTTTGGGTTTGTTGCTCACCAATGGGATATTTTTAGCATGCTATTGAATGTTCATGCCCAATCTTCTCCTCCGGAGGTGAATTTTGGGCATGAACATTCATTAGCAAGCTAAGTATATTTCTTTGTGCTCCATGATTCAACCGCTCATTGGCTCATTGGCGCCATGTCACACCTTTTTCACCCATTGTTCATTGTCCATTGTCGACGCATCTTTTGGGGCTGTCACACCTTGTTCACCCACCGTGGCTTCCCACTGGCTCCTCCAAACCCTCACCAACTTCTCAATATCCATTGTTCACTCAACTTGTGAACATGGTATGACTACCCCTACAGTCTCGCCACCGGTAGTGTACCAACCTGTTATGTACACTAAATTTAATTTCTTGACATTCTACACTATATAAATATTTACAAATTTTTTACAAGAACTATTAACTATTTTTGAATTAAGTATTGTTGTAAATTGGGGCTCATGAACCTCCATGTGTACAAACGAAAATATCTGTAGAAATATCTGCTGACTTTGATCATGACTTGTAAAGTAATTTTCTTGAAGTAAGGCAACCCAATTGTTAAAGTAACCTAATTTCACTATTTAGTGTAGTGTAGTTGATGAACTCCTAAGGTAGGATACTCTAAAACTACCCCTGCTCTAAAAGCAACCATAAATACAAAGGTACATTTTACTTTCTTCAATGTACCAACAATATACATTTTAGGAGGTGGTCATTTTTAGTGGCCACTACAATTTAACTTCAAAAATTTGTAACTAATTCCACAAAAGTCCAAAATTTATTAAACAACTTGATTACATGCCAACTCTGGGTGTTTTTTTAAGAAATTTACTAGAAATTGTTTCAAGGAGTTTAGCTTCACCCCAAAATGCAATCAACTCTTAAAAGGTTGCTTTAAAAGCATACTACCTTATCAAAAGTACCCTATGTGCAAGTTAGTTTTGAAAATAATTTGGGGAAAATTGAAGCATATCTAAATATGAAAAATTATACAACTGGTGCACTTTTCATCCATCTAAATTTTTCTTGGATCTTTAAGCTAGTTGAGTAGATTTGAATACATTCAAAAATCAATTTTGAGAAATAATAAAGATATTGATTTTGCTTTCAAATACCAAATTATTTTTCAAGAGATTGTTATTGATACATCTTTATAAAATTTTGAATCACTAGATGTGATGGTATGTTTAGGAAAAATTAAGATTATTCGACACTACCTTGGAATTAAGGGTTTAAAATAGGAATTGAAAATTTTGAGAAGCTAAGGAATGCTTTAAAAGAAAATAATTAAAACTTGAAACCTCAATATTGTCATGTTTGGTCCCTACAAATTGACATTCCGTCTAGCCTTGGCCAAAATGTTGAATGCAAAACTTTCTTTGTTGCCATAAATAAAAGATAGAAGACTACAAAATTATGTACCAAATTACTAAATTATTAGTATGTACACATTTAAAATGAATTAGGTTCACTAATTCTATCATCAGTGACTTATGGGCTAGCGATTGCCCAAATTATTGACATTGCTTAACCTATTACAATATACTACAACTTAATATGTTCTTTGGACATGCTTGTTTGTTTGTGACATGTAAACAAACATTGATGTTTTCTTGTCCTAGCTTACACTTCAACTTCTCCTTTTGGTTATACCAACGTACAAAGCCAAGAGCATTCTCTCCAATACACTAAAAAAACCCCGTCAATTGTCATAGTGTCAAATCTAGGTCTTTTCAAAGTCTTGTCGGTTAGGCCATGCTACTTTCAAGACCCTACCATATCTCTGCTTTTGGCCCACAATCTAAAATCAATCAATGGATCTTTGCAAAGCCTTGTCATTTACAACACGCCACTACCAGGGCCGCACCACATCTATATTTTTTGGCCCGCGATCTAAGTTCAATCAAGGGTCTTTTGAAAGCCTTGCCGTTTATGCCACGCCACTCTTAAGGATCTTTTGGAAGCCTTGCCGTTTACGCCATGCTAATCTCCATGATCTTTTGGAAGCCTTGCTGTTTACGCCATACTAATCTCAAGGATCTTTTGGAAGCCTTGCTGTTTACGCCATGCTAATCTCAAGGATCTTTTGGAAGCCTTGCCATTTACGCCACACAACTTTCAAAGCCCCACCAATTCTATACTATTGACTACGATGTGAACTCCATATTCTGTACTTTTAGATAGGACATTGTCTTTTCATGTTTAATAGTGTTGTTCAAAGTGTTTCCTAAGAAACCTTTCATAGTGATCTTTAGAGGTATTCTAAAATTCAACTTCTATTTTTTTAACTTGTGTTTTTAAATTCATATTCCAAAAGTACAAAACTATGTATATTTGCAAATCTAATGAAATATTAGAATGGTCTTTATAGATAGTCCTATTGATACTATAATAAACAATTACTTTGTATAAAAAAATTCTTCAACTTTTGTCTTATTTGATAATTTTCACAAAAACCTTGTAAAAAATCCTAATGTAAAAAATTAAATTAGTGGTGTGGAACCATCTACCATGTGTAGAAATGGTGATTGCAAAAAATATAGGCTAATTTTGTAGTAATTTCACAATTTTCATGTTTTTGAGGGGAGTATTTTAAAATTAGAAAAATAATTTTTAGAGAATAAAAAGAATATGGTCAATGTATACATCTTGAAAAAGATAGTACTCCCAAAAGGAAAAGCGTAGAAAAATTCTCTAAGTAGGAGAATTAGAAATGTGCAAAATCTCAAAAAAATACGTACTTTGACATTTTAATTTTTAAATTATTAGAAAAATAATTCACAAACAAACTAAAAGCTATCTATTTTTTATGGCTTACTGGTGATGAGATTTCACCCAAAGAATGAGCTTGAAACCATCTTCAATGTTCAAAAGTGTGAGTGTCATGGAGCCCTATTTGCTTGTACGTGGAGGACACAAAATAATCTATTTTTAGATGTTCCTAATGCAAAATATGACTATCCACTATGGCAATAAATCACACAAATTTCAGCTTTAAATCATTAATATAGATACTTGATAGTACCAAAAATCACAAAATCTTAAATATAAGATGATTTTTTTTAATTTCTAAAAAATAAGGGATATGATTGCAAAAAAAACATCCATCTCCAATTAAAAAATTCAAGTTCATGCTTCGTGCTTCACAAGTTATAGTAGATGACAAATCTAGCATGCTAGGCGTGACATAAAAGAAGACTAGTGTTTCTTGCATTCACCCTAGAAAGTCCTCATAGAGTGTATTCATTATGAGCTAATGATGTTTGACTTAATTGTCTTGATGAAAAAAAATGAGCAACATATCAACAACCTCAACATTGCAAAATAGGAACAAATGTTTCAAAAAGCCTTCCATTATTTATTTCTCAAATTTTTGTAAATGTTCAAGGACAAAAATTAATCATATTATGGTGATTTGTTAAGGTACTATGGCTAAGCCCATTCTAGAGACTTTGTCCATTCATGTAAGCTTCAATTGGAGTTGATCTATAATAATCATACCTTCAATTTAAAGCAAACATTTTTGACTAATTAACATTTAGGTTAAAATAGCATGAATATCATATCTAGAAATCAAGCCCAACAAAAAATAGATCTAAAAATAAATGCCAAAATATTTGGATCATTATTATTTTTAAATTGTATAGAAGTTAAATGATTTTTTTTTTAATTTTAGGCATTTGCCAAATTACATTTGCCAATAGTAATAATTATTTAGTAAGAAATGTTAACCTACCACTGGGTCCACTAATGAACACAATAATGCTTTGATTGACAATCATGGAGTGAGTTAGATACGACTATATATAAGAAGTTCTATCTTTTGGGCACATAACCATAACCAAAAAATGACTCTTTTTTATGCAATGAATGGTTATTTTTTTAGAAAAATATTCCAACCAATTTAAAAGAATAAAATGACCACAATAAATGCATTATATATTGATTTTGGGAGGTCTAGTGACTCCTTTGGGGTATTTGGACAATGCACTTGTCTTTAACCCCTAAAGTCTCAAGGCCTTATTTTCATCATAAAACACTCAAAATTGTCATTTCTATTGCAAGGAGCAATATCTTTTAAAAATTGTCTATTTTGTATATCTAATCATAGGATTTTACACTATATTAGTATATACAAGAATATATTGAAGAAATTTCAGAAACTTTAACCTCTTAGATTGCAAGATATAAAGGTTTAAACTTTAAAGTAAAGAAAACAATTTGTATTGCACCTTCCCTAATTAGATTATTTGATTTTGAATCTTCTTAATTTAAAGTTCTGAACTAAATAATTTGATTTAAAGCGAATTGTGTTTACAACGTGAGGAAAAAAATTCAAAAAATTCCCTTGATTCTCATTCATAAAAAAACTGTTAAGTAGAAGTAGGCATAAGATTGAAGGAAGATCTATATCTTTAAGAGCTTGAGGATGGAACTGAAACATAGTAATCTTAAAGGTGAGATTATTCTAAAAAACAAATAAAACCTTGCAAAACTTCTTCTTTTGATAATTGTGAAAATTTGAGTTCATAAGCAAATTCAATATTGACATTTTATTTTCAAGAAGATGCAATGATTGCCTATAAGCAAGATGGTGTATAACTTTCACATCACTAATCTAAATGAAAAGAATCACAGTTTCATGTAGACAAAAAAATTATAACAACAATTTCGTTAAAATGGCGGTATTCCGTATGCCATTTTCAGAGCGGCCACTTTGAACTACGAAAGTGACATCTACGAGGGGTATAGATTACATAAATCTTTGTCTTATATAGATTTCAGAAATCTAGCACTAATGTACATTTCAAATCGCGCGGTCTGAACTTTGAAAGCAACATCTATGACTATTGTAGATTTCAGACATCTATAAATGGTTTAGATTTCAGAAATCTAGGATAGTTGAACATTTCAGAGCGGCCGCTCTGAACTGTGAAAACTGCCAAAGTTACGGAATTTCGCAATTTTAACGAAATTGCCCTTAGTACAAGTACCAAATTTTAGAATAATTTTATTTTTGAACACATACAATCATAGGCTCTTATAGTTCGCTGGTTTGAAAAGATGTGGAAAAAATTTCAAAAAATCCATCGTGTAGATTGCAAGTTGAAGTGACAAAAATCCTTTTTTGGCCCTACGATAAACCACACAACTACAATTTGCAAGGTCACATTTTTATGAAAAAAATGTACATGTTGGTGATGCTTTGGGGGGTTCATTCTTCAAAGCAACTTGGCTAAATGCTTGAAAAATTTCAAATCATTTGGAATGATACAACATATAGGAAAAAATCAGTAAGTAGAAAAAAGTAGAGAATGATTCAAAATACTAAATTGTTAACAATTTAGTTATGGAATTGAAAAATTCTACTCTTAGTAGTTGCAATTTTGTAATAAACAATCTACACCTAATGTTTTTATTTTTATTTCAAAAATATTAAAAATTGAGTTAATTAAAGAGCTTCAAAGTTTATCTTAGAACATAAATTCCATAACTACCTAAAAACCATTTCCAAACTAAAACTCCTCATAGCTTTTATTTCATTAATCAAAATGAAATGATTTAAAGCTTTCCACATGTACATAAATTAAAAAAAAACAATTTCAAATTTTGATTTCTTAAAAAAGTGATTTTTGAAAGGAAAAAAATTTGGTTGCCTTGGTTGCTTGCTGAGCAATGAAAACTATATATTATACTATAACATTTTAAACAAATAGTCAAAAATTGGAATGTAAAGCTACTCCTTGTCTCCATCTTGTGTAAAAAAATTTAAAGAAAAAAAATAAAAATTCCATTTGTAGTGAGCTGCCTAAAATTACTATTTAGCCCAAAACACAATTTGGATGTTTAGGGGGTAAACAACAACTAAGTGGCTTATACAATTGTCTTTTGACAATAGCCATTGTTATTAGCACCAAATCTTATCTATACATTGTTTTAATTGCAAATCAATTGTAGAATGAAGTGAAGGATTATGGGAGTGTAACAAAGTTCAAACTGGATATTAATGTGAGCTATATATTTTCCATCCAGTATACATCACAGTTGTTGAAGTAGACAAGTTTGTGCTCCAACTCCTCCAAGGAATCTATAGTATTTATTTGTAGTTGTAAAACTAAATTTGATTAGAAAATGACTGAAACTATAAACAACTTTAGAGCCTACAGTGGATTCCATCGTATCAATCATCAATTGAAAAAGACACGACAACAACTACAAAACAACTATAATTCCACTTCAAAACAACTAACCTGGTAGCATTTTAGCATTTTTGTGTAATATATTGTTGTAGTCGTAGAGCAATTGTACAATATTCATTAAGTAGTCAAGGTAGACATTGTAATGTAGTAGCTACAAGTTTTAATTCTAGATCATTGGTCAAAATTTTAGGATTCCTCTTCAAAGTTAGAGAAACCCTTAACCACCTCCTCATTGCAATTGCCTCTTATTGCTGCTACATTATACTCTTGTTCTTGCCCTTTACTATCATTGCTTCTTGTTTTCCTAGCATACGCTTGAATTCTCCCTTGTAGCATGATGTGATTTCTTTACTATAGTTGTTCTTACTTCTTGTTAACACAGATAGTACTTGCATTCTACTTCTTCTTTTGTATTACCATTCTCTTAAGAATCCTTCAATTTTTGTTGTTGAAAACTTGTGAATCACTTGTTGCTAGAAATTGTAGCATTAGATGATTAGGTGGACTTTGGTTCATAATATATGAATGTGTTAAAAGTCGCAAAACCAATAGTAGGTATTAAAGAAGTTTGAAGGATTTGTGCTTTTGTGTGTGTAGTTTGTAATTTGCTCGGAATCTAATTGGACATTTGTGAATTTGTGTCCAACTCTTTGTATGAGCAATAGGTGCAATGGTCATTGTAATTCTTTCTTAAAATCTCATTCATATGAAAAGAATTTCCAAAAATGTTGAAGATATAATGTCATTCTTGCTTTAGTCAGAGTTGTTTTAGTCTTTCCTTAGTCATTCGGTTGAAGGTGTATGTAGTTGTTACCTAATTGACTAGTTGTTATTGTCGCACAAAGTTGCATCTCAATTGCTCAATGCATAATGAATGAGCTTGGAATGAATTCATTCCACTTTCACAATTGGAAAAACAATTGTTGAACTTGAAAGTCAAAATGTTGATATATGTTGCAACTCAATTGTTATTGAGGATCAAGTTGATGATCAACTAAGAAATGAATGTGAACATCCCATGTGGCATGCATATACAACAAAAAACAATTACTCGAATGCTTTTTCATAAATGCTTGGTTAGTTGTTATAATTTTCCTTCCTAGAAAGTTCACTAAGCAACATCAAGTCATGTATATCTCATAGCTGTTCATATAAGTTCAATGGGAATTAAACTTGGACCACCTAAATGAGCTAAATAGCCTCTTACACCCAACCGTTTAGCTCATGACTTGGTGTTCACTTAGGACCATTCATCAATTTTATATGAAGAATCACTATTATCACCGTAATAAATTTTTTATTAGAGATGCCCAAATTATATGAAACTATCATTTTAATGGAAATTGAAGCTCACAATTAAAAATTGAGTACCTTCAACTTAAATTTACTTCAACTCAAAATTTCCTAAAAATGGACAGTATTATTTTGGGAAGTCGAAAATCTCCCAAAATAATGAATATGATGTTCATATGCAAAAGTTACAAAGGGTCTAAATTTTTTTGAAGAGAGGTTCTAAAATCATTCTTTCACATACTATTAGGTACTGTACATGTTGATTTTGGAGATGTCGGTATTGGATCAGTACGTGCCGCATTTTTGGGCCGGGGACCCACTTTACGTGGCTCCGACAATTACTTAGCAAGCATTAGCAAGCACATGGCCCAGTGCGCCCCCGCCCGAACGTGGCTGTCACTCCTCGATCAGCTTAGTTAAGTGTCCACGTGCCTTGGCGACGATCAATTCAATTCGATGATTGTCCCATAAGAGCCTTACCTTCAGGACCACGATCGGCTGCACAAAAGGGAATTTAGTTGACTTGGCAAATTAATTTTGAGCTAAAATGGCAAGGAGTTGTGTACGTGCAGCTAGCTGTACAATTCAAACTTGATTATTGAGCTGTCGCAGCTAGCGAGTGCAATTTGAAAGGAAATACCACCAATGTAAATTGTCATGTACCGACAGTGCAAAATTAAGCTGCCATTTTAATTTATGAATCTGTCTGTACATGTGCAAGCCTCGATCGGTACCAGCATCTGAAGCATGGCAGGTACGAGATTCGGTAAAACGCATCATATGTGTGTCCGAGTGAATCGGTAAACTAAAGCTACGTACTCCGATAACGGTCCTTACCAGATTGGCTATTGTCTGCCTCAATTTCTACTGGCATGGAACCAGCTTGAGCCCACCATAGTTTGATTTCAATGTCGACGCAGGTTGATCATTGTGTGTGCAGACTGATCGCCCTGGAGGAATTGGGAAGTGGAAGCGTGTGTCGGTATCATCAATTTCATAAGAAATTGGAGAGATTCTGGCATAAAAGACTGACATATCTCGACATGGAAGTCAAAAGTATTGAACTGGAATAGATTTACGTTTCAGAACACGTTCGGAAAAGTGTCAAAGTATTGGATTACCACCAGTTTAACGAAGTTGACGTTCAGACCAGTGGTGGTTGTGTGAATTCAACCGTGAACAGAACCTCGGTACACCTGCTGCTGTTCTAGACAGAAACACATGAAACATGAAATTAGCGGGATTCCAGTACATCGACACCTTTCTGGAACATAATTCCATACCAGTCCTATACTTTAGACCTCCATGTATTTAGAAATACGTCACAATTTTGGCGCCGGAATCGTGCCAATTTAATGAAATTGACTAAATTGATCCTGTGGTCAATTTCGTGAAATAGGCGTATTTCCACAACTCAGGCTCTTTCGATCAGAACGCACAATTCTGTACCTGTCGTAGTTTATACAGGTTTGGGTTGGTACATATATATACGGGTCACAATTTTGGGTGCCTGAATCGTTAACGAAGTTGCCGATTCAAATCCATACTAAAGCTGTGGAATGTAGAGTTTGCTATGATTGAAATGGAGTTTTTGCAATTGGATGATGGTGAGCACGCCTTGCTCCGCACTCACCGGACTTCGTTCCAGTTGATCACGAGAGAAGTGCTGAAGTTGTATGCGAAATCCGCCTTTGGCTGTCTGGACCCATGCTCTTGCATGTAAAACACTCATTCTGTCTTTGAAGTTCTTGTGATTGCTGGAGGCGAGGAGTCAGGCTGGGGGAGGGACCAAGTGCGTTGATCACGACGTGCCGAGTGGTGAGACGACAAGGGAGTCAACTGAAAATGGCCAATTTCGTTAATTAAATTGGCACGATTCCGGAGCCCTATGTTGTGACGTATCTGTACATGAAGGTCTAAAATCTAGGATATGCATGGATTTGTGATCTGAGTTTTGCCAAAGTACTGGAATACCGCTAATTATACGAAATCTAACTCCGATTTTGACGAGAAGTGAAAACTTGTTTGTAATTTTGTTGATCCTTGGACACCGAGACACGAGCTGTTGAATTCTGATCATTTTGTTTTCGATTGATGTTACAAGATTTACAAGCAAGTGAGGTACGGGAGGTCGTTTTTATCTTCCACCTTTTGAAGAGAACGTACACCTCTCGTTTCGCGAGAGAGGTTGACTTGTCGTGAATGATTTTGTACAGGTGGATTAATTAGTTAGGTTTCATCATGTACCGAAGTCTGCTGACACCATTACTGAAAGATTTTAATCAACTCACGCAGAGTCTAGGAAGCGGAGACGAGAATGATTCCAAAAAAATTTATTACGACTTCCCAGTCAGGTTGAATTGATGAAATGTTCACGAGCTGGGTTCCGATCGAACTGGATGGGGAGCTAGCGCTTTCGGCCTATGCAAGCTAGCATTGAAAAAATCTTCAGTAATTCCAGATAAAACAGAGTAATCAAGTGTGTCAATTGCCAACTTTGCAAATCTTCTCATTTACAAACAACTATTTGTTTATTGAGCATTTCCGAACCTATACATTATGTACAAAATTTCCTCACTTTAGAGCTCCGCAAATAATTGATGCACCCGAGGCTGATCAGAGGAAAACTTACTGCTCATCGTGTTGCAATGCATCAACTCCGAAACAAAAATACTTCTGACACTGGTAAGGTCACAAAGTCCATTGTTTGGGTCTGATGGGAAAAAACACTACAAACATACTCTGTCGACCAAACTGTTGGTAAGTTCCAGTTTCAGATTGCCTCTGAAACTAGGCTCAAAAAGGAATGTCGGGGGGTTGAAGCTGTAGAAATTCATTTCTCCACTTCCATCCCAACTTGGCGCAATCAAATCCCCGGTGCGGTTTCCACTTGCCATATCGTAAATGACGCCCGTGTGGGCAATACTGTTGAAAATGCACAACCTCCCTTCCCCAAACGGTACGCAGGTGTACTCCGGGTAAATCTGAAGCCCTGACTGACTGCCAACTTTCGTCTCTGTCATCACGTTCCTCCACTTCACTGTTGGAACTTCACCTGAATTGGGGTGCATTGCGTTCTGAAGTATGTCAATGCGATGCTCAACAGTCCGACGAGGATTATAAGGATTGTGCTCAATCTCCGAAAACACCACAATCTCTCCGTTGATATTGGCCACTTGCATAATGTTCAAGTTGAATGCAGTCGGCAAGGGGCAGGCCAGATCAGGTAACCATTTCCCCTCATCCACACTGTACGCCAGGAGGCCACGGCCACGGTCTCCATCCAAAAACGCCACGCAATACAAAAGCCCGTTCTGGTAGGCGCCATTCTGATGCTCATTCAAGGCAAACACGGGCCCGGGAACGTCCTCGGTCACAGTCCACATGGAGGTAAGAGAATCAAACACTTCCGTGATTTTCGAAAGATGCTCGTCACCGGTCCTCGCACTCCCGGCTACGATAATCTTGAAAGAATCTCCCGTGGAAGCGACCACCATGTGCAGTAACACAGAATTCCGGGGATAGTTCAGAGGCGGGAGCTCCCTCCACCTTCCGGTCAGGGGATTAAGGACTACCATCTTCTCCGGGATCTCCTGAAATGCCAGAGAGGACTGGACCGCAGACACATAGACACACAAGAGGCCACCAGCTCCACAAATAGAATGATCTTTGAACAAGTTGGTATCCAATCTTGGGAGCATTGCAAACGGCGGTAACTTCATCCAAGTTTGGGTATCCAAGTCATAGCCAGCGCATCGCCAAACATTATCACTGCGAACGTAGAAGTGGAGCCCTGTGAGCAGTGCCTCTCGCGGCTGCTGGCTCTGTCGGCAACAATTATATCCGTCATCCTCTATGCGGGCTTTGAACCACTTGGATACTGCTTTCACTTGAAACAAGGTTTGGTAATCGAGTTTGGCCAGGATGGAGTCCAGGATTTCGTCGGAGAAGTCGCACAGATTCCTGCCGCTATTTCTGTCATCATTCTTGTGTGCAGGTCCATCCTCTCTCCTGGTCACTGCTTCGACTGAGATCTCATCCATGGACCATGGCACAACACAGCTGGTAACCTGGCGCCTGGAGGAATCAGTACACCCGCCACAAGCAGTTAATCAGTAGTTCATGATGTTGGATATGTACCCAGGAATCAACGAGACAGACATTCATTTTATGCTGTAGAGCTTATGCATGCTATGTACAGAGGTGCTAAATGTCATCACACGAAGAAGAATACGCACGTATTCACTTCAATCCAATTGAAATGAATTGAGAGAATTTAGTAGTTGAAGGGTGGGAACAGAGTCACCAAGTATATGGTCAATCGGGGTGTCTGTTTTCTGTGTTGGTTTCTACAGTAGTACAGTGACATGCATCGTGAGCTCGTGACACGATTTTCACGACCTACTGTAAGTCATGATTTTGAACACTGTTACACTCGTGTCAGAGGCCACGTTGTCCGCCATAAAGACCTCCAACGAAAGGGTTACGAAAAAATCCCTCCCGCGAGGTAGGGAAGGCGGTATTCCAATACAATTTTATGGCACCATTGGCACCATTCACAACAGAAATTCATATCTTTCCTAGATTTTAGACCTTTATGAAATTACATGTATCTGACATTTGGGGGGTCAGCAGGGAAATTTGCGGTTCATTCATTCAATTGAGATATCCAATTGATGTCCACCACCTCTCATTATGTCTATAATTTGCAGATGTTGCTGAGACTTGGACATACCCTTGCAACACTAGAATTAACGATGGCAGTCAACATGAGATCGATGGATCGGATGGAAGACAGGAAGGAACAGCGCTTCTAAGAAGCGTGCCAAACTCAGTAGAAACTACCCAAGAACAATGGAGCAAATACAAATACATGATCATCACAAAATCAGCAAGTGAAATTGGCCGGTCTCTACAACGTATTAGGGTTTAGGCACACCCGTTCCCCACTGAATTTCGAACCGATCTTGACATGTGCCGATGCTCCTGACGCTATTAAAGCAATGCTGCTTGCACTTCCTTCCTTTCGACACTACAATGAAAAGAAACTATGGTAAGACCACCTACACCTAATCACTTAAGCTGTGGCGCAGATGCTGAGCAATTGAATGCGATGGAGGTTTTTCCCGTGTAGGAAGATAGAAAATACTAAGATTGCGAAATTTTCAGAATTTTTTTTGCAAAACTGAAATTTCTGTGAATTTTGGGAGCCAAAAAGTGTTCCGAACCAATTCCCAATCACTAGAGTCTTCCAATTCCGATCACTCAAGAACTAGCTTCCTACTATTTATTTTCTTGTTACTTTTCTATTATCATGTGTCATGATCTTACTAGTTCCAAAGTTAAAAAAGAGTAAAAAACACATTACAAGCCTTGATTGGAAATAGGGGCACTACCGATTGGGAATTGGTCCCTGGTTGAAAATGGGTGGTCTTACCATAGTAAGAATTTACTGCTTCAATCACGACACTGCAAACCGGCGCATTGCAAGAAAGACAGTATCGGACTTCAAGATGCATTCCATCACTTTTTTAGGAAACAAATTGAGACATATTTTTCATTTTATCAAATGCAAAGAAACCATGAGTATGTTTACCTGAGGCACTTTTGAGCAGCCGATTGGATGAAGGACGGAACTGAAGCGGGCGCCATCGCAGGCGCAAGCTCGCGAGCGATATTTCTCCCACAATTTCTCAATTAAAAAATCTTCTTGTCCGCAGCCGCAGACTTTCCAGAAAGAATGCGGCAATCGCGATGAGACTGCAATGAAATACAAATGTTCACAACGGTGCAATGAAACACTCGATACACCGATAGGTACACCAACACACCATCTACAATTATGTCACTGTCTTTAGCCAATGTCGCACGCACATCAGATCACATTTCACCAAGCTAAGTTGATTTCAATCAGGAAACTGTGAGCATTGAATGAGGTTGCGGAGATGGCTGCTGAGCTTTGTGAACAGTCCTGCGGCCGTGCGGCGATGTCTGTAACCGGTAACAATGTCTGGCACTAAGCTTAGGGCTGAAGAAACTCTCCCGTACGCAACGGTGTTTAGGGTAAGCTCCATAATGGCTTTTCAGGCTGACCTATTGTGGTCAATAGTTGGATTCACTATTCATTAAGAAAGATTATGGTAGAGCCATCCATTTCTCAAGTAGTAGTTAAAGTTTAGAATCTTATTGAATAAGTATAGAGGAATCCAAAATTAGATTATACTTCAAAAACTAAGTTTAACTTCATAAGTTAGCAAGGGATGAATTGATAGAATTTTTGGATGAAAGTAAAAAATTTCCATCCTTTTTTATTGAAATTTTGAACTTAGATAGTAGATTTCACCTTAAATTGCTAGCCAAAATCCTAAGTCAAAATGAGTTTAGAAGTTGGGAGAAAACAATGGATGAAGTTTTGAAGGTCAAACTTCATCCAAACATAACTTCTTCTAAGAAACTCCGATTAAGTTAAACTTTATCATTTTGGAAATGGAATGATTCAATATACAACTCTAAAATAAATTATCTTTGTCTATAAACTCTTTGTGTCAAAAACACAAGATCCTTGCTTAACTTGGGCATTTAGTCAAAGATTGCTTTATTTTGAAGTTTGTAGTTCAAGGTCATATTTGTTATATTGAGACTTTTTGTAGTTCTTGAGACAAAATGCTAGTTATTGAAAACTTCATTTTAAAAAATAGTAATTAAAACCAAGAATAAATAATGCTAAAATAGTGATTCTATAATGAAATTTTAAAAGTTGTTGTTGTTACCTACTTATAAAAAAATACTAGTAAAGAGATAAAGCGGTTTATCCTCGAGTCAAGGATAAAAATGAGACTGCAAAAAGTCTCAATATAACGAATATGACCATAGTTGGTTCTTTTGCAATTATATCAATTAGACACATAGAAAGATCCATTTCTTAAAAGTCACAATAGACCACACCTAGGCACCCACATAGAAAAATTTGCAACCTAAATTCAAGAACCCTATTGTGCTTGTTTAAATACCAAAGGTGGGTATTAAAATGAGCTCAATACCACAACAATCAAGCCTAAATTGTATGCATACTAGGATGAAGTTGATAAGGCAAAAGCTTCTCACTCTATTATGTAGGAAATTCAACTTGAAAAAGAAGAGTCTCTAAATGCCCAAGTGGAAGATATAGGCAAACAAGGTTCCTAATTGAGGTGCCGAAAGCACCACCAAGGCCCAGACCAAAGCCCAAGTCTCAAATCAAGGTCAATTAGGCTTCAAGATGCTCCATGTCATCTCCCACCACTGCCATCAGGGTCCGCAACATTAGGCCAATGATAATTCACATAAGCCACGCTTCTCACATGACAAAAAAGACTCCAAAGTTTGTTTTTGAGGCCAACTTTTGGCTTCTAAAATTCATAATAATTTCAATTCAAGGCAAAAAAATTATCCAAAAAATTGCAATCCCTGTGATTTCTATTTTTCTACATGATAGAAATTTTATGTTCCCTTACATTACTGCAGAACATGCACAGAATCACTTAAGTGGTCAACTATGGGTGGTTCTACCATATTTGTATTTGTATCTTCTCAGTCACTCATCTCTCTTCTTTCTTTACATAGGAAAAAGTGTCAAAGCTAACCTGAATAGATGAGTCTATGAGAGTGGAATGGGTCAAAATCACATAACCTTTAACCCTTTGGATTTGAGGCCAAAAATTGTCTAATGGATGACTTGATTGTTCCTTGTAGAAATAAAGAAAGCACCTATTGGTCCAATAATCCAAGCATTTTGGTGACTACCTTAGTCATAGGGATCCACACACTTTAAGGATAAAAATTTGGTGAAGCACTATACATGTCTACAATTATCCATCTTTAGAACAAAAAAAACTCATTTCCACTCTATTTGAGCACGTTTCTATCAAAATTTGGCAAATTCATCCACATTTTCAATAGAAATAAAAATTCTCAAATGAAAAAAGACTATTTTTATCTAACAAAAAGTAGAGATTTATTTTCAATTGCTGCAATTTGGCTCTATGGTACTTCCCCCAAAAGTATTGGTGAAGAGTGCCCATGGTCTATAAAGAATGCACTTTCTCATCCATCTAATTTTCCTCAATACTTCAGCTAATTGAAAATGTGGGACAAAGTGCAAAGTATCTTCAAGTGCTTATGTTTGTTTAATTTTGTTTTGTTTGTTACATTGAGATCTCTAGGACTGTATGTCCCCTGGATGTGTGATTGGTAATGTCAAAAAGCTCTTTGCAAAGAGGGGTGCATAGGCTTTGTTATGTGGTGTTTGAACTCGTGTTGAACCTACCGTGTAAAAGTTATTGAATTTTGAAGTTTCTATTAATGGACAACTTTGTTAAAATGGCAGTATTTTGTGTGCCATTTTTAGAGTGGACACTCTGAACTGCGAAAGTGACATCTAAGAGGGGTATAGATTTCAAACATTTTAATCTTATATAGATTTCAAAAATCTAGTACTGAATTATATTTCAGACTGTACGGTTTGAGCTTTAAATGTAACATCTATGACTCTTGTAGATTTTAGAAATGATATAGATATCGGAAATCTAGGAATATTGAACATTCTAGAGCGTCCGTTTTAAATTGTGAAAATTGCCAGAGTTTGGTCTGAGATGACCCTAAACCACCAAATGATGGCGGAAAGGTACCCAAAGCAAATGCAAAGGTTGCAGATTCGATACTTGGCAGTGACAGGTGGTTTACTTGGCGTGAAAGCAGACTTTCTTCTTGATGGAAACCCTCGCAGTGTGTTCTTCAACACGCTTGTGTCAAAAAAAACAAAAAATAAAATTGCCATAGTAACGAAATTTTGCCATTTTAACGAAATTGTCCATATTAGTTTAAAAAACCCCAGAAAATTCCTTTTTTGACTGTGGCAACGGCATAGGGCACACTTGTGAGAATTGAAGGAAAATAGCGGGTAGAATTCAAAAAATATCCCGAACACTAGTTCCCCATATTTAAATTTTTTTATCCTACACCAGTACAATTATTGTTTGCGTTTTTCTTCAGACGCAAGCACATGAATTCCACTGCGAGAAAACGTAATACATGGCTCCGACACTTTGTCTACCACATGGCCCTGATCGAGCGACTCCGCCCGCGCGTGCCTATCAATCATGCTCTCTCAGCTTAAAAGTCCATGCCTTGGCGAAGATGAAATCCATGAATTCTCCACAAGGAACCTTACCTTCACGTGCACGACGAGGAATTTCATCGACTTGGCAAATTAATTCAGAGTTAAAATAGCAAGGCTAGATGGACAATTCAGACTTCAATCTTGAGCTGCCGTGGCGAGTACGTTTAATTTGAAAAAATATTCAATACCACCAATGTCAAGAGTGCAAAATGAAGTTTCCATTTTAAATAATTAATTTATGAACCTGTCTGTGCAAGCCTCGATTGGGTACCAGAATCTGAAGCATGACAGCGGTACTGCGGTAAGTGATGCCTTGGAAGTCCATTTATTCAATTCGAATACGTATGAGATGTCTGACATGAATCGGTAAAGCTACGTACTCCGACATCGATAGCTTAAGGTTGCTGACGTACTAGCTCAAGGTCTTTAATATACTGGGTATTGTCTCGATTCTACTGGCATGGGACCAGCTTAATTATGCCGTGGACAATGAATTGATTGCAATGTCGACGCAGAATACCACCAGTTTCACGAATTTGACGATCAGACCAGTGGTGGTTGTGTGAATTCAATCAGTCACAGAACCTCGATCGATCGGTACATCTGTTGCTGTTTGAGATTGAAACACGTGAAACAATGAAATTCGCGGTACTCCAATATTTTGTCCGGCACCGTTCAGAACGCGCTCTGAAACATGAATCCATAGCAATCCTAGGGTTTAGACCTCCATGTATGTAGAGATATATATGTCACTATTTTGGCGCCGGAATCGTGCCAATTTATCGACTCAGGTAATTGGAGTTGTCACTTAATTCGCCTAGATTGGGATCATGAGTGGAGTGATTACACCAGAGAAGTTAAGTCCAACTACCATAAACTCAATTCCGTAGCGCAACTCTGCAAAATCACAGCTTGAATATGGAGTAGAGCCTGAAAACGTCACGTTCGTTACATTAATTGGCTGGCGTGTTTCCACAACTCAGTCTCTTTCAGAACGCTCAAGCAAGTCTGTACCTGTCCTAGTTTTCAGAGGTTTGTGTAGATTTAAGTCACGAACAATTTTTGGTGCTTGAATAGTAAATTTAACGAAGTTACCGAGTCAAATTCCAAATAATTATACTCAAGCTGTGAAATGTAGAGCTGCACTTCGAAATGGAGTTTTTGCAATTAACTGGATGATGGTGGTGCACGCCTTGCTCCTCGACCAACACGCGTTCCTCATGATCGTCACAAGTGGCCAGTGAGAAAACTGATCTGAATCACTTGCTACTAGCAGGCGGTGTTGGGCTGTTGGCTGCAATCAGCATCAATGATTATAGCTTACCTCGATCGCACAAGTGCACCTCAGCATGCTTCCAAGACTTAGTTGGGAGCAAAGGTTACTTAGAATCAAGATATTAATTATATTCTATGATGTAATTAGAAAATACTCTACTGTGTTTTCTGTTACAGCAATAACTAGGCATTTCTCTCTGCTGACATAAACTTAATTCAGTTGTCCTGGGAATTCTCTTGCCGGCACCATGGTAGCTGCATGAACCGACTGCGTGACTAATTTCTGCATATTATATAAAAAGTATTTGATAGTTTCCATTAAAAAAAAGTTTCCAGTTTCCAAAGAGTATGCTTGTTGAATCCGAGCATGCAAGCGCCCCCATTCTTGCATGATGGCTTGGAGATTCGAGCTTGGTACCCATTTTCATGTCTTGTGAGCGGTTTCTCTTAGAAGAGTGACTTTTTATACTACGATGACTCGCAAAAGTAGTTGATCATCATATAAATCACTCTCATAAATTGAGAAATTGGAATTATGAAGTGAAATTTGGACATGTTGTTGTACAAAGGGGATTCTACCTTCATATGCAATTTCACTTAGAACAAACTATTTTTAGATTGATAATTATTTGAATGAAATTTTTATGTAAAAATAAACTTTTTGTAAAAAGTCAAAATGTCTCATTTCTTTTTACATAAATAAAGTACATTTTGACTAAAATTACAGGTTACAATTTCATTAATTTTGAATTTTTATTGCTTGAAATTTGACCTCAAAATTTTATCTTTTATTTATTTTTCACTTGATAAATTGCAAAAAATAAAAAATAAAAATTCAAGATTACATCAAATAACTACATATATATCAAAAATATATATTTTTTGCAATTTATGGAGTGAAATTTTTTTAAAAGGTCTAATTTGAGGTCTAATTTCAATCAAGAAGATTTCAATCAAGAAAAATCTAAAAATTATAACATGTGATTTTAGTCAAGATGTACATTCTTCTCATAAAAAGAAATAAGAGATTTGGCTTTTCACAAAAAGTTTATTTTTACATAGAAATTTTATTCAAATAATAATAGGTCTAAAAATAATCTATTTTAAGTGAAATTGCACATGAAGATAGTATTCCCTTTGAACAACAATATGTTCAAATTTCACTTCATAATTATAATTTTTCAGTTTATAAGAGCGATTTATATAGTGACCAACTACTTTTGGGAGTCACTGTAGATCTATCATCTGTGTGATGTGGGTCTTATTCCAATTTTTGAGAGGATTTTGGACAACAAGGATCAAGGACTTTAAGATTACTCGCAATCAATTCCATAGCCTCCATCAATAGAAGCAACTGCCATTAACTTCAATTTTGTAAAATTGGCAGTTATCCAATATAAAGCGTGCTCTCAAAAATCTACATAGGCTACTCTAGATTTAAGATCGTTATAGACAAATACATCACCATTATTGGCGCCACACTACCATCAATTTCGCAAAATTGAGTATAATGAAAGTTCTTTATCCTATTATCGGGTAGTATGTAGTAGCGACAACCTCAATGATGGCACCCCCCAAATCGCCGGGCGGCTTATGCAAGGACAAATGAACTTTGTCGAAGGCATCAAAGTTATTCATTGTGCACAAGCCCTATCCATTGCTTGAGCCATAGTGAAAATAGTGAGACCACTACAATGAGACCACTATAATGAATCTAGCAGAGGAAAACAGTGGAAAAAACAAGCAGTAATGCTTTGCGACCCTAAATCCTATTTCTATCTCCAGTAGCAAAGTACAAGTGCAATGGAAGGAAGGCGCAACGGAAGGTGAAGTAAAAAATTTGCAATGGAAGGCCAACGGCAAATAAGGCTAAGATTTGGAACGGAAGGAGGAAATTAAAGGTTTGCAATATCAAGAAGATAAGAATCAAAAGGTCGCTCAACTACCACTTGTTCAATCTGAATCACGTGACATGTATTATGGCTTGACCTCGATGGATTGATAAAACTAATTGGTTTAAAAATACAAATACTGCATGACAAAGAGTCTGACGTGATTGCAAGATGTAGTGTGTGGAAACAATCAGAGAGATGGGCGGCTAAAATATTACAATAAAAGCGACAGAAATAACTTCACCAAGCACAAACTTTTTACATGTACTTATCCGTTACGTGGAAAAGTACAGATTTTGTACAGTATTTACATATGTGATGCTCACAGATGTCTTCTGCAGAAAACAGTCGGCAAAAGTGAAACAATTGCACTGTGACTGAGCAATTAAAGGAGAAAATCACTGACAATACTGGACACACAAAGTTCAAAGTTATGACACAAGGCTATATTACTCAGATGCAGCGCCACGGAGTCTTATTCTCTCTCAGCCAACCATGATTTGGAGATTGCTTCCAAATCCTCGCACATTCTTATTGGTATTTCTAGCAACTTGTACGACTTTTGCACATTGTTTGATGCTGGAGCGCCAAACTTCGCTAGCTCCAAACACACTTGGTTCATACCAACTTCGAAACGAGACCAAAGTTCTTCCTTATTTCAAATACAAATGAAACCATCTGAATACCATTTGTGCATCAGTCAGTGCAATCCTCGGGTAATCCTGAGTTTCTAGAGTTTCATCTCGAAACTGGGGTGGATTGCAAACGTGAGTGGATTCAAGCTGTAAAACCCCTCTCCACCGAATCCTTTGCCAGTGGGAGCGTCCAAAGCTTTCTGCTGCCCAGAACGCTTGACATCATAAAGGACTCCAGAGTGATCAATGGCATTGGAAACACAAAGCTCATGCTCAGAGTATCCAACACACACATACTCCGGATAAATCTCCAAGCTCCGTCCTCCCATCTTTTTATTTCTCACAACATTTCTCAGATTCCATGACTCCACAACGAGTTCATCACCAAGCTCACTGCCATGCTCGACACCAAGCTCATCACTGCCGTGATGCTCACTGCAAATCCATTCCAATCTATCAATACAATGCTCCACTCCCCCTTCCCCATTATCCTGCTCCGAGAACACGAAAACCTCTCCCCTGTTCTCCACGAGCTGCACAATGCTGGAAGCTCGGGCAAACGGTAAGGGGTACGTCCAATTCTTCAACCACATGCCGCGGCTCAAATTGTAACGCAAGATCCCTCTCCCGGAGTCTTGATCTAGAAACGCCACACAGAAGATATAACCCTCTTTGTAAACCCCCGATTGATACTCGTTTAGAGCATAGTCAGGTCCAGGGAAGTCCCCTGTACGCTTCCATGTCCAAGTACGAGAATCAAAAAGCTCTGTAATGCGAGAGAGATTCTCATCTCCAGATTTCGAGCTTCCAGCAACGATCAAAAGAAACGATTGTGCTTCTGGGTCTACGAGGATGTGCATGAGCACGGGGTTTCGGCGATGATTGAGAGACGGCAGGAGCTTCCATTGCTTTGTAAGAGGATTGATCACGATCAGCTTCTCCTCTGTCGATTTGGAGACGTTCATGCATATTATTCCGCGGTGGCTGCAAACAAGATACTCTTTAAATAGATCGGGGTCGGGAGCACAATACTCGGGGAGATAGTCAAGAGGTGGCAGGCGACGCCATTTCTGGAGAGACGAATCGTATCCTGCACATTGTAAAACGCCTTCTCTGATGTAGAAATGGGGAGCTGTCAATGTGAGAGCCTCAGAATAGTATTGTCTTCGTAACGAGAGGAATTCTTCTTCTTGAATGCAATCACGGAAGGGCTTCGACACGACTTTTAGTTGATATAATCGCTCGTAAGGAAGCATCGCAATCAAACGTTTCTGAATGTCGGTAGGAAGAACGTTCCAGTGAACCCTAGAATTCGAAATTCGCAGATTGCTAGGACTTCTGCCCTTCGCCCAAACTCGTCGTGCATATGCTGATAAACAAATCAAACTTAAAACGCAGTACATACACGAAATCGAAGGTGTGACTGTGTCTGCACACGGATGGCCGGTCTCGCAAGACTGCGCGTCAAGATGCGGATAGAGCTTCAAGTCGCTGAAATTGAAAATCGAAGAATCCTTGAAACTGGGACGCCACACACAATTGCCATGTGCATACTTCCCTTCGGTACGGCCATGGCCAGAGCCACCCTCTTCGCCTTCCATTGCGAGCACCCGAAAGCTCAATCAAATTCAACACAACAGATGCGCTGATAATCTGTTACTGACCTAGGACTGGCCTCTCACAACCTCTTCCGAAGCGCCCTCACCCAATCTGCGATTTGGCAAGATCAAGGAGTTACAGACACACGCACTGAAATTAAACAGCAGTGCAAATGCTGTACTTCCAGTTACACTGAGGTTATTTTTAGTTTGTTTTTTTGTGGCTTGACTTGCACAGACAGTTTCGAAGTACAGTAGTCGGTAGCGTGTGACTCCAAAAAACTAATTGAGTCGTGTGCACTGGTCGAGGTGCTGGAAAGTATTTTTTGTTCTTTGACTCGAAAGTGGAGACCCTACCGATATGCTTGGCCCTTGTCAAAATCTGTTAGTTACCCGGATGGAAATTTTGAGTTCATATTAGAACCATTGTTTTATTGGTAATTGAGGATCACAACCATTGTTTCTAAATAATTCTAAAATATAGAAAGACATAAAGTAGGCACAAACCAAACAAGCTCCAGTTGTTTATAGGCACCTAAATTTGAGGGCAAAATGAGCTGTGTCATTACCCTTCCTAGAAAGATTGAAACTCTTGGGATCTAAGGTGAATCTTTTGAGTTCATGGGACATTATTAATCAAGTTGGAATGTTCACTAGTATGTAAGCTTCAAGCATTTAAGGATTTGCATTGCAAACTATATTAGCACATTTCGTAACTTGAATGAGCCATTAAAAATATGATTCTACTATCATCTTTCCAGTGTCATATTTTGAAGTCAAAGTTGGACTAAAGGCCCTCAAATGGGCTAGGGAGGTTAAATAAGAAACTAATCATTTTTCTAGTTATTTGCCAAAATAAAAATATGTAGTTGTGTACCCTGAGTTGACTTTCTGGTAAAATCAGTTT
Organism: Antitrichia curtipendula; assembly: GCA_951230915.1. Lineage (NCBI taxonomy): Eukaryota > Viridiplantae > Streptophyta > Bryopsida > Hypnales > Leucodontaceae > Antitrichia > Antitrichia curtipendula. The sequence continues at coordinate 10,732,892 of OX579641.1, forward strand.
CATGAATTCCTTTACTGAGGATTGGATTGAAAAAATAATAGGTACTTTGGGATTTAAAATTGTCTCAATCCACAAAAACATGCGAAGAACGTGGAGACTCATGTCAATGATAAAGAAAAACTCACAACTGTGGGCTCCTTCACAAGGTTGAAAAAGTAGTCCCTCTTCTCTCTTCCAAATTGACAAACTTTTCAACACGTGCCCTAATGTGCGGCCTACAGTTAGAAATTCTCAACCATTGGTTGAAAATTCAAACCAATCGCAAATCCACCTCTCGTGCGTTCAATACCTTATCCAAAAAACACTCAAAAACCATTGAAAAACTTGCTGCAAATCCAATATAATTCAAAGTAAGTCAACCCAACGCGATTATTCCTTGTACAACTTCCATTACTCCACCTTTGTAATTGACCAGTAAGATTCCAAGTCGGTAGATGTTGGCTACCGTCACTGCTCTTTTAAGGATCTACCACGTATTGGGGGAGACCTAGAAACTAGAGATCAATGATATTGCATGAATAGCGGGTTTTGGAAGAACAATACCTACCACAAGCCTTCACTGCACTAGTGCAATTCTAGAAGGACAGAGAGTGCAAAAATTTTGCTCAAAATTTATTAACAAAAAACAAAACAAAAACTTGCATACGTAACACTATTAACTTGCCTAAACCATTCCCCGTTGGAGATTGTGATAATCCCTCCCTAGGTCCTCTAGAGCGAAATATTATGTACAATGCTAAGAAAAATCAGATCAGACAACCTACAACAAGGGGAAATATATCATTCTTACTATTACAATAAGTGGACTTTGAACTATATAACTTGATGCTTGCTATTCATCAAAGCATCCTTCCAAATGTATGATACTTGCAAATGGGAGCTTCTTAGGGCCTCCTTACACGTATTGGTGGGTGGGAGGAGTCAATAGGGTCTAAATATAGAAAGCACTCTTATGCTTCTACAATGTCTAATACACTGATATCGGTGGAACTCTCTCTCCTACTTCCACACTTACCAATCATTGATGGCACTGTTCTTATCTTTTAGTTGCTTTTTCTGCCCATCGGGGGCTCACGTGTAAGCTGGCCCTTAGGAGAAGAAAGTTTAAGCTTTATATAGACATGGAGTCTCTTATTTTCCAAAACCTGTGCACCCAGATGCAATCTTTTATTTTTTATTTATTTATTTTTGAACATAGGGCCTTCCAGATGCAATCTTTGGAGTGAGTCAGTGAGCATCTCACTGAGAATGCTGTAGTTAAAGCCATCTACACTACTACAGACAGGTTGTTTTTAATACTCCGCATTTTTTTGTGGCATGCGATGCCTACGGCTCCGAAAATTTGGGAGTAGCTTTTACAGTAGTCGGGGAGTTCGTGGTCGAATTATTTTAGTTTTAGTTTTTGTCTCGATGCCTGTGAACAGAGATTTCGACTCGAGACTGAGTAGAGATTCTACCGATAGTCCGATACGCTTGGCGCCTGCTGAAAACGCTGAAATCGGGAGTGTTAGTGACTCGGACGGAAATTCTTTTGAGATGTTTTTGACAATTTCATTCCAAAAAACAGATCTTTTTTCTCTTCTTCATCTAGTGTATTGGTAGGCACTACCAAACCCCATGTAAGATTTTGGAAACAACTTGTTAGAAATTAAAAGATTGATTGCATTCACTATTATTTTACAACCATTTGTCTATTGATAATTCTAAGATATAGAAAAACATAAAGTAGGACAAAGTGAACGTTGTCATTACTTCATACCATCTGTCTTAGAAAGATGGAAACTCTTGGGGATCTAAGATGAATCTTTTGAGTTCATGGAACATTAAATTAATAGTTGGAATGTTCACTAGTACATAAGCTTCAACCATCAGTTAGGGATTTACATTGTAAACTATATAGGTACATTTTGTAAACCTTGAGCCATTAAAAAAAATATAATTCTACCATCACCTTTCTAATGAGCTACTGTGAATTCAAAATTTGACTTAGGGGCCTGTCCACTTTTTTCTAAATACATTTGTCAAAATAAAAAATATGGAGTTGACTTTTGAGTAAAAGCAATTGCATGAACCCTTTACTGAGGATTGGATTGAGAAAATTAGGTACTTCTCGAATGAAAATCATTTCAACCTGGAGAACCACGTCAAGACTCGAGACTCATGTCAATTACAAAGAAAAAAACACTCTCAATTATTGTGATCTTCCTCACATGAGGTTGAAAAATGAGCAAACTCTCCTTTCAAGGTCAGCTTACATGTGAGCCCGGTGGGCAGAAAAAGCAACTAAAAGACAAGAACAGTGCCACTGATGATCGGTAAGCGAGGAAATAGGAGAGTGAATTCCACCAATATCAGTATATAAGACACGATAAAAGGAGCATAAAAGTGGTTTCTATATTTTGGCACTGTTGACTACTGCTCCCACCCACCGATGCATGTAAGGAGGCCCTCATTCTCCTCCAAATGGCCAAACTTTTCAACTTGTGCTCTCCTCATGCGCAGCCTACAATTGGAAATTCTCAACCCAATCCCAAATCCAGGCCACACTTCAGTTGTGTGTTCGGTACCTTATCCCCAAAACAATCAACCCGCATTGAAAAACTCCGTCGAACAGGAACAGAATTCAACGGCATCCCCAAGTACCGGTTGCGTCTCCCCCAAATGGTTCTACGGACTTCTGAAGATTCCTTGGTTGAGTGCACGACTTGCACACCTTCATACTGAACAGTAAGATTCCAAGTCGGTACACGTTGGCTGCAATCACTACACTGAATAGTGAAATCAGGTTGTCCCACACTAATTTTTTGACATTCTCCACTATATCAATATGTAAAGTATTTTAGAAGGCTGTAGTAAAGTAAGAACTATGTGTATGGCATGGGTTGGTTCACTGTTTCATGGCTCGGAATTAGAGATTGGCATGTGCCTCCATGTGGACAAGCATTAGTCATGAGGTAACTTCTTTGGGGTAAGGCAACCTAATTGTTAAGGCAACCCAATTTCACTATTTAGTGTACTCTTTCCCATTTCTAGGGAAAGACTTGGAAGCTGGAGAGCAATGCTGGCACAGCATCATTGTACTCTTGTTGGTGGGAGTTGCTAGAGTTCTCAGATTTTTCTTATACAAAAGGGTTACAAAAACATTGTCCAATAAGAAGAATCCAAGCTTGGTAAAGAGACGGGCGGTCACGATGCAGGAAGATGCTCTTACTTGGGCAGGGCAAGGCTGATTTTTGAGCTTCCGTGTCTATGGTGGTGGGCTGTTTTTTTGTTTTTTTTCTAGCAGTTTGTTGTTGATGTTAGACAACTCTAGCCTGTCTAGACCTGTCCCTCCATAAATGTGCCAACAATGTGAAGGCATGTAAGAATTTAATGTTCCAGATGTAAAAAAATGCTGGAGGTTTTGAAAGAGGAGGGGGGGGGCTTTGCATTGGCTGAGCCGGAGGCTTTCCTAGTGAAAGAGTGGAGATGCTCCAACATTCTTAACTAGAGATTTTACGACCCTCCCCTCATTCCAAGGAAGAGAGGTATATCCTAGTAAGATACTTGGAAGGCGACTTACAAGTTAAGTGGAGCTCTACTATTGAAGCCTAAGGTCACTTTTGTCACATTTTTGCCAAATATATAATTATTTAAAATTAGAGGGGTTGGCTTGGCAATTCATTTTTCTTTTCAATAAGTTATTTGGCAATTATTGGCATTAATTATTTTCTCTTAAGTTTCAGCAACCTTTCAATTAATCTTTAAGAGTTGAAACAATTTTTTTAATTGCATAGGAAAGTGATAGTCATGGCTTTCAATGAACTCATTACTTTTTATAGTGTCCCTGCTTTACTGTAAAGTTACAAGAATGAATTTGAATTAAGTATTATTTAATGGACATGCCATGGGATCGAGTTGTATAATTATCTTTTCTAACATTTTGAAATTGGAACTTCAAGGTTTTGAAGACAAGGTCCTAATCTCATGCATTGGGTTTAGAAAATGCACCAAGCTTGGACAATCTATTTTTCAAATGTTAATTATATTGGATAGCATCCTTGCATTAAAAAATGGTGATAGATTGTTTTTATCAATTCCTACTTGTAAGATTGTTTGCGCAAGAGACTTCTTAAGTTAGAATCATATAAAATCATAATTGCAAATCAATGTGAATCTTGAAATTTTAGAGGCCCAAATGAGAATTGCAATGGCAAATATTGCCATTGATTACATAAATTTTGAAGAATTATAGGTCAAATGGTATAGTACAAAGCCAACACATTTAGGAATGATTTATATTAATTGATTATTGCTAGCTTCCCACTTGTAGAGTGAGAAATAAATATAACTATATACTTTGACATTTTATTTTAGGATACAAGTTTTTACGAGTTTTATTTATTTATTTGTAATTGAAATTGTGAAATGAACACAATCGTTTTTGAAAAATATGATTGTCACAACAAAAAGACTTTAAAGTTGACATTTTTGACAACTGAGAATTAGGATAAGTTTCGTTTTGACAATCAAAATTAGAGGAAGTTGTCATGGATAATTTTGAAAAAAAATTCAGATTTTTGCCTTGATGGAGTCGACATTTTCTAAGCCAATAAAAGTTGAAGGTCTTCTACACTGTATAGGGATTTTAAGAGGCCCCATACTAATTAATCAACATTACACACTATGTAAATATCTACCTTTTTTGTACATCAATAGTTATTAAAGTGACAGGGGGTTGTACATCATATTTCAAACATCTATAGTTTTTTACAATAAACCCCTTTAATTTTTTTGTCCCCTTAAAATCCCTATTCAATGTAGACCTTAACCCTTGAAAAACGTGGCCTCTTATGACTAAGGTAGTCACCCAAATGCTTTGGTTATCGAACCAATAGGTGCATTCTTTGTTTCTATATTGAGCAATGAAGTCATCACCATCATTATACTCGTTGAGTCTTCAACGTCCTTCAAGGATTAAGTTAAGTTGAACCAACCCATTACTGCCACCTTCTCAATTTCGCCTTCATGTATACCCATAGGACACATTTTCAGAGGGGAAATGTACACCACAAGTACATGAGGGCAGAATTAAAAAGGTGACGGTAATGAGTTGGTGCACTTTACTTGCACCTCACTCCTTGCAAGTCATGAACTTTGCACGACAACTTGTTGGACAATTGTCGCAAAAGCAACTGAATTGATTTGGTAAAGAGAATCTAGTGATTTTCTACCACCAAACTTGCCGTCTGGTGCTGAGCACTGGTGTGCTCTGAAGTGAAGTAAGCTGACGAGAGCATCTGCCTAAAGTTTCTACCACCAAACTTGCCATTGAAAATGCTGAGCATTGACTTGTTGTTGTAAGGTAACAGGTCCAGAAGTCACCCACCTAAGAGCTGAAACTGAATTTTGGGAAGGCGAAACTTCTTGAAATTGATTTTTCAGTAAATTTTTCTTGAAAGGGAAGTGGATTTGGCATCTAACCTAAGTTGTTTCATATTTTTTGGAGCTTTTTGAAATTAGTTATGAAAATTTGAAGTTGAACTAGCATAGGGCTCCAAAATCGTCCACCCCTGAAATGTACACTGTTTGTACATCAGTGAAGGCTATGAAAAAACAGCATGTACAAAATCGTGTACATTTTACAGGTGGGCGGTTCGTAATGCCCGAACTATTCTCGGACCTGTTACCTTAACCCCTAAAGGACCAGCATGTGGTTTTTGGCAGTATAAAAAATTTGGGCAGGTACTTGTGACTGGAGATTTTCATATTTTTGGCTGAAATTTTAATAGAAGGTGGGCGCAAGGAGTAACTTTCATATGCACTAAATTTCATGACATTTGGAAATAGGAGTCAAAAGTTATGGGCAAATATGTTACTTTTTTTCGTAACTGGGCAGTCTGGGCAGATAAAAAAAAATCACTTTTTTCAAAAATAAAAATTTGAAATTGGTTTTCTAGAATTATATATATGTGGAAAGCTTTGAATCATTCCATTTCGACCAATGAATCAAAAGTTATGAGGATTTTTAGTTTGCGGGCAGTTATAGATCCTCTACTCTGAAATAAACTTTGAAGCTGTTTATTTAACTCAATTTTTAATATTTTTTGAAATTTTTTTTTTCATAGGATTTAGGTTTTTTATTAAAACATTACAACCATTGGAATTTACATTTTTCAATTCCATAATTAAATTCTTAACAATTTAGTATTTTGGATCATTCTCTACTTCTTGCTACTTACTATTTTTTTTGTATATGTTGTACAATATCAAATGATTTGAAAAATTTTGAGCATGTAGAGAACTTGTTGAGGAAAAAGAATTCAAAGATGCACCACCATTTTGGACATTTTTCATACAAATGTGACCTTGTGAAGTCCAGCTGCCTTGTTTTTTGCAGGGACAAAAAAATAAATTTTGCCAATTCAAATGCTAATATCTTTCAATCCGCATGGTGGAAAATTCTGAAATTTTTTCGACATCTTCTAAAACTAGTTTACTATAAGATCCTACGGCTACATGTGTCAAAAAAGTTTTTTTTTCAAAAAATTTATATTTGTACTAAAAATGGCAGTTTTGGAGTGTTTTTGGTGAAAACATAGTCATAGAACTTTAGGGGTTAATCTTGAAGGCAAAGTTTAGAGGATTGCTTCAACTCCTAAAGGTCCGTGCGTCCAAAAAGTGGATGTATCTCCGTCAATCCTAATTGTCACTTTCAATCAACATTTTATTACTATGGAACTTGTGTACCTGGTAGCATGCCATTGCATTAAATTTGGGGGGACATCAAGGTATGTGTTCCTTTTTGTCATAAAAAAAAAAAAACAACAAACTTTCAATACAACCATTTTGGGTATTTGATCAAAACTAAGAAAATGAAGCTTGATAAGATCTCTTTTTACTTCATCTTGAAATTTTGAAAAAAATCCAAAAATTGAAATAATTATTGCAATTGCAAGTTTCATGTATTAGAATTCAAATAATGTGTAGTATGTTGTGTTTTTTCATGCATGTTTTCTATTTTTTAAATGAATTTTAATTTTAAATTACAAAAATTAGTTTTTCATTCTAACCTTCATTTATGGTAAAAATTACAGATTATTCTAATATATAATATAATTGATATAATATTATTCCCACCTTTAACTTTAAATAATCAAAATGATTTGATTTTCCATCAATTTTTTTGAAAAAAACAGCATAAATAGAAAATGAAATTTTCTACTAGTAAAAGTACCAAAATTTTGTACATCAATTAAATTAAAAAAACAAACAAAAAACAAATATGACTTCAAGTTCTTTGCTGTGTTTGTTTTGGGAGTAAAACATGAAATACTCAAATTTCAGATTATTGTGAATTTTAAAGAAAAAGATAACAAATTTATATCAAATACAAGATCAACTTTTAAAATCATAAAATTTCAATGTAGTTCTGAATCGTGGTCTAGAATGTTATGGTGTAAGCCAAAATGCTATATTATTCTATATTTAGAAACATGATTATGTACGCAAAACTTTAAACTACAACAAAATATTCATTGGAAGGATTTTTCAAAATTTCCAATAGACTAGGCACTAGATTTGGAAAGCTTTACTTTTTATTTTTTTCTTGAAAGCAAAAAATAACACTTGGTAAGTTGAAATCACATTTAAATAATTAAACAACAATAGTGATCAAATACACTACATTAAGTTGATGTTCTTTTAAAACAACGCTTTGGAAAAAAATCAAAAAATCAATACTATGACTTTAACTAACATAGTAGTATGTATATTCTATTAATGAAGTTGTATATAAAAAATTGGACAAAAAATTGCATTACCCCAATTTACTGTCTCTTTAAAAGAGTCGGGCAGCCCTACCTTGACATGCCATGATCCCTCCCCTCCAAAGTCTAAAATCAATAGCCGTGCAATGAGATTAACAATAAACAAGACCACCTTTTGTTAGTGTTGGAAAAAAAACTATAGTTGAAGCTATTGGCCACCTGTACTTGCGTTAAATTTTTTTTGTAAGTTTATAAGATGCAACCAGAAGATGTGATAAGAGAATGCTACAATATCTTAAGTTTAGGTTTGTCTTTAGATTCAGATGTCTTCTATTTCTCTTCTTAATGTGACTTGAACCACTCAAATCTTTGCGTGCATCTTTCTTTTCTATTAAATCAATTGTGATCCACTTGAACTCTATTTAGATAGAAATTAGGCTCACGATTCTTTGCAAACAATCGACAACAACAAGATTTTCAAACGCCAGTAATTGCTCTTCTCATGGCCAACAATGTTGCACCTTATCTTTCCTTCAATTCATTTGAATCAACAAAAGCATACAATGCCATATAGCAGAATTCAATATAATTCTTTGCCAATAGCTTCACAAGAGAATTTTTCCTTGAGCAACCAATTAGGGTTGCAACAAATTGTTGTCTTGGACTGATGAATGTGTTGTTGTCGCTCTTATTGATCCAATTTTGTGTTTATTGTATTTTGACTAAAGTGGTGTGTTAGAGTGTGTAAAACAATGCAACATTATGAAGAGTAAATTGTAGTCTCTCATTAGATCATTGTTATTGTTATTTTTGCAGAATTAAATTTTTTAATGTAATTTAGGATTTGTTGCGTGAAGAAAGGAATTGAAGAAGAAGGAAGTAAATTTGGAGACTGAGTGTTTCAATGTAAAGAATTGGAAATGATTTTTGTCCAATGGCTACATGCCACATGTTCAAAATTGACTACATGACTACCCTTCTATTAGATTTGTGCATAGTTTTACACTATTACTATCACTATCACCTCAAAAGAGGCAGTAAGTAACTACATGTATGCAAAGAGGTGATAGTGTAAAACTATATACAAACTCAATAGAAGGGTAGTCATGAAGGATAGTCTATCATGCAAATAGTCTTAACTCAAGTTCCAAGGCAATGCAACCTTCTACTCTTGACCTCTAATGTATGTTGAGTTAATTTGAGCAAGTTTCTTGACATGTAGGTGAGGTTTGATATTAAATCACACAAAGAAAATATGTTGTTAACCTTACATCAATTCATAAAGGACCTTGTAAGCCCGAAGGACATTTTGAAAGTCAAACCTCAATTTCCATATAGTTATTAATTAAATTTTTTTTAAATCTTAACTATAAAGATGTAGCTTCAATCATCTATCTTTTATTTCATTTTTTTAATTGTTAAAATTGTAGTTTTTGTGATATTTTGAAGGTAGCATCTTAAAAGTTTAAAATTCATCACTTTTGAATTTTTTCCATCAAACTTCTCTTAGTATGATATCAAAGAGTATATCAATTATACCCGATAATTTTTTTTACTTAGATCTCCATTTTTTTCAAAATTTCATATTATTTTTAGTGTTTTGTAATTAATATGATTTAGTGCTACATGAGAAAAATACAAATTTTTGAAATATGTGTTTTGAATAGAAAACTTGACCAAGCACGTATATGAAATGTCCTTTAAGGATTAAATT